>JAAOOA010000161.1:252500-345000 GCA_012861695.1 Trematomus loennbergii | reverse complement strand
CTCTGACCCCCTGAACATATATGAAGACTCACCTAAACCATGATTTTATTCTGATCACTCTTCACTGTTGCTCTGCTTTGCATGTTAGCTTTTTGAAACCTGAGAATGACATGTAGAGAAATCACAGGAAACATGCCCCCCCCCCCCCCAGGCTAAAGTGCTGCAGGTGGAGTGTGGCCGAGTCACATGTTGGAGTGCAGAACACACGTGAGGTGGGGGTCAATCAAGGGGCAGGAAGTGATGACACTGAAATGAGAGATGAAGTGAGTAACCAAATGAAAAAGAAATAACAGAATGATAACAGAACCTTCACTTGCTGGCTAGGACCTTACTAATATTTGAATAGTCTGAAACCCAAGACTTTCA
This sequence comes from Trematomus loennbergii, assembly GCA_012861695.1. Taxonomy (NCBI): domain Eukaryota; kingdom Metazoa; phylum Chordata; class Actinopteri; order Perciformes; family Nototheniidae; genus Trematomus; species Trematomus loennbergii. The sequence continues at coordinate 344,634 of JAAOOA010000161.1, read as the reverse complement.
AAACCCCTGTCCCAGACCCTGCCGTGTTACTATGGTTACTACCAGCCTGTCACTCATTATTTTCAGGGGGGGGAAAGTGAGGTTTTCCTCCTGCCTTCAAAAGCTTTACTAAAGTATTTATCGTCTGAATAAAGCTAAAAGACGTCCTTACTCTGCAATACAACACGTCTTTTTTAAATCTACCCTAAACCTGAAATCGGGTCCTTCTTTGAGCGAGGGGCCTTTTCATTCATGTCTCTGTGGATCAAGCTCCGTCCCCCCCACTCAGAGTGCGGCTGCTATCAACGGCTGATGTCCTTGAGTTTGACACCTGTGTTAGAAACCTGTTTACGAGGGCCTCAAAGTACAGTATTTGCTCCGGGGCTTCGCGGACGCTGGAAAGTGTTCTGAAATATTAAATACACGAATAACCAGACTGAGAAGTTTTCAGGAATGTTTGCATCAGCCTTTAGGGGCTGGAAGAGAAGAAACAGCATAAAAAGAGACGGAGCGAGACACAGCGCCACATCAGAGCTGCACCTGCAGGACCAGGACCAGGACCAGGACCTCAAGAGAACCATCAGCTGCCCCAGAGAACCATCAGCTGCCCCAGAGAACCATCAGCTGCCCCAGAGAACCATCAGCTGCCCCAGAGAACCATCAGCTGCCCCAGACCTCCAGACGGTGAGCCTCCAGTTCTTTTTCTCTCCTCAGGGTCCTGCAGCCCCGTCAGGAAGCCTCTTGTGACTCAGTGCAGGGACCAGTCCCCTTCAGAAACACAGAATCCTGAAGAGAGGTCCGTGTGAATGCTGAATGCTGAATGCTGAGCTTTCTGAGTAACGTACAGGGAGCAGGTAGCAGCTGAAGTCTTAACCGTTCCTCCATTGACTTCTGTAGTGAAATGTTGAAGAATTATGATGAATATTATTCATAGCATTCCTAACTGAGATTAACGCTTTGATGTTTGAACCGAGTCTGTGGGTTGAACAGGTCCAGAAAGTAATAACGCACCTTTGGAAAACAAAGACAAAACTGCACTCCTTATTTCAATGATTTGAAGATCTTGGTTACTTTCATAGCGCTCCAGCTTATTTCTGATCTTTGAATGATTCCTTATTCTGCACTAAATAGCTGTGACAGTGTTTAATAACCCCCCCAGGATCAGACCCTCCTCTAACCTTCCTGTTGGGCTCATGATGACAGTGTACAGCTCTCTCTATTCCCGTTGTATCTCCTCATGGCCTTCGGGTTTGACCAACTCAGATGGAAAGAGTTGGATGATAATAGTGAAGCTGAGGGAAATGATTTCCAGATATGTGTTCAGTTAAAAACCACCAGTACGTCTCCTTATCTCAATGTCTCAGTTTTGCTCACAGCCTCTTTGCATCACTAAAGTGGTGACATCAGGGAATCAGTCAGGGAGCATTTGACAGGTTTAGAGAACATTGTTTGAATCTTGAGGAAGTGTATGAACCACTTCCTGCCGAGGACCCTTCATTGTGTACGCTGTTAATGTGTGTTATCGTGCGTTAACCCGGTGTTTGTGCCTCTTCCTCTGTGCAGAGTCATGAAGCTGCTCCTCCTGCTGGCAGGTAAGCAGCATCGCAGGCTTCACTGTGACAAACAACATGTGTTTGAAAGGCATTATGAATGCATTTCAAAGTCAAGTCCTCTGTGCATAGAGTCACTGCGAGTGTGTAATAGCCCCGCACTACTCTACTGTCTTCTTTGTGCAAATACAAAAAGATAATGTTTGAATGATAGACTTTTAAAACATGAGCTCATCCATGAAATCAATATCAATCTGAACGGCTCTTATTCAACATTTTGATGGCTTCAGTTAATGAGGGGGTTAGCCTTCAACCACTTGTATTTATGAATGAAACAGAACCCAGATACCCTGTATACATTCACCCTGAAGGAGCACATGTTTTACAGAATAAATAAGTATCATTATTCACTCATTGCACTGATGAGTGTCACTTCAAGTCAGAGGAGAGACTTCAGGGAACGATGAGTGTTCAGGTTGTTCCTGATGGATGTGTTTCTCCTGGAACTCCTGCAGTTGCTGCCAGCCAGATGGAGCTCTCTGCCTCTTGTATGGGTCCCTCTGAATGCTCCTGGTGGAAACATCAGCATCAGCACCATTCCCATCACTTTCTATGGAAAAACATACACATGGTTACACGTGAGTACAATGAACCCCTGCCTGTGTTCCCTGTGATCATCCAGCACACACACTGACTGCTGATGACTGGTACTATTACACATATAGATATTACACATAACTCACTGTTTAATGTTATAACTCAATATTTAATATGTTATAACTCACTGTTTAATATTTAATAACTCACTGTTTAATATGTTATAACTCACTGTTTAATGTTATAACTCAATATTTAATATGTAATAACTCACGTTTAATGTTTTATTAATATGTACTAACTCACAGTCCTCAGAATCAGTCACTAGTGTGTTTGTCTTGATCTTATTTATATATAGATGTAAGCGGTTTGTTACCTTTCAGCGTGTCAGCCTGTAAATATGGGAGCAAATGAATAATGACATGTTGCTAAAGGCAGAGAATGAATTGAGTATTACACACAAAGTTTAAAGTGTGTGCTTTTTGTGCCAGCTGTTATTTTGGGTATTATAAAAGTTTCCCCTCGTATTATTCAATATCAGACGCACTGAGACAGGCTTGGTCCCAGAATGCATCACTGTGAGTCTGGTCCGGAGCTGGAAAGTGAGCGTAACATTTCCCTCTGGGGTCTATGGGGTCTATGGGGTCTATGGGGTCTATGGGGTCTATGGGGTCTATGGGGTCTATGGGGTCTATGGGGTCTATGGGGTCTATGGGGTCTATGGGGTCTATGGGGTCTATGGGGTCTATGGGGTCTATGGGGTCTATGGGGTCTATGGGGTCTATGGGGTCTATGGGGTCTATGGGGTCTATGGGGTCTATGGGGTCAGGCACTGATCAGATCAGTTCAATGGAGTGGGGACAGATCATTACTAGAGCCAACAGGAAGTGGTTTGGAGCAGCTGGACGCGTCTCTTTGATTCCACATGTGTCTCTGTATGAAAGGAGACATAAAGACTTGTTGGACAGTGGCTTGTAGAAAGGTTTTTTCCAAAGTGAGAGAAATGTTTTGATCTCATAATTGATCCTATCCTTTTTCTCCGTAGCTCAAAGCACACCTTGCAGCTCAGACATTTGAGGAGATGAGACGATGCTGTTTTGGAGCGAAAGCCTTCATATTGTAGTTCCTTCATGAATGCTGTCTTTTTGTTTTTGCAGGTGAAGATCGGCAATAAGGTTGAAGTTTGTTTCAAAAATGACCCATCTGAGGACGACACTGACTGTATGATGACCGACGACGGGGTGGCTTCAGACAATCTGGAATACACTTTAAGAGACCGATCAGTTCCCTCCTCTTCTCTTGTTAACATCAACACCAACACCCAGTCACAGGGTACATTTATTTAAAGTTCAACAGTGGTGCTACAAACAATGTGAGTCCTGATCCGATCCCTGTTACACACTGACTGGCTGTCCAGCTGTTTGTACAAAATGAACATTTCAAAGACATTGTGTGGCAAAGACAACTTCAAATCAAAGTTTATTTGTAAAATGTTGGAAGCATTTCCTAATATTTCTCTCTCTGTTCCTGCTTTCAGGTGAAGTGGTATTCTACAATTATGGTTTGCAAGCTGCTGGATCATATTCTGTTGGCCTTCCGTATTCTGCTAGTTTAGTAAGTATGACATGAGGCTGTTACCTAACCCTAACCCTTCAGCCTCACCGATGTTTAGAGTTACCATTTGTCAGGTCCCGATACCAATGCAATGTTTCCTGTTTGTTTCTGTGTGCCAGGGAAACTCATATCCTAAATGCTTTCTGTTAGAAAGCTGCTGTCTTCCAGCCTTCCTCACACTCACTCTGAATGAGAACTGATCCCTGAGAAGACTTCTGTACCCTAACCACCCTGAGAAATGAGAACTGAGGCTGTGTGTGATCCATTATTCCTTTGTATCACTATCAGACATCATTCATATGAATACAGAACCAGCTTTCAGTTCAGCATGGATAGGTGAATGGAGAAGATACAGTGCAGTCTGTTTGCTCCTCTAAGCCTCTCCTTTGAAAACTCTCTTCTTATTTTCACTTCTAAACAGAGATAGGTGTCAGAAATAATGTCATACACAGCCTTAGAGTTTCAGGAAGCAGAAGTCACTCAGCATCATGTGTCTGAAGACACAGAGAGTTCTTATCAGTGACACATGTAGCTGCTAGCATCCCAACACAGTCTCACGGCATTTCGTGTTATAGTCACGAAATTAATCTATTGATTCGTGTTCACCAACACGATTTCGCCATTTTTTTCGTGTCACACAGAACGATTTTAAAAGCAATGTAAATAATAACAAATTAGAAGGAAAAACAGATTTAAAAAAATACAGATTTCAGTATTCTGACACAGAACGATTTTAGAAGCAATGTATTTATATTGGTAGTATGTTTCGTGCCTGCACCAAATAATAACAAATTAGAAGGAAAAAAAGATGACATAAAATACAGATGTCAGTATTCTGAGGCTCTGAGCCATTTCTTTTCCTCACTGACGGCAAAAAAACTCAGACATTATACAATTTAAAGTAAAAGGGATAGGGTTAGGCTTAGGGTAAGATATTGAGTAAGAACATGTTTTTATGAACCACACAGCTTCTGGTCTTCCAAGACCCGACCGGACAAAAAGACGTGTTGCAGTAATTATATTATGTTGAAATATATCAGAAGTGGCATCTATAGAACACTTTCATTCATGTGTACAGTGTTGAGGTTACCTTTGTTTTCACTGATTGTATTTACTTGTTATTTTAAATGTGTTTTTAAGGTTCAAACATCTGTCCAGGGACTACAGCTGTAAAAGAGCCTCTTGGCTAACTCTGGCACATTTACAGAGATGGTTCTTAGTGTGCAATGTCCCTGTTAAAAAATAATATACATACAAATACATTCTGTTTAATCCTTTACTAGAACATTTCTACAAAAGTCTGGCACAGTGATGGATACCTGGAGCCTCCTGCAGGTATCCTTATCGAGACCTGAGTGGATGCAGAGGCTCAGGTAAGCTGGTCTGGGGGTTCCCAAAGAAAGGGATCCTCTAAGTTAAATGTGATATTAAAACATGTCTGTTGTTTCCCTATCTTAAATTCTGCCTGTAGTTACTGAAGTGTAATATCATTACCTCCATTCTCCTCCAAGGTGGCGCTGTAATGCCGGGTTCAGATGCCCAACTTGCCCTGCTCTGTTGAACTCTGTTCTCTGTCTGCAGTCCTCTCTAACACTGCATGTGGGCCCGAGGAGGTTTGCCAAGCGGACAACACGTAAATATGTGCTCTTTATATCAGGAATAAAGGTCTGACTGATTTGAATAAAGTGTCCCATGTGATCGAACCCTCCATGAGAGAGTGAGGATATTATCCACCTGAGGATTATTGCAGTTATTGATGAATCTGTTCCTATTTCTATTACCCCTTTCCACCAAAGCAGTTCCAGGGTCAGTTCAGAGCTAGTGCCCGATAGCTCACCAGTCCTTTCATTGTTTCCATGAGCAAAACTGGTTCGTGTTAGGAACCAGAGCACTGCTGAACTGGAACCAAGAACCAGATCTGTGTGGAGGCTGGGTCAGATCACTAGAGCCGTAGAGATACGTTCGCTCTCACGGCCCGTTTTGAGGAGCAGCACGACCCGTTCTCCTGTTGTTTTCATACCAGCTTTCAGGTGTGATCACTACATACTGTAGGCTACACAAGTTTCATATCAGATCACAAGTGAAATCCTATTGAAAGAGCGCCGGTAGAAAACGGAAAATGACTCAATGATAGCAACATGTACTCATACAAAGCATTTATGGTGAATAATTAAAACGCGTAACCATCTAATGTTCATATCATGTGTTATATATTTTAAATAAGTTTAATTTAGTTTGTTGGCTCTTAATCTGGTTATTGCTTCTTCAGACTGGCTATGCTAACATCATCCATATGATACAGGGAAACGTTTGGCAGTTAACGTCAAACATTGTACATTAAAACTGAACAAAATATGAATCACTGGGGAAATCTGCATCTGTTGCTTTAGTGACAGTCAGCAGTGAATTACTGACTGTCACTAAAGCAACGGTGAATGCCTCTGAATCCTAGTGGGAACAGTTCAACCTGGATCTGAAGAAGAGCAACGAGAGCACAGCTCCAATGCAGCCCGCCATTGTTGTAGTTTTTGCCTAAGCTGGCTTTGCTGGAAAATGCAGGGACGTAAACAGTGCTGTCAAATGAACAGGTCATTGGTCCAACATTGAGAACCAACCGTCCGAACTAACACGGTTCTCATTTCAGTGGAAAGGGGTTTTAAGTCCATCCATTATTGTTTCTGATCAGCTGGAGAATGGTTCAGTCTATAAATCCTAAAGAACGTTCTCCACTTATTTCCCATTGCACTTGTTTGACATGGTGGGCCTCATGACGGACACTTTATGAAAAGAGATCCAGATGGATGCACAGCGTCTCGGTGTGTGTGCAGTGTTCCTATAAAGTGATCCTTTGACCTATCCTCCATGCTTTACACATGTTTCAATCCTCCCAGGCGAGCTCCATCAGTGTTGTAGTGTTGCGTCCATAAATCAGACCAAACCGCAGATATCCGGGTTGTCCCAAGTAGAGTTGAGCTGCAACATTACCCATAATGCAACATATTGCCATTTCTACACTATAGCTTTGTGCATATGACAATAAAACCTTTGAATTGAATGTCCATCAGGTGCGCTATTCCTCCGGTGGTGTGCACGGTGACGGGCTCCACGGTGATCGGTTTCCACGGAGCAGTGCACTCTATCCAGGATCGCTGTGCCTACAGTCTGATGGAGCCTGAAGGCAGCGCCAGCTTCAACCTCATGGCCGCTTTCAGGGAGCGCCGGCGTACAGATGTTCCTCTTCTGGACCACCTGATCCTGACGCTGCCAGGTGTGACCATGTATCTGGAGCAAGGAGGAAGAGTTCGGGTGAGGAAGAGCAGGGCACAGGGTGGGGGGGGGGGGGGGTGATCACTTTGTGTTGCTGTATTTAAAGTTCACTCACTTTGTAGAGCAGCATCAATAGAAAACTACATTCATTCTAAAAACCTGTGTGTGTGTGTGTGTGTGTGTGTGTGTGTGTGTGTGTGTGTGTGTGTGTGTGTGTGTGTGTTGTGGTGTGTGTGTGTGTTGTGGGTGTGTGTGTGTGGTGTGTGTTTGGTGTGTGTGTGTGTGTGTGTTTGTGTGTGTGTGTGTGTGTGTGTGTGTGTGTGTGTGTGTGTAGGTTGGGATGAAGCTCTGGAGCTCAGCAGCACGGCTCAGCAGCATCACGGCGTGGAGCTCTCCAGGGACCAGGCTGGAGTCACTGCTAAGTTACCCAACTCCAAACATGACTCTCTATTTTGATGGCAACACTGCACATGTGTCAGGTACTGAGCAATGAGCACGAGAAGTGGCTGCTTCATTTCCCATCGCAGGGATTCTTAGAGATTTCTAATCTGAACAAGTCACAGTTCCCAGCTAGCATGACGCTAACAGAAATATTCTATAATTTACCTTTCTGAGAATCGACCTCAGTTTAGAAAGAAGGCCCATCTGAAGGTCTTACATGTAATGACACTCAATATCAGTCAGGGCATTTAAAGGGGACCTATCATGCAAAATGCACTTTTGTACGTCTTTTCTACATGAATATGTGTCCCGGTGTTCCAGGGAACTCACCAAGTGTCAGAAAACACCACCCTCTCTATTTTCCTCCATACCCAAATCTCTAAAAAAGGGGCTGCAACGGATCTGATAAAAACTGATCCAGATTTGAATTTGTTCTGACGTCAAAAACGGGGAACTCCGCCTATATGGCCAACTCTCCACCTATCAGGGGAATGGGGGGTTGGGCCACGGCCGGCCATTGCTGCTCGAAAGCGCTGGAGACGCTGTAGTACATATGCCAGGCCTGTAAGTGGCGCTGTAGTCTGCCACAAAAGCAGCGAGACGACTTCTCACAGAATCAGCTCATGCAAAAACAGGGCTGGAAAAGAGCAAATAGAGCGAAAGAGGCATGGCTAAAATGCATGATCTGTTTGGTATTTTGAAAAAAAAAAATGTACAGACATGTTTATATAGGTATGGCCCTACAATATATGTTTCAAATATAGCATGATAGGTCCACTTTGAAACATTTAGTGGTATTGCATTTTCAATCATGTTAACATATATCTGAACTTTATTGATTTGTCTTATTGTCTCCTCACATCCACCAGGAATTGAAGCTATGGAGGGTTTGTGTGGCAGCCCGTGTTAAAAACTCCAGCTGGACCACTACCCCGTAGCAGAGAAGTCCTCTTCCTTCAGCCCCCCGGGTACCCCTTAGTCTGTCTGATATCAGCTGTTATAATGATATGGTCCTCTTCCTTCAGACCCCCCGGGTACCCTTAGTCTGTCTGATATCAGCTGTTTATAATGATATGGTCCTCTTCCTTCAGCCCCCCGGGTACCCCTTACTCTGACTGATATCAGCTGTTTCTAATGATATGGTCCTCTGCCTTCAGACCCCCCGGGTACCCTTAGTCTGTTGATATCAGCTGTTTCTAATGATATGGTCCTCTTCCTTCAGACCCCCCGGGTACCCCTTAGTCTGACTGATATCAGCTGTTTCTAATGATATGGTCCTCTTCCTTCAGACCCCCGGGTACCCCTTATGGCGCATTTCCACTACACGGTCGGCCTCGGCCACACTCGGTACGGCTCGGTACGCTTGGCCGCGTTGGGCCTTAACAGGGCCGACTCACTTCATGCTGCGCTTCCATTACAGTTTAGGAACTGGGGTAGTTACTATAGTAACGCAGTGTAGGCGGAGCCGTGACGTCATCTTCAGTGAGAACTCCTGAACACAACACCGCGTTAGCTGTTAGCACTCAGAGCTCACAGCTCCTTATATATGTTCAGAAACTCGACAAAAGTTAAACAAGTACAAACCACAGACTGCCTGTGTCATGGTGAATACAGTCGCTGCTTTATTTATTTATGTCTGTATAGGCGTTGTTGTGAGTGTGGACGGTCGGAACATATACTGCGTTAGCTTGGCCAATCTCCACCTAGAAAAACACGCATTTTAAAAAAAAATCGCCTGCCGTCTGTCTGCAGACTTGACAAAGCATTAATCATGGTTTTTACTAACCGGTATCAGTATGTTGTTACTTCGGCATCATTTTGAAACGTGTATTACAATTAAATCACGGTCAAATATGTCCATCTTGTTGTAGTTGTAGCCCCCTTGCAGCGCTCCTCTCTCTAGTTTAGCATACTCAGCCCGACTCAGCCCTGTTTGTTGCCTCGATAGAACCACAATTTTATCGGGCCAGAAAAGACGGAAAAAGTGGCCCCGGGCCGGGCCGGGCCGTAGGCCTAGTGGAAGCGCAACCAAAAACGGGTTACGGCACGACACGGCACGCTTAAAGTGAGCTCCGCGCTGTAGTGGAACTGCGGCATTAGTCTGACTGATATAAGCTGTTTCTAATGATATGGTCCTCTGCCTTCAGACCCCCGGGTACCCCTTAGTCTGACTGATATCAGCTGTTTCAATGATATGGTCCTCTTCCTTCAGACCCCCCGGGTACCCCTTAGTCTGTCTGATATCAGCTGTTTATAATGATATGGTCCTCTGCCTTCAGACCCCCCGGGTACCCCTTAGTCTTCTGATATCAGCTGTTTCTAATGATGCGTTATAGGTTTAAAATGTGATGTTTGTCTCCCTCTAGCTGTGAGATTCAGCAACAAGACACCATCGACAGCTCCATCAACTGCAACAGCTCAACTGACCAGTAAGATCTGAGCCATAAAGACACTAAACACTTACACATTCATCCTGTAAAGCACGGTCACATGAGCAGGGATGTTTCTGGAAGGTGAACTCACGTAACACTGTTCAGAGCACTGACCCCCCCCATCTTCCCCTCTGAACAGCTGTAATCTCATGAGGCAGCCTCCCTTCTCGCCTGTCACGAGCACACCGACCCAGAGCCGTTCATCAGCGCCTGCACACACCTCTGTGCAGATACCCGTCAGTGGATGGGGTCGACTGCCACTTTTTGGAGGCTTACGCCAAGGCCTGCAGCTGGAAGCCAACGTGACCTGGAGGACTGGAGGTCAAACTTCTGGCTGCTGTAAGACCCCTTTCACTTTAATATTGAGAGTCGTTGTGGTTAATACACATCTGGAAGTCCCTGTGTTTGTATAGTAGCCTGAGTATGGTCACATATACAGGATATATGTAATATGGATAGTGTGCAGTGTTTGATTCCACTTCATTCTAGGTTTATTACTTCATTCCTAGTAATAGTTTGTATAATCATTGTTATAAGTGATATTATTATGATAACTATTTAAAACTGTGTATGAAGGAAAAAAGGGAAATTAAAGTAAAAATAATAAAAACATAGATTTTGTAAAATGAATTATTTTCATTTCATTTAAAAAATATTTTAAACTCGTCTAACTGTCATAGTTGGATGTTTTATTACGGTAAAGAATGTGTGTGATATCTCCTGTATAGATAGATGTAATATATATATAACTTTTATCAATTTATTTTAAATATATATTATTATAAATTGTTATTAATAGTATCATGAGTTTTATAATCGTTATCTGAGATCTGCCCACCAATGTGTGTGTGTGTGTGTGTGTGTGTGTGGTGTGTGTGTGTGTGTGTGGTGTGTGTGTGTGTGTGTGTGTGTGTGTGTTGGTGTGTGTGTGTGTGTGTGTGTGTGTGTGTGTGTGTGGGGTGTGTGTGTGTGTGTGTGTGTGTGTGTGTGTGTGTGTGTGTGTGTGTGTGTGTGCAGCCCCCCCCCCTCTCTGTCAGCAGCCCTGCAGTGATCATGAGTTCTGTGGAGCAGAGATGTGGTCGTCGTCTCGCTGCTTCTGTCGGGCTGGGTTCGCCTCCAAGTACAGAGCCACAAGTCTTTAGGTACGGAGCTGGAAGAGAGGCACTCCTGAACGCATCACATGTTTCTTTAGAGACATTAGTAGTTATTCATATCATAAATCTAATATCATATATGATAGGTCATCCTGACCACAGTCCCTGAATGTACTTTTCTTTCTTTGGACTTTTGGAGCTAACCATCAGTTGGTTATTTTAGCTCGTTGTTCTCCCTGACAACGGTTAACTTGAAGTGTTGCGTGTTTGCAGGCGAGCCACCGGTCTGCAGGCAGGGCTCGGCCACTGTGACTCTGGCTGGATGTCTGCTGGCTGACAAAGGCATTGACTTCTCCACCTTACACCTCAAAGACCCCAGCTGCAAGGGCCACATGGACCCCCAGAGCCACCTGGTGACCTTCAGCTTCGACAGCAGCAACACCTGCGGGACGGAGGTCATGGTGCGTGCTTTCCTCACAACTTTAAAACCAGTTCTGGTGTCAACCTCTTTCTAGTTCAGGGGCCACATACAGCCACATGTGATCTCCAGTGGGCCGGACCAGTGAGATCACAGCATAATGACCTATAAATAACCACAACTCTAAACCGTTCCCTTTGGTTTTAGTACAACAAAGTGTATCTTAAAATGATCACATTTAATGAACTATCTTTTTACAAAACATTAGGAACAACCTGACATTCTTAAGAAAAATAAGAGCCATTTCAACCATTTTATGCCTCAGTTTATCATTCACACATGTGCATTACAACAGATCAGATCTACAGAAAATTTAGTCTGCGGTATCTGGATCTGAACAGTATCGCATCCCTGTTTGACAATACTGTTTCCCGTGTTTATCTTGCAGTGAGTAACCCTTACAAAAACAACAGAGCAACAAGAAACACTGACAGGTCCTAAAACTGCTTTAGTGCCAGGAGGTTTCTGCAGTGTCATCCTGAACATCAGTCTTCTCCACACTTCAGGAAACCAGTCGTTATAGGATAACCCTTTATCAAAGCTTCAATATCACACTTTCCATTACAGGGCTCATCACGTCCTGTTGCTGTAGAGGACATGTCCCACTAGTTTCCTTTATTGATGAAAGAAGGACACACGTGATCCATGAACTGGATGATAAAGATATGGCCGTCTGGATGGAAATGTTCGGGAGTAATGTTTGCGCTGTGATTAAATGAACTGATTACTTTTTCTTTCACAATGCAGAAGAACGGCAGCCAGACCGTCTACGAGAACTCCATCGTGTCGAGCAACCGCTCATCGGGCGGCGTCATCACGCGCCAAGACCAACTCAAGATCGACTTCTCCTGCTTTTACAAACAGCCGGAGGTCAAGAGTGTGTCCTTCACTATCAGAGACAGGTGAGGGTCCTCCTGGTCCTTAATGCACCACAGCTCCAAGCGTCACACTGCTAAACTGTGTGTGTGTGTGTGTGTGTGTGTGTGTGTGTGTGTGTGTGTAGTGTGTGTGTGTGTGTGTGTTATGTGTGTGTGTGTGTGGTGTGTGTGTGTGTTGTGTGTGTTTGTGTGTGTGTGTGTGTGGTGTGTGTGTGTGTGTGTGTGTGGTGTGTGTGTGTGTGTGTGTGTGTGTGTGTGCAGCTCTGTGGTGCAGCAGCTTGTATCTGGAGAGTGGAAACTACACTCTGACGATGAAAGCTTCAGCGACGCCGGCTCCTGCAGCCGGTCGGCCCGAACACGGAGATCCTGCTGAATCAGAAGGTCTGGCTGCAGCTGGAGGCGGGGGGCTGGACGCCAACATGGTCGCTATGGTGACAGACTCCTGCTGGGCAACCAATCAGGCGTCACCTGATGATTCGCTGCGATATGACCTCATCATCAGCGGGTGAGGAAATAAACTCTGAGACAGTTAGAACAAAATAAACTCTGACTGTTAGAACAAAATAAACTCTGAGACTTCATCTTGTGTATTTCCTGTCTCCGGGCAGATGTCCGAAACCCTGCTGATGATACGTGCAGATGCAGGGAAACGGACAGGGAACGTCCAGCGTTTTTCTCCTTCAACATGTTCGAGTTCTCTGGAGCAAGCAGTGAAATCTACCTGCACTGCAAACTGGAGCTGTGCCCCACACAGGGCCAGGCCTGCGCTCCGGTAAGTTCTAATACACCTCAAGTAAAAGTACTCCTTATTCATGGTGTTATATTACAGGATTATTATCGCAGTTTAAAGGACGTTGAAGAAGACCAGTGTTTCTGTTGGAAAAAAGTAGATCAGCTAACGTTAACCAAAGTGTTATCATTTTAGATGGAAGTAATCATCAACATCCAAATACATTGATGCACAATGTGATATTTCTGTGTTGGACCCTGAAGGCAGCATCTCCCTGGTCCAATGGGATTTCTTTTTGGGATTATGTCAGAAAATAATCTCTGTGTCAAACAAACGTTTATGATTCTTACACGTTTAGTTCAGCGGGATAATCTCCACATATTAACACCTCTTTATGATTTCTGAACTAAAAAGCTAACGCTAAGCTAAAGGCGGCTAATGTTGGGCTATAAAGGAACTACAGCACGGTCACATGACTTCACGTCACCACCGCTAAGCTAAAGGCGGCTAATGTTGGGCTATAAAGGAACTACAGCACGGTCACATGACTTCACGTCACCACCGCTAAGCTAAAGGCGGCTAATGTTGGGCTATAAAGGAACTACAGCACGGTCACATGACTTCACATCACCACCGCTAAGCTAAAGGTGGCTAATGTTGGGCTAAAAGGAACTACAGCACGGTCACATGAATTCACGTCACTAACTATAGTTGGAATAATGTTTACAGTGGGACCCACTGAGTGGGGTTTTAAAGTGAAAGCTGTCTGTGAAGCTAACTTCCTGCCTGTGAAGCTAACTTCCTGTCTGTGAGGCTAACTTCCTGTCTGTCTACAGAGCTGTGGGGGGGGGTGCTCGCAGGAGGCGTAGATCTGCTAGATTTGCAGAAGGAAACGCTGCCTCATCACGATGGCCTGGAGTAATTAAAGAGCCTTACATGGTACGACCTTCATTCATTTGAACTAATGACATCCTTGTTGAATGACTCCTATATAAATCATGACTCATCAGTTGCTTGTTTCCTCAGATGATTCCCGACTTTGTCTCGATTGAAAAAAGCGGAAATCTCCAGAAAACGGATCATCTTGGTCTGAGATTATTCCTGATGATTCCGTTATTCTGAGATGTAACTCTTTATGGTGAAAATAATCAAAAAGGGTTTAGAGGGTTTGTTCTCGTATATATGATTTCTGCTTATATGTATTAACACTTTGTATTATTAATGTGCCCGGCTGAGAGCAGAGTTAGCTCAAGAAGGGAAACACTGAAGGGAAGGATTGAAATGTGGATTATCAAGTGAATGAAGTTAAAAGCTGTATTTCTCAGAGCTGTGGACCAATGTTTACTACGTCCAGCGCTCTTTCTTTCCCCATGTTCCAGTTCTCTGGAGTGAGGAGAGTGAAATGTCCTGCACTGCAAAATGGAGCTTATGCTTTCAGCAAATCAGAATCACAACAACATATAAAAAAGGGAGTGGATAAAAACAAGAGCTTCTGTCTTTATTCATCTTCAGTGTGGAAATGAACCGAGACAAACTCACACATAATAATGAAATGGTGAGGAAACCTTTCCGTTATACTGAAATGAAGATTCTTGAAATAAGACAATCTTTTAGAGTTTATTCTCACAAGAAGGTAAAACGATAAAGGCAAGGCACGTTTATTCATACAGCACTTTTCATCACGAGGCAATTCAAAGTGCTTTACGAGACATTAAGAGCATTGAGAAACATATCATGCAATGACATTTAAAAGCACTCGTTAAAAGCAAAGGAACATGAATTAAAGTCACAGTGTGAGACACGTCTGAAATGTTGAGCTCTGACTCTCAATCATTGCTCACTTTGTAGCAGAAAGAGTTTCCTTTGACCTCCCTTTCTTTCTACTTTCTTGTTTAACTTGTCCTTTAGATATTTCAAGTGTTTCCTGCTGAACGGATCCCCTTTGGAAAATTATAATCTGACCCTGTGAAGCTGACCGTTGAGCGGCCCGACCAAGCAAGGAGGCAGAGGCAGAACGTCCAAAATACAACCCGGTGTGGGCATTTATTTACATGACACATGACACAGCCTCAATCTCGCTGTTCACGTTAGCACAGTCACCAGCCACAAGGATCTCACACACCCTCACAGGAAACACAGAGCCTAAATACACACACTAATTAATCCAACAAGACACAGGTGATGGGGGAGGAGACAACACAGGGCACCAGGTGAACATAATCAGGAGCAACAGACATGGGAAAGGGAACACTTTTCAAAATAAAACATGTGCAATATACAAAGCCCGAAACCGTCAGTCCACAGTGACGAAGCTATCTTCGTCACAGACCCCATGGTACCTTGTAGTTTTCACCGAAACGATTCCTCTTTTGAGTTTCAAGCCGCAGCGAAGTACAGAAGCCAGGAGATTTGCAAAGGGTCTTATATTCACAGAATCAGACACAAAGGGAAGAAGAGGAGTGGTCAAGGAGTCCAGGAAACATCTTCTTGCTGCATGGAGAGCCTTAATGTCTGCATTCCTTAGACCAGCGGATCCCGACCTTTTTCCGCTTAAGAATCTAAAAAATGTTCACGGCCCACTTTCAACCGTAAACACTACGGAGGCTAAATGAAGTTCTCAGAGTACTTTTTATTTTAATTAGAAAAGGATCTGGCCATCAGCAACAAACAGACATTTTTAATACACGGTTTAGTTGAATACTCGATTCTGATTGGTCAATTCTGAACATGTGACACGTTGTTAATCCAGTAGAACAGACCGCCGTCAAGGACTGTGATGACCGTTGCTAAGGAGGATCGAGAAAGAAAAAGGAAAGGAGGTTCAAATCATAATGTTTTGCTAATTATTTGGCGGCCCACTTGCAATGCCTTCGCGGACCACTAGGGGGCCGCAGCCCACAGGTTGGGAACCGCTGCCTTAGAGGCTAAAGGTCATCTACCTTTCACAATAGATAGAGGTTATCTTAACCACTGACAGTCAGTCGTTGTCTAAGAAATATCTCATCAAGAAGAACTCATGTTGAACTTTGCTCACTCAGCACGATAACACTTTCCATTACATTCCACCTTGTGATCATATTACATATTGATCACAAATATAAAAGTTATTTATATTTGATCATAAGAGGTTCTTCCTTCATCAGCATTACAAATTCACCAGGATTCTGTTTTTGTTTCAAACAGTCGCTGCAAGCTAATCTGAATGGAATCAAATAAAAGGTGTTTACGCAAATGTTTCATCGTCAGAGTGAAAACTGGAGTCAGAGGATGAGGAGAAGGGAGACTTCAAAATGTGGGCTGATAGGCTAACATAGTGTTTGATACTGACTTGTCAATAGCTTTCATAACAAGTCCTCTAACACGGGAACAATGCAACAGCCCCACAGAAAGGTTGCTAAAAATGATTTCAGTCTTACAAAGTCAAATGGATCTGTGCCTGTGGCTAAGTATGGATATATTAAAATGTCTTCTTGTATTTGGCCTCACGATGGCGAAAATTGGATTTCCATTTCAGTTTTCACTTCATGCAGCACTGTAAACTGCATGAAATGATGAGCTGTTTTGTTTGAATTGTGTTACATGTTTATGTATGTGTTGTGTGTGTGAGGACCCCAGGAAGAATAGCCAATGCTCACGCTACTGCTAACGGGGATCCTAATAAGACAAAGACAAAAGTCCTGTGACAGTGATTAGAGCGGTGAGAATAGCTCAAATCACCGCTTTCCATTTACCAAGCCATCAAACCAGCCTGTAAGTGAAGCGTCTACCCAGAGTGCTCAGCTGCTGAAGCTTTAGATCCATCAGGGGCCGTGCTGTTAGGGATCAATGTTCAGCAAGCATCACCGAACAGATCACACACCTCCTCAGCCAGGAACATGCTCTGTTCTGCCAGGCCGTCAGGGAGCAACTGTTCAGTCCTAATGCAGGGGGGGTCAAACTCAATTTCATCTCGGGCCACATTAGCATCATGGCTGCACTCAAAGGGCCAGTTTTATATATAAGACTATATAAAAATACATATATAAATATTTAATATATATAAAATAATGTATTATATTACATGATTGCCTCTGCATTGGATTATTATCTGATAGGATAATAACTTCATAATTAACTACGTCTGAAAGCAGAAGTCTGGGGCAAATAATTGCAAGGCTCTTCAGTGCGAATGTCACAAAATGATTTCAAAAAAAGTTCAAATTCTGGAAAAAAAAGTCAAAATCAAAACAAAAAAATTAAAATTTTAAAAAAAGTAACATTTAGAAAAAAAGTCAAATTCTGAGAAAAAAAGTCAAATTTGAGATGCATTGTGGGACATGTAGTTTATGGGCAACGAGCTTCTGTAAGCATCATGTAACCGTATAATAAACATTTTACATTCTTTTTGCGGGCTCTTGCATCAAGTGAAGTCACGGGCCTTGAGTTTGTTGGAGCAATCTTCTTAGATCTTAAGATACAGTCAATCATCAAGTACTCATTCACAACATGTCTTATTTTAACTTCTCACCCAGTGCAATAGACTGGATGAGCTCCTATCTGTCAGAGTGTGCACTGGATGTGAGCTGCAAATGTACACTGATGACACTGTCATTTATGTCCAGGCAAAAACCAAGGCCCAAGCTGCTGCCATGGTGCATGCACATCAATGGCTTACTGACTCACAGCTATATCTAAACGTTAAGAAGACAGTCTGTATGTGTAGGAGACATTTATTATTTATATGTATACTGCAATATTATTTTTGCACACTTGGTGGCGGGGTTTAGCTGCACACCGATTCCACCAGCCCGGCAGATGCTCATACCAGAACCTTTGACACAGTATCATTACACCTTGGTATGTAAAGCTAAAAAACATCATTCTAAACTGCAGCAAAAGACCGTAAATCATGTGTTTGTGTCTGCGTCTGGATCACTCTAACCTCCTGTGAAGTAATGGCAAAGGATATAGGACATTGGAACATTTACATTGCCATTACTACAGTATGTTTGTTAGCAAGAGCAACCCTGTATCACACTGTGAACCCACGGTCTGTGTGTCTGGGGAGGTCATTCAAACAGTCACACATTTTAAATATCTAGGCATTATCTTGACACGACGCTATCTTTCAAAAAACAAGTGAGAAAGGTCATGCATATAACTAAATACAATCTAGCAAACTTTAGATATATAAGGAACTGTTTGACAACACCTGTAGCAAAACTCTATATGACTGCCATGATCCTTCCCCACCTAACAGACTGTATGAGCAGCTGGACCCAGGGGAACCAGCTGGACCCAGGGGAACCAGCTGGACCCAGGGGAACCAGTGGACCCAGGTGAACCAGCTGGACCCATGAACCAGCTGGCCAGGGGAACCAGCTGGACCTGAACCAGCTGGACCCAGGGGAACCAGCTGGACCCAGCTGGACCCAGGTGAACCAGCTGGAACCAGGGGAACCAGCTGGACCCAGGTGAACCAGCTGGACCCAGGTGAATAGCACCACATTAAGGCCTATCCTATCACTTCACAAACAAGCCCTGAAAGTGTTGGACAGAAAACCTAAGCTATATCACCATTGCAAAATCCTGGACAAACATAACCTGCTCAGCTGGAACATCTTTGAAAACACACTGATGCATGTCTCATTTTTAAGATTATAAATGGCAAGGCACCATCCCCCCCACCACCACTCTGCACTTTGACACAGCAGAACCATTCAAACAGCAGAACCACAAGGTCTGCCCTAAGAGGGGACTGTGTAGTCCCTCTTAGGTCCAGTTCCTTTGGTAAACAGTGTTTCTCTGTGAGGGCATCAACACTCTGGAACACAATACCAATACAGATAAGGAATAACACCTCCTATCATACATTTAACTGTATCATGATAGTGTTTCATCTGTGTGCATGTTTGTCTGTTCCTATGTATTGTTGTACTGTTGTTGTCTGTTGCTGTGTGTATATTTTGTTATGATGTTTTTATTTCTCTAGTCTTGTCGTGGTTATTTTAACATCTTGCCAAAAGGACAACAGTTGAAAATTAGCCTGCTGGCTAACACTGGCACGTTTACAGCAATGTTGATCTATGTGCACTGGCCTTTAAATAAATAAACAAACAAACAAACAAACAAACAAGTTTAACCCCCCTGCTTTAATAGCATCATGAGAGTAATTAACGAAACGTTGCTGATTATAATAAATATAATTTATCCAATCAACATTTTTATTAATAGTTACCCAAAAGAAGAGTGATTCAAGTCCATGTCTGATTTAGCTGCATTCTGTATCAGAGGTATCTGTACCAAGACGTCATCTGAGGCCTGTACTACGAAGCCGGATTTTCCTAACCTGGATATGTTTGAGTTAGCCGGTTGGCCCAATCCAAAACATACGCGCTCTCGCTAAGCTGTACTACGACGCTGGTTATCAAGTGGATCGCTCAAGCCAGCCGTGTCCTATCTAGTTAGGTGCGCGTTCACATGAAAGGGGTGGTATTTGGAGCATTCGACCAATCACAAACATGGACAAGCGTACTGACAGCGCAGCGTCATACTTCCTGAATGAAAAGTGAACTTTAATATTAGTCAAATATGAAGCTCCCATGTCATGCTTTTCCGGTTATTACCCGTCCCCTTGTGTGTTATGAAGGTTTTTATGCAAGTAAACGGTGTGCAGAGTCAAAACCCTCAAAGTACACCCTGTAGCGAGTAAAACTCTAACACAGAAAATACCTCCCCAAAACGCCTCGTTGGAGATACGTCACTGGCCATTTGATTCTTCCGGGTACCGCCTGATGTCATGCGGTACCCGGAACGAAATGGACCAATCCCGAAGAGCCGTTACGTTACGTCCGCGGAGCCGTTACGTTAAGCCCCCGCTGATTGGTCCAAATTGACCGATCCACGGACTTCCTCACACACACATCTGTGTGCAGGGAGCAGGCAGCTCAGCTGATTTCTCCTCCCTGGCTGCAGGCTGATAACAGACAGTTGGGATCGTGGCAAAATTCTCTCTGCAGACCCATTCTCGCAGCGTTTATCAACCTTTTTCTTACTCAATATCAAGCCACACTTATTGTTTTTACTTCGGATGTGAGTTTGTGTGTGCTCAGGATGAGTTTGGCTGTGTTTCGCTATGTATCCTAAACAAGGAAGCAACACCTCCACGGAGCTCAGCGCGATTCACAACGTCCCGACCAATCAGAGCACACTGTGCTCACAGGGAGGGTGGGGGCTGGAGCTTTTGGAGCTACAACGAGCCGTTAAAGGCAAATAGTGAAATTCAGTGAATACAAGTAGTTTACAGAGATGCTGTATGAGAAACCAATGTGAGTTTGGAAAAATGCACAGTATAAATCTATTTTAGTATACCTCAACAATGGAATTATGATCAGTGGAAATGGCCATGACACCTCTCCTTTTAAACTTTAAACATCCATGACTTAAACACTTTATCCAGGATCAAAGCCACATAGCTGCACCTGCAAGGTGAATACAGCTGGTAACAGAAAAAGTGTTTGAATGCGTACATTAACAGGTTTATGAAATCACTGCCCCGTCCAAGACACGATCTGACTTAATTAGGAGAATTTGACTCGAGTGTTTCGTCAACTTAATGTGTTGCTTAAAATAATACTTCTGCATACAGTATGTGACACTGTGAGTGTTGCACGGCCAGATACGGCTCAGAAGCTGACTCAGATAAGGAAATATATGATACATTATGATGTGATATGATATGAATGATAATGGGACACATCGACGTCTGCACTCACAGTGCCGCGGACTGTACTTAATGTTACTCTGATCCGGTTACTTATGTTGTGGCAGATATTTAAGTAAGCTTTCTTAACGCTAATGTTATAATAGTCAGATTGCTCTGAAGATGGGAGGGATATTCTATTCATTTTCACGTTCACACAGTCAGTTGATTTTTGGCCCGTCTTTCCTGCAACGGCAGTTTTTCTGTATTTCCTCTATCCTGTAATATGACTTGATAGCTTTAAACTCCGCACACGGAGCTCTGATTGGTCAGCAGGCGGTGCTTTCACTGAGTTGATCTCTTTACCTTTCACACCAAGCTTTTCCGGTTCTAGCTCCGTGCTAGAGCTTTTCAGGTTCAGAACCGGTACTTCGGTTTAGCTCCGGCTCTTTTCACACCGCTCAGAGCCCGACTGGTGCTGCCGCTGCTGCGTCATGACGTCACAGTTTACGTCGCTGATTTCTCCCCAACGGAGCTCACCTCACAACAACAACGGGGGACTGCGTCGGGTCGATGCGTGTTGCTTTTAATCATACGAAGCCAGATTAAATTAAATAACGACTTCTCCAACCTTATACTTTTCTCCAGAGTGCCGTGGTTCATTGTTTATTAATGTGTTTCAGCGGCATTTACCGACCGCTGCAGTGCTGGCTGCTCTTCCACGAGTGTATTCTCCCGTTAGCTCCGGGTTAGCTCACACGGCTCTAAAGTATTCACTGTCTGACTGTCACACAAGCAGCTGATACATATCCCCAGTTCCCCTTAAGTGAATGTGTGTCAGTCTGAATTGACGCTGTTTGGCATCACAACGCTGTTATGAAAGTTTCTCTGGTATAACATGGGTGATGTTAGCATAGCAACCGAAGCTAAACTGACTACTTGCTAAGCCGTTTTCTACAGGCACATTTTACCGGCGTATTTTTCATTATGATTTTACTTGTGATAGTCGGACATGACAACCTGTGCAGCCCATGTATTAATTCCATCCGATAGCTGCTATAATAACAAACAAAACGTCTGCCTGCTCTCCACAATGATCAATAACAGCGAACGGATGGTCAAAGTAAGGTACAAAAAACAGAATCACACGAAGCCTGGTTAGTGTTGCCTGACTTTATAAAGTGTGTTTTTTTTTTACAAGTGTGGTTGCGTTCTAGTCACTTTGCTCAGCGCTACTGCTGGTTACAACTTTTATTTGCCGTACTCGCCTTAACTGTTATCTCAGGTTAATCTCGCCCCCTCCGACGTAAGCGTGACGTATGCGGTTCTTGCTTCTAGAGACGGACAACTTTTTGGTGCTCGAAACGAACCGGATTCCGGAGCTTAGAGGCTTATGACATACATACATACATACATACATACATCATTAAATAAATACATAAATAAAAAAATAATTAATTAATTAATAAATAATTAAATACACATTTATTTATTTCAGGGAATAAATAATAAATGTGTTTTTAAATATAAATTTATATATATTTATTGCCTCGTTTATTTATTTCAGACTTTATTTCATAGGCATATTTAATTATATATGTATTTATTTTGAGATGTTATGATGTTATGGTGTTATGATGTTATGATGTTATGATGTTATTATGTTATGATGTTATTATGTGCAGCCTTGGTTTGTTTTAAACTGCTGCAGCTAAAATGTCCCAAATTGGGATCAATGAAGTACTTGTTATCTTATTAGGAGTTAGAACATTACACGTTCATTTCAAACCAGCAGAAGTGTATATTTCCTATCATTTTATGTCATTATTGAAGGTTTAAAAGTTCCTTTATTACCTCAATTATTATTAATATTATTATTTATTTATTCTTTTTTTTAAGCCGTATTAACACGAACGACCTTAGCAGTTCTGAGGATTCCGACAGTCCCTGAACGCACCATGCCGGAACTCCCTGTTGTTTTCCGGTCTGAGATTCTTATTTAACTTCAGGAACATTTGGACCTCAGGAGTTTCAGTACATATAATATAAATATAATAATATACACATACACATATACATATAATATATATATATATATAAACTGCATTTAAACAGTTAAACAGGATGAACGCGATGCAGCTGCTGAACAGGGTCCGAGTGCGCGGTGAGTACAAGTACTAATACACACTCAAATACACACTGTACACACACTCTGTTACAGTACAAGTACTAATACACACTGTACACACACTCTGTTACACTACAAGTAATAATACACACTGCAGTGTTTCCCCTAGGTTTACTGCTTTGGGGGGTGCTGCCTGAGCGGGGGGGGGGGGGATATATATCTTTTTTTAATCCTCTGGAGCAGAGAGGAGCTGTGGATGATTGTTATTGATTAGTGCATCAGTGTTTCTTTGGGTCAACAACACTAAACTCACAACTTCAAATGACAGCGTTTAGTTTATTTAATAAAAGAGCACATGTTCAATGTGAAAAGTGACAGTAGATAGAGATTACAACATAGAACACCTTGACAATGGTAGGGGAAACACTGCACTGTATACACACTGTATTACAGTTAAAGTACTAATATACACACTGTATTAAAGTTAAAGTACTAATACACACTGTATATTATATACTAATATACACACTGTATTAAAGTTAAAGTACTAATACACGCTGTATTTATATAGCCTACTGTAGTTGAGTTTTAGTGTTACTGTAATGATGATTAATGAACTCTGTAAAAACGGTGCAATTCTGAGAAATACTAACGAGAATATTGTGTGTGTGTGTGCGTCTGCATGTGTGTGCGTGCGTGTGTGTGTGTCAGGCCTCCATGTGTGTGTCCCCTCGATGACCTTTGACCTCAGGAAGGTGGAACTACTTCCTCTCGATCACAGGAAGTTGACCTTCGACTCTCAGAGCGTCTGCAGAGAGCTGCAGGAGAACGGTATATATACATATACATACATATATATATATATATGTATTTCATTTATTGATGTATAAAATAGTATTTTTTACTTATCATATATTGATATAGATATTTAAATATGATCAATGTATTAATAATGAAGAAGTGATGTTTGAAGTAATATTAAAGTATATTGAATGTGTGTATTTGTACTCTCAGGCTTTGAGAAGCGGCAGGCGGAGCTCGTCGTCTCGGCTCTCGTCTCTCTGACGGCCGCAAACATGGACATCGTTTACAGAGACATGGTGACCAAATCCCACCAGGTGAGTACTGCTGAGAGTACACAGAGTACTCAGATACTGTTACATGGTGACCAAATCCCACCAGTAACAGTACTCAAATAATCACAGTATTAGGAGTATTAGTAGAATGAACAGTATTAGAGTATTGACAGTATAACAGCATTCCCAGCATTGTGTCCCCAGGAGATCGCCCTGCAGCAGATGTTTTCTCACCTCGACTCCATCAGGAAGGACATGGTGATTTTGGAGAAAAGCGACTTCGCCAACCTGCGATCAGAAAACTCCGTAAATATTCATTTTTTCGCCTAAAGTTAAAAAGTTAATTTTATAATAAATGTAAACATTTTAAAATATTTCCTAAGAATGTTTTATTTCAGACTTTTTGATTTTTAGAAAATGAAGCGCGAGTTGGAGCAGATCCAAAACCGACTGAAGGTCAGACTTGATAGTATTTAATAGCTCACTGTCTGATATATAAATACATCTTTTAATGATATTATATTTCATTATGAATCTAATCCTCTGAGACGTTTCAGGAGGAGAGTCGGAAAGTCCGAGCGGAGACGAAACTGGACATCAACCTGGAGAGCAGCCGCATGGCCGACGTGGTGAGACTAATACTACACAATATTCACTAATATACTTTATACTCATAAAATACTCATAACATACTCATAACATATTTATAAAATACTCAAAATACTCATAACATATTTAAAATACTCAAAAAAAAATATATAAAATACTCAAAATACTCATAAAATATTTATAAAATACTCATAAAATATTGATAAAATACTCATAAAATATTGATAAAATACTCATAAAATACTCGTAAAATATTTTTAAAATACTCATAAAATACTCATAAAATATTTATAAAATACTCATAAAATACTCGTAAAAATTTATATTATTTCAAATTGAAAGAAATATAACAAATATAACATAAAACATTAAAAATTATTAAAAATATAAAAAATATATTTAAAAGTTTCTATAACATATTTATATTGATCAGATTTCCAATTATTGATCAAAATCATTATTTGCTTAGGTTACAAATGTTTTTCAGAATTGATTTGGGCATTTTAACTGTACTTTTGGGATATTTTGGGGAAAATTCTTTAATTCTTTAATTTTTGGACATTTAATTTTTTTTTTTCAGGTATTTTAACAATTTCCCCCGTGAACAACTTAGAATATTTAACGTTAATATCAAGGATTTTTTCTCGTACATTTCAGTTTAATTTGGCAGAATATCTAATTATTGATGATTTTATAATTGCAGACAATAATCATTTTTTCTCATGAAATAACCTTTTAAAATCTCAGAATATAATATTTAATATTCGTTCCTCACATACTTATATATAATATCCTGCTTATATTTTGTTACCGTAAATTTGTATTTCCACATGTATTTTTTCTACTCTTTTAATTTCTCTCATGTGCAATGCCATGTCTTTTTATGCTGCTGCAACGCAAAGTACTTCTTCTCTTATCGTAATTATTCCACTCTTCATTTTGTACGAATGTTTTAATATCTTTGAAGCTAAATGTTTCTGGAGCGGCTTCATAATAAGTGAATAAAAGATGTGTGTTTCCAGTTCAGCGATCAGGAGAAGAAGCTTCTGGAGGCGAGCAGCGACTTCCACCACAAGGTCAACACTCTTATATATTCATACTGATGAAGATCACATCATCATCATCATCATATTGCTGACGCTTTTCAAAGTCATTTAAAGTCATTCCTGTGAGCTTGTATTTGATCCTGTGTTTATTGTGTTTTTAGCACTTCTTAACGCGTGGTCATTATTCTTTTATGATTCCTGTGGTGTTCTCATGTTTGTCGAGCACTGTGTGACTGTGTGTGTGAAAAGCTCTGTATAAATGAATGTTCCTCACGCACTTCCTCACCTCTTGAGGATGATCTCTGTGTGTGTGAAAGCTCTGTAAAATGAATGTTCCTCACGCACTTCCTCACCTCTTGAGGATGATCTCTGTGTTTGTCAGAAAGCGGATCTGGAGCACGACAACATGGAGATCAACAGAAAGATCGACCTGCAGGTGGCGTCGCTGAAGACTCTGCTGGAGTCTCTGAAGCTGGAGACCGTCCGCTACCTCGCAGGTACACTGTGTACTCTACTGTGTACTACTGTGTACTCTACTGGGTACTCTACTGGGTACTCTACTGGGTACTCTACTGTGTACTCTACTGTGTACTCTACTGGGTACTCTACTGGGTACTCTACTGGGTACTCTACTGGAGTCTCTGAAGCTGGAGACCGTCCGCTACCTCGCAGGTACACTGTGTACTCTACTGTGTACTACTGTGTACTCTACTGGGTACTCTACTGGGTACTCTACTGGGTACTCTACTGTGTACTCTACTGTGCACTCTACTGTGTACTCTACTGTGTACTCTGCTGGAGTCTATGAAGCTGGAGACCGTCCGCTACCTCGCAGTTACTACTGTGTACTCTACTGTGTACTCTACTGTGTACTCTGCTGGGTACTCTACTGGGTACTCTACTGGGTACTCTACTGGGTACTCTACTGGGTACTCTACTGGGTACTCTACTGGGTACTCTACTGTGTACTCTACTGGGTACTCTACTGTGTACTCTGCTGGGTACTCTACTGTGTACTACTGGGTACTCTACTGTGTACTCTACTGGGTACTCTACTGGGTACTCTACTGTGTACTCTACTGGGTACTCTACTGTGTACTCTGCTGGGTACTCTACTGGGTACTCTACTGTGTACTCTACTGGGTACTCTACTGTGTACTCTACTGTGTACTCTACTGGGTACTCTACTGGGTACTCTACTGGTACTCTACTGTACTCTACTGGGTACTCTACTGTGTACTCTACTGGGTACTCTACTGGTACTACTGGGTACTCTACTGTGTACTCTACTGGGTACTCTACTGGTACTCTACTGTGTACTCTACTGGTACTCTACTGTGTACTCTACTGGGTACTCTACTGGGTACTCTACTGTGTACTCTACTGGTACTCTACTGTGTACTCTACTGTGTACGAGCTACTGGGTACTCTACTGGTACTCTACTGTGTACTCTACTGTGTACTCTACTGGGTACTCTACTGTGTACTCTACTGTACTCTACTGGGTACTCTACTGGGTACTCTACTGTGTACTCTACTGTGTACTCTACTGGGTACTCTACTGGGTACTCTACTGTGTACTCTACGTGTACTCTACGGGTACTCTACGGGTACTCTACTGGGTACTCTACGTGTACTCTACTGGGTACTCTACTGGGTACTCTACGGGTACTCTACCGGGTACTCTACTGGGTACTCTACGTGTACTCTACTGGGTACTCTACCGTGTACTCTACTGGGTACTCTACCGTGTACTCTACCGGGTACTCTACCGGGTACTCTACGGGTACTCTACCGTGTACTCTACTGGGTACTCTACCGTGTACTCTACCGGGTACTCTACCTGGGTACTCTACTGGGTACTCTACCGTGTACTCTACCGGGTACTCTACCGTGTACTCTACCGGGTACTCTACCGTGTACTCTACCGGGTACTCTACCGTGTACTCTACCGGGTACTCTACCGTGTACTCTACCGGGTACTCTACTGGGTACTTCTACTGTGTACTCTACTGGGTACTCTACTGTGTACTTCATATATACTGTGTATACAGCGTGAAGCAGGTACTCAGATGCTGTAGTACTTCATATATACTGTGTATACAGCATGAAGCACGTACTCAGATACTGTAGTACTTCATATATACTGTGTATACAGCATGAAGCACGTACTCAGATACTGTGTACTTCATATATACTGTGTGTACAGCATGAAGCATGTACTCAGATACTGTGTACTTCATATATACTGTGTATACAGCATGAAGCAGGTACTCAGATACTGTGTACTTCATATATACTGTGTATACAGCATGAAGCATGTACTCAGATACTGTGTACTTCATATATACTGTGTATACAGCATGAAGCAGGTACTCAGATACTGTGTACTTCATATATACTGTGTATACAGCATGAAGCAGGTACTCAGATACTGTGTACTTCATATATACTGTGTATACAGCATGAAGCACGTACTCAGATACTTGTACTTCATATATACTGTGTATACAGCATGAAGCACGTACTCAGATACTGTGTACTTCATATATACTGTGTATACAGCATGAAGCACGTACTCAGATACTGTGTACTTCATATATACTGTGTATACAGCATGAAGCATGTACTCAGATACTGTGTACTTCAGATATACTGTGTATACAGCATGAAGCACGTACTCAGATACTGTGTACTTCATATATACTGTGTATACAGCATGAAGCAGGTACTCAGATACTGTGTACTTCATATATACTGTGTATACAGCATGAAGCAGGTACTCAGATACTGTGTACTTCAGATATACTGTGTATACAGCATGAAGCACGTACTCAGATACTGTGTACTTCATATATACTGTGTATACAGCATGAAGCACGTACTCAGATACTGTGTATACAGCATGAAGCACGTACTCAGATACTGTGTACTTCATATATACTGTGTATACAGCATGAAGCAGGTACTCAGATACTGTGTACTTCATATATACTGTGTATACAGCATGAAGCAGGTACTCAGATACTGTGTACTTCATATATACTGTGTATACAGCATGAAGCACGTACTCAGATACTGTGTATACAGCATGAAGCACGTACTCAGATACTGTGTACTTCATATATACTGTGTATACAGCATGAAGCAGGTACTCAGATACTGTGTACTTCATATATACTGTGTATACAGCATGAAGCGCGTACTCAGATACTGTGTACTTCAGATATATCTATATATATAGATATACATTCATATATTTGACAAGGAATTCATTCGGAATATTATGAGATTAAAATCATAATTTCATAGAAAATAAAAATCACCTTTTTCATGAAAGATGAAATATAATATAATGACGTTCCCTCGGATATTTGCAATTTAAATACGACTTTATACTTGTTTTTGCTTCACGTAATACAAGGCTTTTCTCTCTCGTATAATTCTCGTTAGATAATGACTTTACGCTCCTAATAATAAAACATTATTATTTTACAAATACTATGAGTTTTTATTTTGAGATATTGTGAAAATATCTTTCGTGAAATTCTGTATTCACGTTAAATGACCATGTTTACGTTTCTTAATCTCTACAGTAAGGACTCACACAGGGGGTCCGCGGGGTCTTAAAAAGTATTAAAGGGCATTTTCCAAGGTATTACATATTGCAGCTAGTTTTCAATAAGTATATGAATTGTCCAAAGAGGTTGTATTCTACAGTCTGCCTGAATGTAATCATTGCGTAGGTGTGTAGTGTGATTCTGTGTAGTTTATTTATGGCATCCCGTTGGATTGGACGTCATCTGAACAGGACATCGCACGCTCACTGCTTGATAGCACGCGAAGGTCCGTTTACGCCGGTTGCTAAGCAACATCGTTATGGGGAAATGCAAGTCTGCGTCCAAATGGTTGGAAGATAAGGAGGAAGGACAATCCATACTGTATATAGTCAATGTGAGGTAAAGTGTGTCGCCAAGGTAACCGGTTAGAACTCCAAGTGGCGATGAGGTCTTAAAATGTATGGAAAGGGTCTTAAAAAAGCTCTTAAAAGGTCTTACATGTCACTTCAGGATTCCTGCATGCACCCTGAGAAAGTATTGACGGGTTTCCTGATCTGTAATATTTCCAATAAAATGTTAAATGATATAATAAAGTTATGATAATGATGAGCGTTGATGTGTTCCCTGCAGCGACCGTGTTCTCCTGCCTGGCCATCGCTCTGGGAGTCTACCGGCTGTGGAGGTGAAGAAGAAGAAGCTACATTATTTAATAAAAAAACTTTACAGAAATATTATTCATGTTAAAGGTGGGGTAGGTAAGTTTGAGAAACCGGCTCGAGATACACTTTTTGTTATATTCCATGGAATGCTCTTAACATCCCGATAGCAATGAATATCTGAAGTGCTTTGACAACAAATCCATAAAAAATATCATCTGTGGAAGCCGTAGTACTGTAAAAAGCACAACCAATCATCTGAGCCGGCCCGGCTAAAATAACTGGATGGCCTACCTGCCTGTCAGCCTTCCATCTGTGCACAAACTTATCTCGTGCCCTCATTGGTCATGTGCGCGTTCATGTGTGTTGGAGGAGGGGCTCTGTAAGGAAGTGGCAGATTTTCTCCCGTTGTGTATTTTCAAATTCTAGCGATCTCGAGCCGGTTTCTCCAGAATTACCTACCCCACCTTTAATGACAATTTGAAGACACGGGAGAAAAAGAACAGATACTTTTATATTTCATGCTTTTATGTAAAAATAAGAACCAAATATTAAGTCAACTGTATTATTTGATTCGTTTTTGTTTTTAATGTAATATTATATTTTCTTCCAACATGAAGATATTATTTAGGATTTATTATAATATGTTTCTGTGATGTTTATTAAACACTAATAAACATTTCTATTCAAATGAAAGAGTGATGTTTGTTTGTTCACACACACACACACACACACACACACACAGAGACACACACACAGACACACACACACACACACACACACACACAGAGACACACACACAGAGACACACACAGACACACACACACTCACAGAGACACACACACACATATAAATAAATATTGAGTTAGGTCAAAGAAATGGACAATGAGACAGGTGTTTGGTAATTACGTGTTTTTTGAAAGGAGGCGGCCAGACAAACCCACGTAACCAAATGAACCTTTGCAGATATATATATATATCCTGCCTAACACAAGAAGTCAAATAGAATACAGGCTTCTAACGAACAACAGGAGAAACGGGTTGCTCACTCCGAGGCAGATCAAAGCGTGTCTTCAAGACAGTTTACATCAGTTTAGCGTTACAAAGATACAACGTACAACAGGCAGGGCCGGCAGGGACATGTTGGTGTCTTTTGAAAGTAAAATGCTTCAATCTGATGCACTTTGAGCGCCCAATGACTAGAGACCTGATCTAGGGGAACTCTAAACACCCATCTGAAAAAGATCGGTTTACATTTTAATAATCAAATAAGTATGTGAACATAACCAATAACCCATAGCCAATAACAAATACATGTAACTTATTTTATTTTTGTTGTTCATTCATATCTTATTTTACCTTAACATTTATTTATGAACTTTTTTAAAACTCTCCAGTTTTAAATGATATGTTTGGTTT
Organism: Trematomus loennbergii; assembly: GCA_012861695.1. NCBI lineage: Eukaryota > Metazoa > Chordata > Actinopteri > Perciformes > Nototheniidae > Trematomus > Trematomus loennbergii. Next base: position 313,399 of record JAAOOA010000161.1, on the reverse strand, counting down.
ACTGTCCTATAGTATACATTGGAATGATTTCAAACCTGTTTATATTGATCCCAATAATTATAAAGGAGTGCCTTGGAAATATGTGTTTACATAAATTGTGATCAAACCGTTTGAGACCCACTGAGATGACTGAGACTAAAGTGAACTATCTAACCCTCAGAGTCCTTGTGCAATTTACTCGCCGCGAGTTGGCGGACTTTCTTTGCTTACTTTAACATAATTCTTCATGGTGGGGCTAAGCCATTTCATGCAACCCAGTCTCACGGCATTTCGTGTTAAATTAATTTAATCTATTGATTCGTGTTCACCAACACGATTTTCGCATTTTTTTCGTGTCACACAGAACGATTTTAAATGCAATGTATTTCTATTGGTAGTATGTTCGTGCCTGCAACACGTCTTTTTGTCCGTCGGGTCTTGGAAGACCAGAAGCTGTGTGGTTCATAAAAACATGTTCTTACTCAATATCTTACCCTAAGCCTAACCCTTTTATTTTAAATTGTATAATGTCGGAGTTTTTTTGCCGTCAGTGAGGAAAATAAATGGCTCAGAGCCTCAGAATACTGACATCTGTATTTTATGTCATCTGTTTTTCTTTCTAATTTGTTATTATTTGCAATAGGCGCTTTCACACCGGAGGAAGGATGCTCCAGAGCCACTATTTCAAGCATGCTACGTCATCGAGTCCCGCCGAAGGACCGTTCCAATGTCCAGGATGCTTGGAATTCTACCGAAGCCGGCGTCCTTCGTAGCGAATTTTTTTGAGGCTGCACATGTGTATCCTCCACGGTCTTAAAATCCCCACAATGCTTTGCGCACGGACCAATTCCCAAATCTTTGGCGGAAATCGCTCCATTTAAGGCGGAGCCTCTCATATGACGCACACCTGTTAGCCTGTTCCACCATTCTTCGTTTTCCGAGGCTAGGAAGGATTGTGACTCGGAAGACATGTCCTACCAAGGAAGCGTCCTCGACATTGAGAAACACCCCGTGTTGTTTCTTGGTATGGCTGTAGCCTACCCCAGCCATACCCTGGAGCCGCCACTGCATATGACGCACACCTGCACACTTGCTAGCCTGTTCCATTCTTGTTCGCCGAATGAAAGGAAGGATTCTTGCCTAGCCTTTGATGGACCTGACTCAGAAGACATGTCCTACCAAGGAAGCGTCCTCGACATTGAGAAACACCCCGTGTTGTTTCTTGGTATTTCTCGTGGACGACCTGGAATCTTTGAGAATCTTTCTTATTTGTATTCTAACAGCATTTTTGGGATATTTAAAACTATTGTTGAGACATTTTAACATCAAACAGCTTCTGTTTGAATTCAAGAAACTGCGTTCAGTTGAAATAAAAGACTCGAAAACAGAGAAACTGTAAATGAACTCATTCTTTATTTTGAAAACCTTGGCGTCACACACTCTTGATTGAAGGAAAAGGAAACAGGAAGTGGCTCCTCTGCGATGCTTACCTGACAGGAAGTTCCCCGACGTTAAATCAACGGTAAATCACAATCACTGTTACACCAGAGGTACCAAAAAATACTTTAATTTATAAATTAAATCATTTACATCTGAGCCACAAACAGACTTCTTGAGTTCACAGAAACAACGGCAGGATCCGAAATACCAAAACGTATTCAAGTTTATGTAAAAGCGCTTTTCCTTAAAATCAGAAAAGCAGCGTCACTCGGCCTCGCTTCGGCCCGCGTCCTCGTTTCGGCCCGCGTCCTCATTTCGGCCCGCGTCCTCGTTTCGGCCCGCGTCCTCGCTTCGGCCCGCGTCCTCGCTTCGGACCTGCTCAGAACGGCCTCGTTTCGGCCCTCGCTCAGAACGGCCTCGTTTCGGCCCTCCTCGCTCGGACCCTCCTCACTCGGGCCCTCCTCACTCGGGCCCTCCTCACTCGGGCTCTCCTCACTCGGACACGCCGCCGTTAAAACCTCCGCCTCCTCGCTCTTCACCACAGGAAGTGAACACGCCATGGGCTCGGCCACTTCCTGTTTCACTTTGGCGAACGCACAGGAAGTCCTGCCCCCTTGCTCTTCTTCTTCTTCTGTCTTAATGAAGGCGGTCAGCGGGTGCTCCGTCAGCAGCTTGCTGGGCGACGGCGTCACGTCCATGTACGACGACGTCTGAGGAGACAAGAGGTCACGACCAATCAGCATCCAGGGTTACTTATTATGTTGTTTATTTATCTATTTTTCTGTTACTTACGTTTTTATAATCTTCAAAACAGGCGGGGTGGAAGTTCTGTGGAGAGAGTTGGAACAAAGGGTTATTATTATATTTCATGTTTTCATGGGAAATCAGAACATGTGACCAATATTTTATGGTTTTTGGGGGAATATTTGTACATGTGACCATTTTAATTAGGTCAGCTAATATTTTACAAAAACTTAGCCGGGAAAAAATGGATGAAAATATGAATGTTGAACTAAAATAATACAGATTGTAATAAATGTTTTCAGTGAACTCATTTGGAAATACTCTTTACATTTAACCAAAATGATTCTGATAGCGGCATTCTCAATATTTTGGAGATTTGCAGGATACTCTCCCCGTGTATTGTGTTTCTGAGTTGTTGCTCTGACCTTGTCGTCGACCCTGAGGGCGTCCTTCAGGAACCAGTCCTCCTCCTCCTCCACCCAGTACGTCTCAAACGGCTCCTGGCAGATCTCACACAGCTGGGGGGGGGGGGGGGGGGGGGCAAGGGGTCAGAGGTGATGAAGCAGATGATACATGCTGTTCTTTACATATCTCATTGTGTCTGTTCTACAGTACTGAAACACTACCAAGTGTTTGTGAACAGCTTTAAAATCTAACCTGCTCCACCTGATAGAAAGTCTCTGACTCGCATCCCATAATAACCTGAGGGGCTCCAGAAGCATCACCTGGGACCCAAAGCATGCTCTGACTGAGAATCTGAACTGCTCCATCTGATGGAGATCAATACAGTGAGCTGCTGGGATGCAAGGAGCATTTCAGACTTGATCTGACCATTAAAGTTTTATGGTCTGGTATATACAGTAATAACTCCCTCCCTCCCTCTCTCCCTCTCTCCCTCCCTCCCTCCTCTCTCCCTCTCTCCCTCTCTCCCTCTCGCCCTCCCACCGTCCCACCGTTCCCCCCTGCCCAAATGGACCTGACTTTGACTAATAATGGATAAAGATGACTGACCTCCCCCACGGCGTCCTTGGTGGCCTTCACGCTCTGGAACTCCTTCTCCTTGGCGGCGGCTTGACTCTTCTGCACCTCCTCCTCGTTCACTTTCTCAAAGAAGGTGCTCTTCGCTCGCTCCTCCAGATCCGCGATCTCCTCGAACTCCACCCAGTCCTGGGGAGGGTCAGCGTTAATGTGTGCTTCATATTTAAAACATGTTTCAGACATCCTACCTGATACAACTGAAATTACATCTTTTTCACATGTTTCAAAAAGGTCCCCCAAAAGAATTTAATAAATATTTGGAAAATAAAGAAATTCAGACATTTAAAACAATTTTCCGAAATTGTTCTAATATTTTGGATCACCCTCCGTCCATGGTACCAGCGGTCTGTCTGTCTGTGTGTGTGTGTGTGTGTGTGTGTGCGTGTGTCTCAGTGTGTGCGTGTGTCTCAGTGTGTGTGTGTGACCTCAGTGTGTGCGTGTGTGTGACCTCAGTGTGTGTGTGCGTCTCAGTGTGCGTGCTCACCCTCAGTCCGTAGTACCAGCGCTGTGCGTGTATGTGTGTGTGCGTGCGTGCGTGCTCACACTGAGATAGTCGGTAGTACCAGCGTCTGTGTGTGTCTCAGTGGGTGTGTGTGTGTGTGTGTGTGTGTGTGTGTATGTGTGTGTGTGTGTGTGTGTATATGTGTGCTCACCCTCAGTCCGTAGTACCAGCATTTGTGCGTGTCTCAGTGTGTGTGTGTGTGTCTCAGTGGGTGTGTGTGTATGTGTGTGTGTCTCAGTGGGTGTGTGTTATGTGTGTGTGTGTGTGTGTGTGTGTGTGTGTGTGTGTGTGTGCTCACCTCAGTCCGTAGTACCAGCGTCTGTGTGTGATCCTCTTCCCGACCACCTTTCCTGCGTGGTTCTGTCTGAAGTGCCAGTCCAGTGATCTGCGTACAGGTCCGTCTGCTTGGCCGTGAACCTCATGCTGCACAGACAGCACTGGTTCCCCGAGTACAGCCGCAGCACCACACACTCGTACCGCCTGTTGAGATACGTGTGATATTTATACACACACTCTGATACACACACACACTCGTACCGCCTGTTGAGACACGTGTGATATTTATACACACACTCTGATACACACACACTCGTACCGCCTGTTGAGACACGTGTGATATTTATACACACACTCTGATACACACACACTCGTACCGCCTGTTGAGACACGTGTGATATTTATACACACACTCTGATACACACACACTCGTACCGCCTGTTGAGACACGTGTGATATTTATACACACACTCTGATACACACACACTCGTACCGCCTGTTGAGACACGTGTGATATTTAATAAACTAAATACTGGTTCACAGATTTCTTCCCTAAGACAGACGACATGGAAGCATTATTTCAGTTAGTTGACCACAAGGAGAAGCACTCACAGTTTCATGTGGTCCACTTTGAAGCCGGTGAGGTCTGGGAGGTTTTCGTCCTCTTCCTCCTCCGCCTCCTCTTCCTCCTCCTCCACCGCCACAGGGGGCGCTGCAGGGAGAACCAGCACAGGCTCTGGAGAGAGACAATAACATCTCAATCAATCAAAGTGTATTTATAGAGCTCAATATCACACATTTTACATTTCTCTCAGTGGACTTAACAGTTTGTCACATCGGACAAGGAAAAACTCTGAGTAACCCCCAGTTAAGGGAGAGACCCCCAGTTAATGGAGAGAAACCCCCCAGTTAATGGGAGAAACCCCCCAGTTAATGGAGAGAAACCCCACAGTTAATGGGAGAAAGCCCCCCCCCCCAGTTAGAAACTCCCAGTTAGTGGGAGAAACCCCCCAGTTGTCTTAGGCTGCCTTTACACGGAAGCCGTTTGACCCCCCAGAGCGTTCCGGTTGCAGATCTATCCACCTTGGGACCCGTTATCGTTTGCGGCGTCCGTTTCTATCGTTTTGTTACGGCCTGGTGTAAATGAAAGGGCTATACGCAAGAGAAACTATGCGGATACAACCCGTTTCGTTCCCGTGTAAATGGGGTCTTAATGTACATCATGTAATTTTATATTGTGTTCTCGTACACATCATATTCTATTTACATGTTTAAAGACTTGTATGATGTGTCTCATTGCTGGAGGAGCTCAGGTCAGAAGAGTTGCCCTTTCTACTCTGTCGCTGCTGAGCATCTGATGACAACACCTTTGAGTCTTTGAAAAGACATCAGCTGATGTTTAACTAATGGTTTGGATTTATAATCTCACTCACCTTTGTTGGAGGGGGCGTCGGGCAGCGAGGGTTTGATGATGCCGTTGGAGATGAGTTTAGTGAGCAGGTCGTTCACATCAACCTGACCAAAGTGGTTCTCGGGGGGGGGGCCGGGGCTGCAGGGACGAAGCAAACAGACACGAGATGAATCAGACGAGATTATGGGATAAAATCAGGAGAGATAATGTGTTAAAACCAGACTCACTCTGAACGTAAGGCCCGGAGCTCTGAGGCAGGAAGGGCTGACCGAGGGCCCCCAGCATCTGGAACACAGGAGGCAGTGAGCAGGGAGTACTGCTAACGCTACTGCTACGCTACTGCTAACGCTACTGCTAACGCTACCGTTAATGCTACTGCTACCGATAATGCTACTGTTACCGTTAATGCTACTGTTACCGTTAATGCTACTGTTACCGTTAATGCTACTGTTACCGTTAATGCTACTGTTACCGTTAATGCTACTGCTACTAATAATACTGTTAACGCTGCTAACGCTGTTACTACAGCTAATGCTACTACATTTTCTAAATGTTCCGAAGGTTGTAAATGTAGTGGGTGTTATTGAATGTGATGTACTGACCGGCTGCTGCATGGCGGGGCCGCGGGGTTGTAGAAGTTCCCGGGGCCCGGCTGGCTGTAGGCGGCTGCAGGTTGAAGTTCCCCCCCGGCTGAGGGAAGGCCATGGGGAACTGTTGGGGGTTCAGGGGGGGGGCCATATTGAAGTTCTGCTGGGGGGCCAGGGGTCCGTCGTAAAGGGGCGGCGCCATCGGCCTCATCGGGGGCTGCATGTTGTGCTGGGGCCGAACCTCATGGGGCCCTCGTAGTGCGGGGCCCCCCCCTGGTGGGGCCCGAGGTCAAATCTGGGGCCCTGTTGCCCGGGGGAATCGAACCGCATCGGGCCGTCAAACCTCATCTGGTTTGGGGGGCCGTCGAAGTGCAGGGGCCGCTGCTGGAAGCCCATTGGACCAGAGCCGGGGGGATCGAATCGTCTCATTGGTCCTTCGAAGTGACCGGGGCCGTCGAATCTAGGGGGGCCGTCAAACCTCCCGGGCCCTGAGGGTGGGGGGGCCCCTCGAAGCCTCTCATTGGCCCGTGAGAAGGGTGGGGGGGGCCATCAAAGTGGTGTGGCCCCCCAGCTTCAAACCGGCTTGGTTGATGAGGCCCATCGAAGCGTGGGGGGTCGTCGTACCGCACCCGCCCTCGAACCATCCCGCCGGGGGCCTGTTTGTGGGAGCTGGGGGCCCTCCGTCGTAGCGTTGTGGTGGGGGGGGGGGACCTCCGTCCTGAGGGGGGTGTGTCCTGGGAGTCGCTGTGTCGAACGGAGGTTCAACGGGCGGATAGGGGCCTTTAGGATGGATTTAGGAGGGGGAGGGGGCAGGTGAGAGGGGGGGGCCTCCAGGGGCCCGTCGTCAGAGTGTTCACTGGTGGGGCTCTCGAAGCGGGGGGCGGGGCTTTCGGGTCCTTCGGGGGGAAAGGCGCTCCCGCTCAAACGGGAGCCCCTCAGAGGGCTCTGGGAGGGGGGGGGGGCCTCGGGGCGGCGGGGGTCGTACCTCCTGGGGCCTCGTACCCACTCTTCTCCTCACTGAGGCGCTGCCGCTCCATCAGAGGAGACGTCCACTCTCTCAGCTGGGGGGCCACACAGAGTTACTCAATACCATCACACCTTAGGGTCAGGACTGACATTTGATTTGAGGAATCATGCACAATAATCTCATAAAAGTAACGGGGGTTTCTCCCATTGAATTGTGTCAGTGTGTGTGATTGTCTCAGTGTGAGTGTGTGTGTGTGTGTGTGTGTGTGTGTGTGTGTGTGTGTGTGTGTGTGTGTGTGAGTGAGTGAGAGTGTGAGAGTGTGAGTGAGTCAGTGGTGTGTGTGTGTGTGTGTGTGTGACTCACTGGGCTCCCGGGGGTCTGCTCTCCTCCTGAATCGTAGTCCCGGCAGACTCTTCAGAGTTGGGAATTCCTTCCCGTGATTATACTCCTCGATCATTGGTCGAGAGGGGGGCGCGGCTCCTCCGCCTCCTTACTCCTCCTCTCCCCTGCTGAGCACATTTTAAAACACTTTGTTTCATATTCTTACTCTTTATTTTACCTCTTCGTCGTTACACCGAACACGTAAACACTCCTCTAAGTTAGCTTGCCCTGTTCTGCTTGAAAGCAAGTACCTGCCTCCTGCAGACTGTTCAAACAAACGCTTCAACTCGTTCCATTTAGAATCTGTGTGTTTGAATATGGATCTGAAGTTGGCGTGACGTTGAAGTCGTGCTGCTGTACTCCGCTGTAGTCCTTTATAGCATAACATTAGCATTTTGCTTCTGGAGATTAGATTTATGATTCAAACATTATAAAAGTAGGGTAGACATGTGGAGATTATCCGGCTGAACAAAACGTGCATTTATCAAACAGGTTCGTTTTCCACAGATCTTATTTCCAGATATTTCCTAAACCCTCTGGAGAAATCCTTTGTTCTCGAGGGAACAGCAGCTTCAGGGGGATACAGGAACCTCTCTGTTGGTCATGTGACCTGTCTCACCTCTCTGTTGGTCATGTGACCTGTCTCACCTCTCTGTTGGTCATGTGACCTGTCTCACCCTCTGTTTGTCATGTGACCTGTCTCGCCTCTCTGTCATGTGACCTGTCTCACCTCTCTGTCATGTGACCTGTCTCACCTCTCTATTTGTCATGTGACCTGTCTCACCTCTATTGGTCATGTGACCTGTCTCACCTCTCTATTGGTCATGTGACCTAGGGTCTCACCTCTCTCTATATAAACACAGTCTTTCCCATCTGTCCGGTCTAATGGTAACCCTGGTCCCCCCCCTCACTCACCTGGTCTGTCTCGGGGCCCCGGCTGTATTTCCCTGGCGGCGGCGGCGGCGGCGGGGCCCCCTCCCCTCCCCCTCCTCTGGACTCTCGTCTCCCTCCCACTCCTCTCCGGCCGCCCTCCGGTTCACCTGCGTCTTCCTCAGCTTCAACTTGTGTTCGTAGTACGACAGCTCGGCGGCGTCCATGGCAGCCGGGGGGGGTCGCGGGCCCCCGGAGGTGAGGGGGAGTCTGGGGGCCCCGGAGGTGAGGGGGGGTCTGGGAGACCACTGAGGGGATCCCAGCTGTCGGGGCGCTGCTTCTCCTCCTGGTACTGGAAGAAGTGCTGATCTGGTGGGCCATGTTCAGGAAGTCCTCCTGAGAAATCTCTCCGCTCTCCAGACGCTTACTGGCCTGCAGTGCAGGGGGGGGGGCAAACAGATATTAATATATATGCCTCACAGGAAATGTCTTTCTCCACTCTGTTGTGATTACACACACAGAGGATATACATGCACCACACACACAGAGGGTATACACACACACAGAGGGTATACACACACACAGAGGGTATACACACACACAGAGGGTATACACACACAGAGGGTATACACACACAGAGGGTATACACACACACAGAGGGTATACACACACACAGAGGGTATACACACAGAGGGTATACACACAGAGGGTATACACACAGAGGGTATACACACAGAGGGTATACATACACACACACCGAGGGTATACATACACACACACAGAGGGTACATACACACACACAGAGGGTATACATACACACACACACAGAGGGTATACACACACAGAGGGTATACACACACACACAACACACAATATACATACACACACACAGAGGGTATGCTACATAAATCCTCTCCCATGAGATCTACCGTATTGACCCTGATTACGGCCCCTCGTTTTCAGATTATATGGGGTCGATACGGTAAATAAGCTTTCATTTTGTAGAGGGTGGGGGTGTTGGGACTCACCCTCCTGAGCAGGTCCTTCTTGGAGGCGGAGTTTAGGACCTCGGGGATCTGCATGTTGGCGTCAACACTGAGGCGGTGCTTTGGGGTGCGAGGCGTCTGGGGGCGGGTGGGGGCGCTGTAGGGTTTGTGACGGGGGGTAGCCGGCTTCAGGTGGGGGTCCTCAGGCTTCGGGCTGAGAGGAAACACAGAGGGGGGTCAATAAGGAACACAGTTTCATCACAGACTGTTACACACCTGAACTTTGGAAAGAACATCCAGAACATCTGTTTGCAACTCACTCATTATTTATACATCACATTACAGACTCTCCTTGCACGATGTCATCGGTTTATTGTGTTGCATAAATATAATAATAAAGTTCCATCTTATTGAATCTTATATCTGTGACATACTAAAGTTATAAATAAAGTTTTGAATAAAGTGTTGACTCACTGCTTGTTTCCTCCCAGCCGCTCCTCCAGCGGTGGGGGGGGACCGGGCCATCCTTGCCCTCCTTGGCCCCGTCGTGGCCCCGGGGGGAGTGGGGGGGGTGCGGGGGGTCCTCCACCGGCCTCTTGGACTCCTGCTCTCCGATTGGCTCTTCTTCTTGCCGTGTTCTGGTTCCCGTCGAGGGGGTTTCCTGGTTTGTGCAAGGGGGGGGGCGGGGACAGGGAGCTGCTCCGCGTCCGGCGGCGCTCCTTCCTCTTCGGGGGCGAGACGGGGGGCGAGCGGGGAGCGTTTCCTGGCTGGCGTGGGTTGCGAGCGTTGCCCCCGCTTTGAACTCAATCTTCTCCTCGTCGTGTTTCGATCCGTTCAGAAGCTTCCCTTTGTTGCCGCCCCCTCTCAGAGGCTCCTCCTTCTTCTTCTTAAGCTCCTCCTCTTTGACGGCCCCACTCCCCTCTTCTTCAAACGGGGGTCCTTTTTGGTCTCGTTTTCCGCGGTTCGGTTTCATCTGGACGCTTTTCGTGGTGGGAGAGGAGGAAGTGGTGGTGGGGGGTTTTGGCGCCTCTTTTCGGGGGGTCCGGGGCTTCTCGGGTCGTGGGGTTTCTCCGGTGTCCCAGCAGCACTTCCTGTGTGGGCATGGCCTTCTTTCTTCCCGGGGGTTCCGGCGGCTCTGTTCAGACGGGGGTCCCTGGTGGGGGGTTTGGGGTCGGGCTGAGGGGGGGGCAGCCAGGGACGGACCCCGGAGCAGCTGGAGGGCCGGGTTTCACCGGGACTGCAGGGGGCATCACAAAGCCCCCATCTGAAGACACAACAGAGAGGAGTTACACAACAACAACAGAGAGGACTTAGACAACAACAACAACAGAGAGGACTTAGACAACAACAGAGAGGACTTAGACAACAACAACAACAACAGAGAGGACTTAGGTAGGGAACTTTAAATCACTGGAAACTTGTGGACTAACGCTAGGCCAAAATAGCTTTGGGTCCGTATTGAACGCACCGTAAGTATCATAAACAAGAGATTATTTTCTGACACGTGGATGCCTTCAGGGACCAACAGAGGAATAGGAAATGAGACACACGTGTTCCTACCAGCTGGGCTTTGGTCTGCTCCAGCTCCAGCTCAATCTTCTTCTGCTGAAGCTCCAGCAGCTGCTTCTGTTTGGCCAGAAGCTGCTGACGAATCAGAGACTCCTGCGTCAGGCTGGAGGGGGGGACGGGGGTCAACTGGGAGGAGGCTGGGCCTGAGGAGCAGGGGGCGTGGCCTGAAGAGGAGGGGGCAGGGCCTGAAGAGCAGGAGGTTTAGAGGGAGTCGGCTGGGGAGAGGGAGCATCATCAGACTGGAGAGAGAGAGAGAGAGAGAGAGAGTGAGGAGAGATAGTGAGAGAGATCTTTTTCCTGCTGTAACTGTAAATGTGTGTGTGTGAGATACACACCTGCTCTAATAACATATGGTTCAGTATGTGTGTGAGATACACACCTGCTCTAATAACATATGGTTCAGTATGTGTGTGAGATACACACCTGCTCTAATAACATATGGTTCAGTGTGTGTGAGATACACACCTGCTTGAGGAACATGTGGTTCAGTATGTGTGTGTGTGAGATACACACCTGATTTAATAACTTGGGGTTCAGTATGTGTGTGTGTGAGATACACAACTGATTTAATAACTTGGGGTTCAGTATGTGTGTGTGTGAGATACACAACTGATTTAATAACTTGGGGTTCAGTATGTGTGTGTGTGAGATACACACCTGATTTAATAACTTGGGGTTCAGTATGTGTGTGTGTGAGATACACAACTGATTTAATAACTTGGGGTTCAGTGTGTGTGTGTGTGAGATACACACCTGATTTAATAACTTGGGGTTCAGTATGTGTGTGTGTGTGAGATACACCCCTGATTAATAACGTGGGGTTCAGTGTGTGTGTGTGAGATACACACCTGATTTAATAACTGGGGTTCAGTATGTGTGTGTGTGAGATACACCCCTGATTTAATAACGTGGGGTTCAATATGTGTGTGTGTGAGATACACACCTGATTTAATAACTTGGGGTTCAGTATGTGTGTGTGAGATACACACCTGATTTAATAACGTGGGGTTCAGTATGTGTGTGTGAGATGCACACCTGAGGCCTGTACTACGAAGCTGGATTTTCGCTTAGCCGGCTAACTTCAGGGAAAACTAGGGCTTTCCGGTCCTACGACGCTGGTTCTCTTTTTAGCAGGCTAGATTTCCATGGTAACTTATGCTGAGCGGCTAACCTGCTCCGGAGCAGGTTAGGTGGCAGGCTAAGAGATCAACTCAGTGAAAGCACCGCCTGCTGACCAATCAGAGCTCCGTGTGCGGAGTTTAAAGCGATAAATTCATATTACAGGATAGAGGAAATACAGAAAAACTGCCGTTGCAGGAAAGACGGCCAAAATCAACTGACTGTGTGAACGTGAAAATTAATAGAATATCCCCTCCCATCTTCAGAGCAATCTGACTATTAAACATTAGCGTTAAGAAAGCTTACTTAAATATCTGCCACGACATAAGTAACGGATCAGAGTAACATTAAGTACAGTCCGCGGCACTGAGTGCAGACGTCGATATCATTCATATATCACATCATAATGTATCATATATTTCCTTATCTGAGTCAGCTGAGCCGTATCTGGCCGTGCAACACTCACAGTGTCACATACTGTATGCAGAAGTATTATTTTAAGCAACACATTAAGTTGACGAAACACTCGAGTCAAATGTAATTAAAGTCAGATCGTGTCTTGGACGGGGCAGTGATATCATAAACCTGTTAATGTACGCATTCAAACACTTTTTCTTTTACCAGCTGTATTCACCTTGCAGGTGCAGCTATGTGGCTTTTATCCTGGATAAAGTGTTTAAGTCATGGATGTTTAAAGTTTAACTTCTTCATATTTGACTAATATTAAAGTTCACTTTTCATTCAGGAAGTATGACGCTGCGCTGTCAGTACGCTTGTCCGTGTTTGAGATTGGTCGAATGCTCCAAATACCAGAGGTGGGGACTCGAGTCACATGACTTGACTCGAGTCAGACTCGAGTCACATGACTTGACTCGAGTCAGACTCGAGTCACATGACTTGACTCGAGTCAGACTCGAGTCGCATTTTTTGACTTGAGACTTGCTTGACTAACATTGATAAAAGACTTGACTTTGACTTGGTATTCATGACTTGAGACTTGACTTAAGCTTGAGACAGATGACTTGAAAGGACTTGACTGTTTAAAATTAAATATTTGCGTTGTTTTGTAGTGAGATATTACGTTTAGTTTTTTCGAAAACGTGATTGGGTGATTATAGCGCTGTGCGCGCAAACCTGGCAACCCACTAGACGGCAGGAGTGTCAGTTAACATGGCAGCGGCTAGCGTTACTCCACAAATAGTCAAGTTTGGATTCAAGGATTATGTTGTTGATGACGCTAATAAGAAGAGAACAGCGGTATGCAGGGTCTGCAGCATAAAGATCAGTGACACGACCACCACAACATCCAACTTCATTCGTCACTACAAAAAACCCACAGAGAAAGGTGCGTGAATGTGTTGTGTTAGCTAGAAAGCTAACGTTAAGTTTAAACTACGTCAGACTTGGTTTCAAATCGATTAAGCAAAGAGAAGACAAAACGGTAAATTAACACTAGAACCACCAAGGGATTCATTTGTACTAACCCTGATACTGACGGGCTGTCAGGAGAGGGAGAGAGAGAGAGGAAAAGAGATGCCTCGTTTATTTCCCCTGTGTTATTATCAGAAGTTACTGTAAACTTTGAATAATGTAGTTAATCTACTTTTAGTATTTGTTTAAATGTTTTAATTATGTTGTTTTGTTTGTAGAAGTGCATCATTCCTTGATTTATTGTAAAATGAATCTGAACTTTTTGATCTGTTATGATGATAAACTGAAGCAATTTCTAAATTAACCCAATTAACTGAGTTTTAAATCGTCCTACTTAATTTATAAGGAAATTATGAAGAGGAACAAATTAAATGATTTGAAAATGATATCTATGTAGGTGCTGACGCTGTTGGCGGTTCTAGTGTTAACAGACATTTAAATTAAATATGTGTAATGGCAAATGCCATATATGATTTTCTTACCTGGATTTCTGCCTTTTTGAACAGACTTTTTGACTGAGTCCTAGCTATATTGTCTGCAGTTCTAGGGTTAATATGAATCTAATATGATTGTCATCGGTCTAAATTAGATTTCAAATGATTAACTGTGTATGTAATGAAGATCATAGTGTGGGTTAAATCCATTTTCATAACCACTGTCTTTTAACTGATTTAAATGCGGAAACTGGGCTTATTCATCAGAATTTCGTATGACTTGACTTGACCTGAGCAATGACTTGACTCTCACCACAGTGACTTGGGACTTGCTTGATACTTGTAGGTCAAGACTTGAGACTTGCTCATGACTTGCACATGTAGGACTTACTCCCACCTCTGCCAAATACCACCCCTTTCATGTGAACGCGCACCTAACTAGATAGGACACGGCTGGCTTGAGCGATCCACTTGATAACCAGCGTCGTAGTACAGTTTAGCCAGAGCGCGTATGTTTTGGATTGGGCCAACCGGCTAACTCAAACATATCCAGGTTAGGTTGAACCAGCTTCGTAGTACAGGCCTCTGATTTAATAACTTGGGGTTCAGTATGCGTGTGTGTGAGATACACACCTGATTTAATAACTTGGGGTTCAGTATGTGTGTGATACACACCTGATTTAATAACGTGGGGTTCAGTATGCGTGTGTGTGAGATACACACCTGATTTAATAACTTGGGGTTCAGTATGTGTGTGTGATACACACCTGATTTAATAACTTGGGGTTCAGTATGTGTGTGAGAGATACACCTGATTTAATAACTTGGGGTTCAGTATGTGTGTGTGTGATACACACCTGATTTAATAACTTGGGGTTCAGTGTGTGTGTGATACACACCTGATTTAATAACATGTGGTTCAGTGTGTGTGAGATATACACACATGCTTGAGGAACTTGGGGTTCAGTGTGTGTGTGTGTGTACAGCAGATTCATACCTGCTTTAAGAACCTGGGATGTAGTATGCTTGTGTGTCAGATACACACGTGCTAAAATTACTTTTGCTTAAGTGTGTGTGCAAGAAAAAAGAAACATACCTGCTCCTATAACTTGTGGTTAAGTGTGTGTGTGTGTGTGTGATACACACCTGCTTGAGGAACTTGGGGTTGACGTGTATGGAGGCGTTGCTGACTGAGGGCGGCAGGGCTTTGATTGGCCAGGCAGGATCGACGCTGTTCACCCTGACGTCGAGGGCGTAGAGCTTCTTCAGAGGAAACACGTCCTCCCAGGTGGAGCGCAGCTTGAAGAGGCTCTTCCTGGTGTTCTCATCCACCTGCAGACACAGCACACAGTGGGCCAGCGCCAACACACACACTGAGCAACACACACTAACACTCACTTAGCTCCATTATATATGACAAGCATTAACAAACCCTCCCTCTTTTATTAGCAAGGCGTTATATAGACAATTCACCCCAACATTAAAAAACAATCCTCTTATTTAATAAGGTTTTTTATTATTCTACATTTACTGGTGGACGTTGGAGAGGTTTCTGATTTCTCTGCAGTAATTAGACTGAAAACACATTTTAAAAAGGTTTGTTTTAAGCAGAAATGTGTTTGTGTTTGGGATCCTGTGTTAATGCGCGTTTCCTTTGCACAGAGAGAAAATAGACCCTACAAGAAAGTGGTTTATCTTAAATGCATGATTTGTAGATCTTTTGGGGGGGGGGGGGGGTTATATTTGAGGAAAAGCCCACACAACTGATGGAAGAAGACAGCCCATTTTTAATCAGGTAAAAGTTTTTTTTAATGTTGGGGTGAATGGCCCTTTAATACGCAGAGGGCAGGAGAGGAAACAAGAAGCAACAATAAACAGATTTAATGTGAATGTGTGATTTGAAACAGCAGCAAAGAGAACTGTACCTTTTCAAAGACACATATAAATGAAGTGATTAGGTTTTTAGCAAACACTGCAAGGTACTCTCCTCCAACATTCTTCACTATGGAATCCACTAAGTACAAAACGGGAAGCTTCTCGGCGGACGGGGCCTGGAGCAATAGAGAACTCGACAAGTTTAGAGAACAACAAGGGGTTAAAAGGCAAAACATTTCACATCAAATCACAACTCGCTGCGTGGAGGAAAATATAAAATGTCGAAAAATAAAGTCAGTGAGGAGGAAAAACATCAGTCCAGAGAGTCTTCGTCGGGAACCAAAATGCAGGAAGTCCTTTGAGATAAAATCCAAAAAACGTTCAGAAAATTCTTCAGTCAGGTTCACGGTGGGTAAAACAAAAAGTGTTCGTGACCCGTTTACCTCCAAAGAGCGCTCTTCAAACCGCTCTTTGTACTTTACCCAGACGCTCTTTACTCTCACACACGTGAGTTTTATCCTCGTTTAAGTTTTAACACCTTGCAGGGTTGTTTGAAAAAAGCCCTTCAGGGAGCAGTGAGCTTTAGTGAGTTTAAACTGTGCTGTCATAGCGAGCAGCGGCTAACACCGTTTATCACACACTGGACACCGGACCAAGAAATTACACTGGGAAATAAAAAATGACAAAAAGCACATTTCACATTTTTTATTATAAACATTTTAACCATTCAATGACATTTCAGTAAATCAAGATTCACTAAAGACTTGCTGTTACTGTGAAGGGGCTTTAAGTAAAGGTGTGTGTGTGGACAGTTTTTTTATTAACAGTGAACATCAGCAGATATATGAAGGAGATAATGTGACGCATGCTTTAAATAAATCTGACGGCTGCACAAGTCAAAATCCACCGTAATACAAACACATGAGTCTTTCTATAATGCGTTACAGGACAACACGGTGCTAAGGATACAGACATTAGGCGTCTATTTGAGCAACACAACTATATTTGAAGGGATGGATTTTAAGTCAATTACAAAGCTGTATATAATGTCTATATTAAGGGTATTGTGAGATGACCCCTACGTCGTTAATTCCTTGTTTTAAAGGCTGCATTTGATGTTAAGTGATGTCATTTTCTGTATAATTATTTGACGTTAACAAAGTAGACATTACAGCCATATTTATCATAGTGATTTGTTTTGTAAAAGCTTAGCGTCCATATGCATATTGTGGGCACTTTACGTCAGTGTGTTGTGACTTTGGATGAATTAGTTAACACCATACAACTTTTAATAACAAATAAACCTCGGTGTTAAGTGAACTAAATATTGAACACTATTTAAATGTTTCAATAGAGGTTTTAAATCATGGCTTAAGAAAATAGCGTTACAATAGCTCTGTTTTGGATGTTGGTAAAGCTGTGTACTTGTGTATACACCTGTACCCTATGAATGTGTCAGTATATTTAGTTTAGTGTATATATGTGTACAGGTGTTTGGCTACAACACATTTCATTTCAAGATATTCATATAATTGAAATAAATAAGGTCTAAATGAACATTGGACTTAACTTAGATAGCAACTTTAAGATACTTATACATTGGCACTGTGGTTTGTGATTTCTAAAAGCCAACTAAATAACCTATAAATGGATTACTGATCACTTTAATACACACATCTACAACATGTTATTATCTGTGCGTTTCATGTTTTTCTACTGTAGATGTGTTATATACTTATTGTTTTTACTTTGTTTAAATGTTGTACCTATCTATATACTATTATATCGTGTATTATTTGTATTTTCTACTGTAGATATATTCATATGTGCTATTTTTACTTTATTAAGTTTATACTTGTTAAATATGTTAATGCCTAAACACACTGAAATACAAAATAGTTTCCCAATTTGGGATCAATAAACTATACATCTATCATTAAAAATACAGATTTTTATAAAAGTCCCAAAACTACAATGTCTATGATTATGACACATGACAGAAACTAGGCCTCACTTCGCCATTTTACGGTGGATTTTAACTCAAAAAGCAACTTAGAGATCATTATACATTAGTACCGCGAGGTTACGACAAATGTAGCTTGTTAAAAACACTAGTTTCGATATCTAAGAGCAAATAAATAACTAATAAACGGATTATTTCTCACTTTAATACACAGAAAAAGCAACTAGCCGCGTTGCTAACAACAATGCTAACGGAATGTGGCACTGAAAGCTAGCTCGTGCTAACCGCCATGTTGCTAACACAAGGCCTAAAGTTACACACAAACATCTGGAGGTGTTATTCTATGTATATTTTTTATAAAAACCTTGCTGATTTGCGCTTCAATAATAGCCACGATTTCCTTGGCGAAGTGCAGGTTCTCCTCGGCCAGGATGGTGAGCATGTTGATGTGCGGCTTGCTGTTGAACGTCAGGTCCTCCAGAGAGGAGAGGTACTCCCTGCAGGCGTCTTTATCCGCCATTACAACCACTGGAAGCTTACTGCAGCCCGCTGGGAACCATCAGCACACAGTCCGTCAACTCATTGGAGACACTTGTTCGGAGGGAAACAACAAAATGTCGCCGCTTTTTCGAGGTTATTTTAGTTTCAACCGTCGACGTACTCTTCGTCCTCCAACAACGAGATGAGGCCGCATACGTCACAGGAGGGGTTTTTATATGAGCCGTGACGTCACTTTAATCCCATTGGCTCGTGTGAGGTCGCGTGGACCGGGATCTTGGTTTTAATTGGTTTAATAAAATAACTGTCAAACAAATTAGCCAATCAGACACAGCATACCTTTTATTCGTCCCACAGAGCGGACATTTGTACATGTTACAACACGTAAAGAAGAGCCAAAAATAGCTTAGCATTAATGAAGAAGCATTCATAAGATATTAAAGATAGAAGTAGAAGTTACACAATGTACAAAATACACATCCAGTACGAGGAACAGCTGTGATCAGACCCGGGAAACCTTATTATGGGAAACATAACCATTAATGAAGTCTATCATTAGATTTTTTTTCCCCGGTGTTTTATCTGATCAACCGTCGTCTTGTTCTTCATCTCCAACAACAAGATGAGGCTGCACACGACACGGCACTGGAAGGGTTTATATATGAGCTGTGACGTCACTTGAATCTCATTGGCTCGTGTCAGGTCGCCTTGGTGGACCGGGATCTTGGGTTGCGGTAGAATTGTCCAAAAATCAGCTCCTATCGTCTATTCCTATCCACTATTCCTTGACCTCTGTGTGAAACGTG
The DNA here is from genome assembly GCA_012861695.1 of Trematomus loennbergii. Classification (NCBI taxonomy): domain Eukaryota; kingdom Metazoa; phylum Chordata; class Actinopteri; order Perciformes; family Nototheniidae; genus Trematomus; species Trematomus loennbergii. The sequence goes on along the minus strand of JAAOOA010000161.1, from coordinate 294,523 downwards.
TGAACTTTTGAAACAACATCCATAACATTCATCTGGCTGCAACTTAGACATTATGTATCTAATATATCATATTCCAATCACTTGTAGACTCTTATTGCACTATTTCACTATTTTACTATTTTTCTTTTTGTATTTACTTGCACTATTTTTTCTGATTGTCAGTGTTATTGTGTTGCTCTGTTGGAGGAGCCTGTGACCTAAGATTTTCATCGTCATAACTACACTGGAGCTCTGTACGTATGACCAATAAAAGCCTTGAACCTTGAAGTGTCACAGGGTTAAGGGATAGTGGATAGGAGAATTCATCGAGCCAAGGTTGCGGTTACAATTACAATTCGACCGCAACCTTAAAAAAAAAATAAACATTTTGAGAAATAGTCAAACTTCAGAAACTGTCAAAATTCTGAGAAAAGTCAACATTCTGGGAAAAAGTCAAAATGATGAGAAAATTAAGAAATCTGAGAAAAGTCAAAATATTGAGACTTTGAGACTGAGAAAAGTCAAAATTATGAAATCTGATAAAAAAGTCAAAATTATGAGAAAAAGTCAAAATTATGAGAAAAGTCAGAAATCTGAGAAAAAGTCAAAATGATGTGAAAAAGTCGACCTAAATTTTCATCGTCATAATATATGATCAATAAAAGCCTTGAACCTTGAAGCGTCACAGGGTTAAGGGATAGTGGATAGGGAGAATTCATCGAGCCAATTAAAACCAAGGTTGCGGTCGAATTGTAATTGTAACCGCAACCTTGGTTTTAATTGGCTCGATGAATTAACAGTCACATAAATGAGCCAATAAGATCGAAGGAGTGTTGTGTTGTTACGTAACGAAGAATTCTCTAGACCAGTGGTTCTCAAACTTTTTTCAGTAATGTACCCCCTTTGAAACATTTTCTATTTTCTATTTAGGAGTTTTAGGTGCATTAAAATGCATTTGAAAATCGAACATACAATTTAGTGTCAAAACATTGGCCAGTTATATGCCATCAGCCTGTCTCCTCCTCGAGAGAGCCTGCACACTCTGTGTAGCAGTAGTTGTGTGTGTAGCAGTAGTTGTGTGTGTTCAGCTTCTGTGTAGCAGTAGTTGTGTGTGTAGCAGTAGTTGTGTGTGTTCAGCTTCTGTGTAGCAGTAGTTGTGTGTGTAGCAGTAGTTGTGTGTGTAGCAGTAGTTGTGTGTGTTCAGCTTCTGTGTAGCAGTAGTTTGTGTGTAGCAGTAGTTGTGTGTGTAGCAGTAGTTGTGTGTGTAGCAGTAGTTGTGTGTGTTCAGCTTCTGTGTAGCAGCAGTTGTCTGTGTAGCAGTAGTTGTGTGTGTTCAGCTTCTGTGTAGCAGTAGTTGTGTGTGTAGCAGTAGTTGTGTGTGTAGCAGTAGTTGTGTGTTCAGCTTCTGTGTAGCAGTAGTTGTGTGTGTAGCAGTGTGTAGCAGTAGTTGTGTGTGTAGCAGTAGTTGTGTGTTCAGCTTCTGTGTAGCAGTAGTTGTGTGTGTGTAGCAGTGTGTAGCAGCAGTTGTCTGTGTAGCAGTAGTTGTGTGTGTAGCAGTGTGTAGCAGTAGTTGTGTGTGTAGCAGTGTGTAGCAGTAGTTGTGTGTGTAGCAGTAGTTGTGTGTGTAGCAGTGTGTAGCAGTAGTTGTGTGTGTAGCAGTGTGTAGCAGTAGTTGTCTGTGTAGCAGTAGTTGTGTGTGTAGCAGTAGTTGTGTGTGTAGCAGTGTGTAGCAGTAGTTGTGTGTGTAGCAGTAGTTGTGTGTAGCAGTGTGTAGCAGTAGTTGTGTGTGTAGCAGTAGTTGTGTGTGTAGCAGTGTGTAACAGTAGTTGTGTGTGTAGCAGTAGTTGTGTGTGTAGCAGTGTGTAGCAGTAGTTGTTTGTGTAGCAGTAGTTGTGTGTGTAGCAGTAGTTGTGTGTGTAGCAGTGTGTAGCAGTAGTTGTGTGTGTAGCAGTAGTTGTGTGTAGCAGTGTGTAGCAGTAGTTGTGTGTGTAGCAGTAGTTGTGTGTGTAACAGTGTAGCAGTAGTTGTGTGTGTAGCAGTAGTTGTGTGTGTAGCAGTGTGTAGCAGTAGTTGTGTGTGTAGCAGTAGTTGTGTGTGTAGCCAGGGCCGGCTCTAGACAATTTGCTGCCCATAGGCGAGATTTTAGCTGGCGCTCAAAAATCTTATTTTACCTAGTTAACATTTATTTATTAATGCATATTTTTTTATCTCTCCAGTTTTAAAGGATATCTTTGGTTTACTGTCCTATAGAATATGGAATGATTTCAAACCTGTTGTTATTTATCCCAATAATTATAAAGGAGTGCCTTGGAAATATGTGTTTACGTAAATTGTGATCAAACCGTTTGAGTCTTCTTCAAGAATCTTCATTTCAGTATAACGGAAAGGTTTCCTCACCATTTCATTATTATGTGTTAGTTTGTCTCGGTTCATTTCCACACACAAGATGAATAAAGACAGAAGCTCTTGTTTTTATCCACTCCCTTTATTATGTTGTTGTGATTCTGATTTGCTGATAGCAATAAACTCCAGTTTGCAGTGCAGGTACATTTCACTCCTTCCTCCAGAGAACTGGAACATGGGGAAAGAAAGAGCGCTGGACGTAGTAAACATTGGTCCCACAGCGTGCTCTGAGAAATACAGCTTTTAACTTCATTCACTTGATAATCCACATTTTAATCCTTCCCTTCAGTGTTTTCCTTCTTAAGCTAACTCTGCTTCAGGCTGGGCACATTTAAATAGGATGGTAAACAAGAGATTATATTGTAAATTAAACCCTTTTATGATTCTTTTTCTTCAGTAGACACTTCACTAATATGTAAACATGGTAAAGTTAAAAATCGAGTACATATGTTCCATGAATCATGGTCTAAATCACGGATAAATGAGTTGCTAATATGAATAAAGTCATAATATTGGTCCCACAGCTCTGAGAAATACAGCTTTTAACTTCATTAACTTGATAATCCACATTTCAATCCTTCCCTTCAGTGTTTCCCTTCTTGAGCTAACTCTGCTTCAGGCCGGACACATTTAATAATACAAAGTCATTAATACATAAGCAGAAATCATATATACGAGAACAAACCCTCTAAACCCTTTTGATTATTTTTCACCATAAAGAAGTTACATCTCAGAATAACTGGAATCATCAGGAATAGTCTCAGACCAAGATGATCCGTTTTCTGGAGATTTCCGCTTTTTTTAATCGAGACAAAATCGGGAATCATCTGAGGAAACAAGCAGGACAACTGATGAGTCATGATTTATATAGGAGTCATTCAACAAGGATGTCATTAGTTCAAATGAATGAAGGTCGTACCATGTAAGGCTCTTTAATTACTCCAGGCCATCGTGATGAGGGCAGCGTTTCCTTCTGCAAATCTAGCAGATCTACGCCTCCTGCGAGCACCCCCCCCACAGCTCTGTAGACAGACAGGAAGTTAGCTTCACAGACAGGAAGTTAGCTTCACAGGCAGGAAGTTAGCCTCACAGACAGGAAGTTAGCTTTCACTTTAAACCCCACTCAGTGGGTCCCACTGTAAACATTATTCCAACTATAGTTGACCGTTAATAATTAATGAAATACACTGACATTAGCCGCCTTTAGCTTAGCGGTGGTGACTTGAAGTCATGTGACCGTGCTGAAGTTCCTTTATAGCCCAACATTAGCCGCCTTTAGCTTAGCGGTGGTGACTTGAAGTCATGTGACCGTGCTGAAGTTCCTTTATAGCCCAACATTAGCCGCCTTTAGCTTAGCGTTAGCTTTTTAATTCAGAAATCATAAAGAGGTGTTAATATGTGGAGATTATCCCGCTGAACTAAACGTGTAAGAATCATAAACGTTTGTTTGACACAGAGATTATTTTCTGACTTAATCCCAAAAAGAAATCCCATTGGACCAGGGAGATGCTGCCTTCAGGGTCCAACACAGAAATATCACATTGTGCATCAATGTATTTGGATGTTTGATGATTACTTCCATCTAAAATGATAACACTTTGGTTAACGTTAGCTGATCTACTTTTTCCAACAGAAACACTGGTCTTCTTCAACGTCCTTTAAACTGCGATAATAATCCTGTAATATAACACTGTAGTGCCGAGAGAAGGGAGTCGGAGGCGGTGCATCGGAGGTACAAATCTGGCTTTATTGAGGAGCAGAAATCGACATGCTGTCGGGTCGAGCCGAGAAGAGTAAGAGAAAGTGAAAGGGACACACACACTGTAGGTACCCCGGAGGTACCGTCAACATATATGTCCGGGCGGAAACAATACCCCCAACCTGTAGTTCCATGCGTGAATTATGTACCCTAGTTAAATAGTGGTCACTACAACACCATGAATAAGGAGTACTTTTACTTGTGTATTAGAATTTACCGGAGCGCAGGCCTGGCCCTGTGTGGGGCACAGCTCCAGTTTGCAGTGCAGGTAGATTTCACTGCTTGCTCCAGAGAACTCGAACATGTTGAAGGAGAAAAACGCTGGACGTTCCCTGTCCGTTTCCCTGCATCTGCACCGTATCATCAGCAGGGTTCGGACATCTGCCCGGATACAGGAAATACACAAGATGAAGTCTCAGAGTTTATTCTGTTCTAACAGTCAGAGTTTATTTTGATCTAACAGTCTCAGAGTTTATTTCCTCACCCGCTGATGATGAGGTCATATCGCAGATTACTGTCAGGTGACGCCTGATTGGTTGCCCAGCAGGAGTCTGTCACTATGGCGACCATGTTGGCGTCCAGCCCCCCCGCCTCCAGCTGCAGCCAGACCTTCTGATTCAGCAGGATTTCCGTGTTCGGGCCGACCGGCTGCAGGAGGCCGGCGTCACTGAAGGCTTTCATCGTCAGAGTGTAGTTCCACTCTCCAGATACAAGCTGCTGCACCACAGAGCTGCACACACACACACACACACCACACACACACACACACACACCACACACACACACACACACACACACACACACACACACACACACACACACCACACACACACACACACACACACACACACACACACACACACACACACACACACACACACACACACACAGAGTTTAGCAGTGTGACGCTTGGAGCTGTGGTACATTAAGGACCAGGTGACGCTCACCTGTCTTTGATCCTGAAGGACACACTCCTGACCTCTGGCTGTGTGTACTTGCAGGAGAAGTCGATCTGGATCTGGTCGCTGCGGGTGATGACTCCGCCTGATGAGCTGTTCGAGGACATGATGGAGTTCTTGTAGACGATCTGGCTGTTGTTTCTCTGCAATGTGACAGAAAGTGAGTTCATTTAACGGCCGCGGCCACATTATTCCAGTGCTCACTGCTGACGGTTCCATCCTGGCAGAGAACGGTCAGTGTTGGAGTTCACAGTCCAAACCATCCAGGTCATAAATCACATGGTCTATAATCAATAAAGGGAACTAGAGGAGATGCTCTCCCAGTATTTAATTCAAGTTAAACAGGGTGACTGAAGCCTGTGCCTTCCCTTCCATCGATCATGAAGAGGCAGAACAACCTTCCAGCTCTTCTGAGTGCTGTGTCAATAACCAACAGGACTCAGTTAAAGCAGCTTTAAATGCTTCTCGTTTGCCCAAAGACGCTCTGAAAATAACCCGCCATGAGTCTAGAGGAAGTGATAACCACGCACCATGACCTCCGTCCCGCAGGGGGCGCTGCTGTCGAAGCTGAAGGTCATCAGGTGGCTCTGGGGGTCCATGTGGCCCTTGCAGCTGGGGTCTTTGAGCTGTAAGGTGGAGAAGTCGATGCCCTTGTCGTCCAGCAGACATCCAGCCAGAACCACAGAGGCCGAGTCCTGCCTGCAGACCGTGGGATCGCCTGCAACACAACGACACTTCAACGACACACCGACACTTCAACGACACACCGACACTTCAACGACACACCGACACTTCAACACGACACACCGACACTTCAACACGACACACCGACACTTCAACACGACACACCGACACTTCAACGACACACCGACACTTCAACACGACACACTGACACTTCAACACGACACACTGACACTTCAACACGACACACTGACACTTCAACACGACACACCCACACTTCAACACGACACACCGACACTTCAACGACACACCGACACTTCAACGACACACCGACACTTCAACACGACACACCGACACTTCAACGACACACCCACACTTCAACACGACACACCGACACTTCAACGACACACCGACACTTCAACACGACACACCGACACTTCAACGACACACCGACACTTCAACGACACACCACACTTCAACACGACACACCGACACTTCAACGACACACCGACACTTCAACACGACACACTGACACTTCAACACGACACACTGACACTTCAACACGACACACCGACACTTCAACGACACACCGACACTTCAACACGACACACCGACACTTCAACGACACACTGACACTTCAACGACACACCCACACTTCAATGACAAACCGACACTTCAACACTTCAACATGGACTCTGCCAGAGTTATCTTATTCTGGGATATGATCCAGGCAACAACCGTTTCTAATTAAATTCAAAAATATGTTTTTCTGCCAAAGAGACAAACAGCTGCCAGATGTTTGGATAACTAAAGTCTATGTGCATCCTTTAGGTGTATCATCATACATGCTCTTCTGTTCAGTTCTAGCATATTCCGTAGCTCTGGTCAGGATGAAATATACTGGGAGGATAATGTCAGCGATGTTATCAGTAACTAAGGGTCTTAAAGAACATGTGATGCGTTCAGGAGCGCCTCTCTTCCAGCTCCGTACCTAAAGACTTGGTGGCTCTGTACTTGGAGGCGAACCCAGCCCGACAGAAGCAGCGAGACGACGACCACATCTCTGCTCCACAGAACTCATGATCACTGCAGGGCTGCTGACAGAGAGGGGGGGGGGCTGCACACACACACACACACACACACCACACACACACACACACCACACCACACACACACACACACACACCACACACACACACACACACACACACACACACACACACACACACCACACACACACACACACACACACACACACACACACACACACACACACACAGTAAAAGTTAGACATAGTAAAGAGCTATAATTATAAAGCACCTTCCCAAGCGGGCGTCACAAAGATGCCTCACCACAACACAGCATAAGGCATGAGGAGTAGATGATAACAATTCTCAAAGACCGGCATATAATAGATGAAAAACATTAGGAACGAACATTAGAATTCTGCTTACATGTAATTCTTCAGTGTGAATGCTTTAACTATTTGTAAAGGTCCCTTTTGCTGATCATAGCACCCCTCTGACAATAATAAAAGTGAGTTGAAAGAGGGTCTTACAGCAGCCAGAAGTTGACCTCCAGTCCTCCAGGGTCACGTTGGCTTCCAGGCTGCAGGCCTTGGCGTAAGCCTCCAAAAAGTGGCAGTCGACCCCATCCACTGACGGGTATCTGCACAGAGTGTGTGTGCAGGCGCTGATGAACGGCTCTGGGTCGGTGTGCTCGTGACAGGCGGAGAAGGGAGGCTGCCTCATGAGATTACAGCTGTTCAGAGGGGAAGATGGGGGGGGGTCAGTGCTCTGAACAGTGTTACGTGAGTTCACCTTCCAGAAACATCCCTGCTCATGTGACCGTGCTTTACAGGATGAATGTGTAAGTGTTTAGTGTCTTTATGGCTCAGATCTTACTGGTCAGTTGAGCTGTTGCAGTTGATGGAGCTGTCGATGGTGTCTTGTTGCTGAATCTCACAGCTAGAGGGAGACAAACATCACATTTTAAACCTATAACGCATCATTAGAAACAGCTGATATCAGACAGACTAAGGGGTACCCGGGGGGTCTGAAGGAAGAGGACCATAGCATTAGAAACAGCTGATATCAGACAGACTAAGGGGTACCCGGGGGGTCTGAAGGAAGAGGACCATATCATTAGAAACAGCTGATATCAGTCAGACTAAGGGGTACCCGGGGGGTCTGAAGGAAGAGGACCATATCATTAAAAACAGCTGATATCAGACAGACTAAGGGGTACCCGGGGGGTCTGAAGGAAGAGGACCATAGCATTAGAAACAGCTGATATCAGACAGACTAAGGGGTACCCGGGGGGTCTGAAGGAAGAGGACCATATCATTAGAAACAGCTGATATCAGACAGACTAAGGGGTACCCGGGGGGTCTGAAGGAAGAGGACCATATCATTAGAAACAGCTGATATCAGTCAGACTAAGGAGTACCCGGGGGGTCTGAAGGAAGAGGACCATATCATTAGAAACAGCTGATATCAGTCAGACTAAGGGGTACCCGCGGGGTCTGAAGGAAGAGGACCATATCATTATAAACAGCTGATATCAGTCAGACTAAGGGGTACCCGGGGGGTCTGAAGGAAGAGGACCATATCATTAGAAACAGCTGATATCAGACAGACTAAGGGGTACCCGGGGGGACTGAAGGAAGAGGACCATATCATTAGAAACAGCTGATATCAGTCAGACTAAGGGGTACCCGGGGGGTCTGAAGGAAGAGGACCATATCATTATAAACAGCTGATATCAGTCAGACTAAGGGGTACCCGGGGGGTCTGAAGGAAGAGGACCATATCATTAGAAACAGCTGATATCAGACAGACTAAGGGGTACCCGGGGGGACTGAAGGAAGAGGACCATATCATTAGAAACAGCTGATATCAGACAGACTAAGGGGTACCCGGGGGGTCTGAAGACAGAGGACCATATCATTATAAACAGCTGATATCAGTCAGACTAAGGGGTACCCGGGGGGTCTGAAGGAAGAGGACCATATCATTATAAACAGCTGATATCAGTCAGACTAAGGGGTACCCGGGGGGTCTGAAGGAAGAGGACCATATCATTAGAAACAGCTGATATCAGTCAGAGTAAGGGGTACCCGGGGGATCTGAAGGAAGAGGACCATATCATTATAAACAGCTGATATCAGTCAGAATAAGGGGTACCCGGGGGGGCTGAAGGAAGAGGACTTCTCTGCTATCGGGGTAGTGGTCCAGCTGGAGTTTAACGGGCTGCCACACAAACCCTCCATAGCTTCAATTCCTGGTGGATGTGAGGAGACAATAAAGACAAATCAATAAAGTTCAAGATATATGTTAACATGATTGAAAATGCAATACCACTAAATGTGTTTAAATGCCCTGACTGATATTGAGTGTCATTACATGTAAGACCCTTCAGATGGGCCTTCTTTCTAAACTGAGGTCGATTCCTCAGAAAGGTAAATTATAGAATATTTCTGTTAGCGTCATGCTAGCTGGGAACTGTGACTTGTTCAGATTAGAAATCTCTAAGAATCCCTGTCGATGGGAAATGAAGCAGCCACTTCTCGTGCTCATTGCTCAGTACCTGACACATGTGCAGTGTTGCCATCAAAATAGAGAGTCATGTTGGAGTTGGGTAACTTAGCAGTGACTCCAGCCTGGTCCTTGGAGAGCTCCACGCCGTGATGCTGCTGAGCCGTGCTGCTGAGCTCCAGAGCTTCATCACCAACCTACACACACACACACACACACACACACACACACACACACACACACACACACACACACACACACACACACACACACACACACACACACACACACACACACACACCACACACACACACACACACACACACACACACACACACACACACACACACAGGTTTTTAGAATGAATGTAGTTTTTCTATTTGATGCTGCTCTACAAAGTGAGTGAACTTTAAATACAGCAACACAAAGTGATCAACCCCCCCCCCCCCCACCCTCCTGTGCCCTGCTCTTCCTCACCCGAACTCTTCCTCCTTGCTCCAGATACATGGTCACACCTGGCAGCGTCAGGATCAGGTGGTCCAGAAGAGGAACATCTGTACGCCGGCGCTCCCTGAAAGCGGCCATGAGGTTGAAGCTGGCGCTGCCTTCAGGCTCCATCAGACTGTAGGCACAGCGATCCTGGATAGAGTGCACTGCTCCGTGGAAACCGATCACCGTGGAGCCCGTCACCGTGCACACCACCGGAGGAATAGCGCACCTGATGGACATTCAATTCAAAGGTTTTATTGTCATATGCACAAAGCTATAGTGTAGAAATGGCAATATGTTGCATTATGGGTAATGTTGCAGCTCAACTCTACTTGGGACAACCCGGATATCTGCGGTTTGGTCTGTTTATGGACGCAACACTACAACACTGATGGAGCTCGCCTCGGAGGATTTAACATGTGTAAAGCATGGAGGATAGGTCAAAGGATCACTTTATAGGAACACTGCACACACACCGAGACGCTGTGCATCCATCTGGATCTCTTTTCATAAAGTGTCCGTCATGAGGCCCACCATGTCAAACAAGTGCAATGGGAAATAAGTGGAGAACGTTCTTTAGGATTTATAGACTGCACCATTCTCCAGCTGATCAGAAACAATAATGGATGGACTTAAAACCCCTTTCCACTGAAATGAGAACCGTGTTAGTTCGGACGGTTGGTTCTCAATGTTGGACCAATGACCTGTTCATTTGACAGCACTGTTTACGTCCCTGCATTTTCCAGCAAAGCCAGCTTAGGCAAAAACTACAACAATGGCGGGCTGCATTGGAGCTGTGCTCTCGTTGCTCTTCTTCAGATCCAGGTTGAACTGTTCCCACTAGGATTCAGAGGCATTCACCTTTAGTGACAGTCAGTAATTCACTGCTGACTGTCACTAAAGCAACAGATGCAGATTTCCCCAGTGATTCATATTTTGTTCAGTTTTAATGTACAATGTTTGACGTTAACTGCCAAACGTTTCCCTGTATCATATGGATGATGTTAGCATAGCCAGTCTGAAGAAGCAATAACCAGATTAAGAGCCAACAAACTAAATTAAACTTATTTAAAATATATAACACATGATATGAACATTAGATGGTTACGGCGTTTTAATTATTCACCATAAATGCTTTGTATGAGTACATGTTGCTATCATTGAGTCATTTTCCGTTTTCTACCGGCGCTCTTTCAATAGGATTTCACTTGTGATCTGATATGAAAACTTGTGTAGCCTACAGTATGTAGTGATCACACCTGAAAGCTGGTATGAAAACAACAGGAGAACGGGTCGTGCTGCTCCTCAAAACGGGCCGTGAGAGCGAACGTATCTCTACGGCTCTAGTGATCTGACCCAGCCTCCACACAGATCTGGTTCTTGGTTCCAGTTCAGCAGTGCTCTGGTTCCTAACACCAACCAGTTTTGCTCATGGAAACAATGAAAGGACTGGTGAGCTATCGGGCACTAGCTCTGAACTGACCCTGGAACTGCTTTGGTGGAAAGGGGTAATAGAAATAGGAACAGATTCATCAATAACTGCAATAATCCTCAGGTGGATAATATCCTCACTCTCTCATGGAGGGTTCGATCACATGGGACACTTTATTCAAATCAGTCAGACCTTTATTCCTGATATAAAGAGCACATATTTACGTGTTGTCCGCTTGGCAAACCTCCTCGGGCCCACATGCAGTGTTAGAGAGGACTGCAGACAGAGAACAGACTTCAACAGAGCAGGGCTCTGCCAGTTGGGCATCTCTGAACCCGGCATTACAGCGCCACCTTGGAGGAGAATGGAGGTAATGATATTACACTTCAGTAACTACAGGCAGAATTTAAGATAGGGAAACAACAGACATGTTTTAATATCACATTTAACTTAGAGGATCCCTTTCTTTGGGAACCCCCAGACCAGCTTACCTGAGCCTCTGCATCCACTCAGGTCTCGATAAGATATTTCCTGCAGGAGGCTCCCAGGTATCCATCACTGTGCCACCGACTTTGTAGAAATGTTCTAGTAAAGGATTAAACAGAATGTATTTGTATGTATATTTTATTTAACAGGGACATTGCACACTAAGAACCATCTCTGTAAATGTGCCAGAGTTAGCCAAGAGGCTCTTTTACAGCTGTAGTCCCTGGACAGATGTTTGAACCTTAAAAACACATTTAAAATAACAAGTAAATACAATCAGTGAAAACAAAGGTAACCTCAACACTGTACACATGAATGAAAGTGTTCTATAGATGCCACTTCTGATATATTTCAACATAATATAATTACTGCAACACGTCTTTTTGTCCGGTCGGGTCTTGGAAGACCAGAAGCTGTGGTTCATAAAAACATGTTCTTACTCAATATCTTACCCTAAGCCTAACCCTATCCCTTTTACTTTAAATTGTATAATGTCTGAGTTTTTTTGCCGTCAGTGAGGAAAAGAAATGGCTCAGAGCCTCAGAATACTGACATCTGTATTTTATGTCATCTTTTTTTCCTTCTAATTTGTTATTATTTGGTGCAGGCACGAAACATACTACCAATATAAATACATTGCTTCTAAAATCGTTCTGTGTCAGAATACTGAAATCTGTATTTTTTTAAATCTGTTTTTCCTTCTAATTTGTTATTATTTACATTGCTTTTAAAATCGTTCTGTGTGACACGAAAAAAATGGCGAAATCGTGTTGGTGAACACGAATCAATAGATTAATTTCGTGACTATAACACGAAATGCCGTGAGACTGTGTTGGGATGCTAGCAGCTACATGTGTCACTGATAAGAACTCTCTGTGTCTTCAGACACATGATGCTGAGTGACTTCTGCTTCCTGAAACTCTAAGGCTGTGTATGACATTATTTCTGACACCTATCTCTGTTTAGAAGTGAAAATAAGAAGAGAGTTTTCAAAGGAGAGGCTTAGAGGAGCAAACAGACTGCACTGTATCTTCTCCATTCACCTATCCATGCTGAACTGAAAGCTGGTTCTGTATTCATATGAATGATGTCTGATAGTGATACAAAGGAATAATGGATCACACACAGCCTCAGTTCTCATTTCTCAGGGTGGTTAGGGTACAGAAGTCTTCTCAGGGATCAGTTCTCATTCAGAGTGAGTGTGAGGAAGGCTGGAAGACAGCAGCTTTCTAACAGAAAGCATTTAGGATATGAGTTTCCCTGGCACACAGAAACAAACAGGAACACATTGCATTGGTATCGGGACCTGACAAATGGTAACTCTAAACATCGGTGAGGCTGAAGGGTTAGGGTTAGGTAACAGCCTCATGTCATACTTACTAAACTAGCAGAATACGGAAGGCCAACAGCATGATATGTCAGCAAGAAGCTTGCAAACCATAATTGTAGAATACCACTTCACCTGAAAGCAGGAACAGAGAGAGAAATATTAGGAAATGCTTCCAACATTTTACAAATAAACTTTGATTTGAAGTTGTCTTTGCCACACAATGTCTTTGAAATGTTCATTTTGTACAAACAGCTGGACAGCCAGTCAGTGTGTAACAGGGATCGGATCAGGACTCACATTGTTTGTAGCACCACTGTTGAACTTTAAATAAATGTCACCCTGTGACTGGTGTTGGTGTTGATGTTAACAAGAGAAGAGGGAGGGGAACTGATCGGTCTCTTAAACTGTATTCCAGATTGTCTGAAGCCACCCCGTCGTCGGTCATCATACAGTCAGTGTCGTCCTCAGATGGGTCATTTTTGAAACAAACTTCAACCTTATTGCCGATCTTCACCTGCAAAAACAAAAAGACAGCATTCATGAAGGAACTACAATATGAAGGCTTTCGCTCCAAAACAGCATCGTCTCATCTCCTCAAATGTCTGAGCTGCAAGGTGTGCTTTGAGCTACGGAGAAAAAGGATAGGATCAATTATGAGATCAAAACATTTCTCTCACTTTGGAAAAAACCTTTCTACAAGCCACTGTCCAACAAGTCTTTATGTCTCCTTTCATACAGAGACACATGTGGAATCAAAGAGACGCGTCCAGCTGCTCCAAACCACTTCCTGTTGGCTCTAGTAATGATCTGTCCCCACTCCATTGAACTGATCTGATCAGTGCCTGACCCCATAGACCCCATAGACCCCATAGACCTCCATAGACCCCATAGACCTCCATAGACCCCATAGACCCCATAGACCCCATAGACCCCATAGACCCCATAGACCCCATAGACCCCATAGACCTCCATAGACCCCATAGACCCCATAGACCCCATAGACCCCATAGACCCCATAGACCTCCATAGACCCCATAGACCCCATAGACCCCAGAGGGAAATGTTACGCTCACTTTCCAGCTCCGGACCAGACTCACAGTGATGCATTCTGGGACCAAGCCTGTCTCAGTGCGTCTGATATTGAATAATACGAGGGGAAACTTTTATAATACCCAAAATAACAGCTGGCACAAAAAGCACACACTTTAAACTTTGTGTGTAATACTCAATTCATTCTCTGCCTTTAGCAACATGTCATTATTCATTTGCTCCCATATTTACAGGCTGACACGCTGAAAGGTAACAAACCGCTTACATCTATATATAAATAAGATCAAGACAAACACACTAGTGACTGATTCTGAGGACTGTGAGTTAGTACATATTAATAAAACATTAAACAGTGAGTTATTACATATTAAATATTGAGTTATAACATTAAACAGTGAGTTATAACATATTAAACAGTGAGTTATTAAATATTAAACAGTGAGTTATAACATATTAAATATTGAGTTATAACATTAAACAGTGAGTTATGTGTAATATCTATATGTGTAATAGTACCAGTCATCAGCAGTCAGTGTGTGTGCTGGATGATCACAGGGAACACAGGCAGGGGTTCATTGTACTCACGTGTAACCATGTGTATGTTTTTCCATAGAAAGTGATGGGAATGGTGCTGATGCTGATGTTTCCACCAGGAGCATTCAGAGGGACCCATACCCAAGAGGCAGAGAGCTCCATCTGGCTGGCAGCAACTGCAGGAGTTCCAGGAGAAACACATCCATCAGGAACAACCTGAACACTCATCGTTCCCTGAAGTCTCTCCTCTGACTTGAAGTGACACTCATCAGTGCAATGAGTGAATAATGATAAACTTATTTATTCTGTAAAACATGTGCTCCTTCAGGGTGAATGTATACAGGGTATCTGGGTTCTGTTTCATTCATAAATACAAGTGGTTGAAGGCTAACCCCCTCATTAACTGAAGCCATCAAAATGTTGAATAAGAGCCGTTCAGATTGATATTGATTTCATGGATGAGCTCATGTTTTAAAAGTCTATCATTCAAACATTATCTTTTTGTATTTGCACAAAGAAGACAGTAGAGTAGTGCGGGGCTATTACACACTCGCAGTGACTCTATGCACAGAGGACTTGACTTTGAAATGCATTCATAATGCCTTTCAAACACATGTTGTTTGTCACAGTGAAGCCTGCGATGCTGCTTACCTGCCAGCAGGAGGAGCAGCTTCATGACTCTGCACAGAGGAAGAGGCACAAACACCGGGTTAACGCACGATAACACACATTAACAGCGTACACAATAGCCTCGTCTCAATACCCCTCCTCGACTCCTCCTTTCCCTCACTCGCGTCCCTTCCTTGCGTCTTAGCTCCGCCTCCGTAAGATGCGAGCGAGAGACACGAGGAGGAGACGCGAGGAGAGAGGAGTCCTCAGGTATTAAATGGGATGTCCTCGTTCACTCAAACGTCACTCTTAAACGACGTCTGTTAATGATGACATGTGCACAGCTGTATACCCTCTCATCGGGCTTAACTGAATAACCCTTTAGAACCGGCCCATTTGTTGTTAAATATGTATTTAAATGATGAATCTTTATCTTGTTAGTCAAGGAATTCAATGTATGATGGTTGGTCCTGCTTTTGTGTTCCGTTTTGGTGTAAAATGTACATTTCAATAAAATTATAATTATAGTAATGTGAAAGCCTTTACTCTGAAAATGTGTGTCCTGTAGATCCCCACATTCACCACAAACCCACATTCAGGACTGTGCATTTTAAATAATTTAACTCCTGAATATCTTAACACAAAACAAAACAAATAATTTTTATTTATCAAGATCTAGCCATTTATGAAATAGCTTTCTTAATAGCTATGTTTTAGTGACGTTCAAGATAATTAAACATGACTTAAATTGTTAGTATAACCTTAAGAAATGAATTGCACATAATAATTCCCACGGAGCTGTGAGCACTTAGACATTTATGTGACGCTTTTCCACTCATTCTTCCAGTTCTCCGTTTTCCTGTGTTGAAATCGACCAGCTGTGAAGGTGGGGGCGGGGCTTATATACGCGAGTAGTGAAAACACTTCCGCGTAGTCTGCTCTCGTGTATCCTCCCTTTCGTCTCCTCCCGCACCCCTCCTCCCTCACCCCTCCTCGACTCCTCCGTGTGCATTTCAGCTATTGGGACGTCCTTCAAAATGGCGTGTCTTGATCGATTTCCGGGTCAAGTCCCGGAGGAGGGGAAGAGAGGAGTCGAGGAGGGGTATTGGGATGAGGCTAATGAAGGGTCCTCGGCAGGAAGTGGTTCATACACTTCCTGAAGATTCAAAACAATGTTCTCTAAACCCGTCAAATGCTCCCTGACTGATTCCCTGATGTCACCACTTTAGTGATGCAAAGAGGCTGTGAGCAAAACTCAGACATTGAGATAAGAAGACGTACTGGTGGTTTTTAACTGAACACATATCTGGAAATCATTTCCCTCAGCTTCACTATTAGCATCCAACTCTTTCCATCTGAGTTGGTCAAACCCGAAGGCCATGAGGAGATACAACGGGAATAGAGAGAGCTGCACACTGTCAAATGAGCCCAACAGGAAGGTTAGAGGAGGGTCTGATCCTGGGGGGGTTATTAAACACTGTCACAGCTATTTAGTGCAGAATAAGGAATCATTCAAAGATCAGAAATAAGCTGGAGCGCTATGAAAGTAACCAAGATCTTCAAATCATTTGAATAAGGAGTGCAGTTTTGTCTTTGTTTTCCAAAGGTGCGTTATTACTTTCTGGACCTGTTCAACCCACAGACTCGGTTCAAACATCAAAACGTTAATCTCAGTTAGGAATGCTATGAATAATATTCATCATAATTCTTCAACATTTCACTACAGAAGTCAATGGAGGAACGGTAAAGACTTCAGCTGCTACCTGCTCCCCGTACGTTACTCAGAAAGCTCAGCATTCAGCATTCAGCATTCACACGGACCTCTCTTCAGGATTCTGTGTTTCTGAGGGGACTGGTCCCTGCACCGAGTAGCAGGAGGCTTCCTGACGGGCTGCAGGACCCTGAGGAGAGAATAAGAACTGGAGACTCACCGTCTGGAGGTCTGGGGCAGCTGATGGTTCTCTGGGCAGCTGATGGTTCTCTGGGGCAGCTGATGGTTCTCGGGGCAGCTGATGGTTCTCTTGAGGTCCTGGTCCTGGTCCTGCAGGTGCAGCTCTGATGTGGCGCTGTGTCTCGCTCCGTCTCTTTGTATGCTGTTTCTTCTCTTCCAGCCCCTAAAGACTGATGCAAACATTCCTGAAAACCTCTCAGTCTGGTTATTCGTGTATTAAATATTTCAGAACACTTTCCAGCCTCCGCGAAGCCCCGGAGCAAATACTGTACTTTGCTTTGAGGCCCTCGTAAACAGGTTTCTAAAGCACAGGTGTCAAACTCAAGGCCATCAGCCGTTGATAGCAGCCGCACTCTGAGGGGGGGGGGGGGAGCTTGATCCACAGAGACATGAATGAAAAGGCCCCTCGCTCAAAGAAGGACCCGATTTCAGGTTTAGGGTAGATTTAAAAAAAGACGTGTTGTATTGCAGAGTAAGGACGTCTTTTTGCTTTATTCAGACGATATATACTTTAGTAAAGCTTGTGAAGGCAGGAGGAAAACCTCACTGCCCCCCCCCCCCTAACCATCCCTAATTAGTGTCGCCTGTGCCCCATTATCATCTCTCCCCTGTGTATGTACTCTGGGTTCCCCTCGTTGTCTTTGTACCTTCAAGCCTGACGACTCAGGTCTATTTCCTCTCCTCACGTGTGTTCTGCACTCCAACATGTGACTCGGCCACATTCCACCTGCAGCACTTTAGCCTGGGGGGGGGCCATGTTTCCTGTGATTTCTCTACATGTAATTCTCAGGTTTCAAAAAGCTAACATGCAAAGCAGAGCAACAGTGAAGAGTGATCAGAATCAAATCATGAGTGTTGGTGAGTCTTCATATATGTTCAGGGGGTCAGAGATGCGATCAAAGAGGGCAAATAGCAATAATAATGAGAAGAAGAAGAATCAATATCAAGTATGAATTCATGTGTTATGTTCGTGTGTTAATACATAACCAATAATATATACTTCAATAAAGTGTATTATTTACTGAGCAGTTTTTACACCCGAGCCCAGAGAGAATATGTGCTGAAACATGCACCTTGAAAGAAACATCAGAAAACTACAATTTCTTAAAATGTAAATCAAACATTTGAATGGCCTGATATCCAAAACATGTTTTTTGAGGAATAGCTGGAATATGAAATGATAAAAGAATGTAATTACAAAGATACTTCCAGAAAACCACCTCACCGGGTCAAAAGACACCCACTTATGCATCTGAGGGTTAAAATGTGTCGCTGCTTTGTTAGACAGTCAGTATTAGTTCACATTCATAGCAGTGAACTTCTTAAATTGGGACAGGTTGATAGATACACATTCTTTGAGGTTTGACAGACATTCTTCTGAGAGCGTCACAAAGGGAGGTTTCTCCCTCGGGCTTCTCTCAGGTTCTTGACTGCTGTTGGGGGGGGGGAATGTTGAACGTCTCCAAAAGCCAGTCGGAGCCGTTTTGAGGAATGTTTGAGTTCGGGGCGTGAAGGAGAATAATCAATCAATATGTCAAATTGATCATGTGACGGATTAATGCCAGCAGGTACGAGTTAATATATGACCCGTATGCACAATGTTGGCCCTGAAA
This sequence comes from Trematomus loennbergii, assembly GCA_012861695.1. Lineage (NCBI taxonomy): Eukaryota > Metazoa > Chordata > Actinopteri > Perciformes > Nototheniidae > Trematomus > Trematomus loennbergii. The sequence continues at coordinate 275,712 of JAAOOA010000161.1, read as the reverse complement.
ACCCTCTATATAATCACATGGGATAGAGTCATTGTATTGAACATGTGCTCTAGTTGCAACTTGAAATGTGTCGCTGCTTTGTTAGAGAGTCAGTTCACGTTCATAGCAGTGAACTTCTTAAATTGGGATAGGTTGATTAGATACACATTGGACTTTAATCAAACCAGAGCTCAGTCTGCTCTGATTGGTTAGCTGGCCGGCTCTGTTGTGATTGGTCAACCTGCTTAGAGATGTCCCGCCCCTTAGCCTGTCACGTACAATGTGTTGGAGCGCTAGCCAATAGGAGCGTGAGTGTTATGTAGTGATGTCACTATGTTCCAGGTGTGCTGTGTGTTTCTCTCTAATCTTTTCCGTTTCATTTCATATTTAAATGAATATTTTTGGAACACATGACCGTGACTCGGAGAAACTGAGATTGACAATTTGTTTTTACATTTTATACATCAAAGCATAAATCAGGAAAAAAAACGTTTTGCAAACTAATCCATAAAGAAACCAATCGTTGCAGCTCTAATTTGTATAATAATCTAAAATGTTTGACCCTGCGTAAAGAATACAAAACAAAGATATTTAAACACAGATATGATGTTTGACGCTGCAGGAAGGCAGCAGTGTTCCTGTCACGCACACAGGAAGCAGCTCCATGACGGCTTTAAAAAACAATGTTAGAGAAACGTCCGACATTCAGGAAACAAAAGGTCCGTCTGCGTTTCCACCGTCCGTAGGAAACAACACCAGGTCATTATCAATATCCCCATGAGTCTTTCATTGATCGCTGCACACAGGAAACATCTCAAAGAAACGTAGAAACACTTTTTCTGAATGCAGGAATGTTCCGGAGCGTCCAGGGTCTCAGAGGGAAACACTTTGTCAAATCAGATCTGAGGCCGACGGGAATGAGTCGCGGAAAGAGAGAGACCCGGACCACATGGTAACGGATGTTGGGGTTTTTGGGCCGTTTAATATCGACACAGATATTTAAATATACAAACAGTATACAACAAATGTGAGGATTTACAACAAAAAAAAACACTTTTCTCTCACTCTCGTCATCTGCGGTGTCTCTTTGAAGTCCTTTTGAGTATTTTTAAGATGTTTCTTGTCTCTTTGAAGTTGTTTTGTGTCTCTTTGAAGTGTTTTGTGTCTCTTGAAGTTGTTTTGCGTGTCCTTTTAGTCGCTTTTTTTCCCTCTGTAGTCATTTTGCATTCTTCAAAGTTGTCTCAAGTTTTGTTGTCATCATTTTGAGTATTTTTAAGTCATTTTGGTCTCTTTGAAATTGTTTTGTGTCTCTTTGAAATTGTTTTGTGTCTCTTTGAAATTGTTTGTGTCTTTTGAAGTTGTTTGTGTCTCTTTGAAGTTGTTTGTGTCTCTTTGAAGTTGTTTTGTGTCTCTTTGTGGTCATTTGAGTATTTAAGATGTTTCGTGTGTCTCTCTGAAGTTGTTCGTGTGTCCTTTCAGTCGTTGTCTCAAGTTTCGTTGTTATCATTTTGAGTATTTTGAAGTCATTTTGCGTCTCTTCAAAGTTGTCTCGTATTTCTGAGTATATATGTGAGTCATTTTGCACTGGAGACAAAGTGAGTCTTACATTTAATTCATAAGGAGTGCCCTCTTTCTGTGTTTCTGGACAGCAAATCATGGACTTGAGTCTCGATATTTAAAAACATACAAAAATAAGTGTATATTGAAGTAATTTAGCATCTCTTTAAAGTTTTTCTGTATTTCCTTTTAATCCCTTTTGTCTCTGTAGTGATCTCTACAAAGTTGTCTCATGTTTGGTGTTGTCCTTTTGAACTTGTTTTGTGTCTCTTTGAAGTATTTGTTTATGTCTTTGAAGTCATTTTGCGTCTCTTCAAAGTTGTCACGTTGTATTTTGAGTATTTTTAAGGTGTCTTACGTCTCTCTGAAGTTGTTTTTGTCCTTTTAGTCGCTTTTTTTTCTCTGTAGTCATTTAGCATCTCTTCAAAGTAGTCTGGTATTTCTAAGTCGTTTCTTGTCTCTTTGAAGTGTGTTACGTCTCTTTGAACTTTTAGTCTCACCTTTAATTTGATAAGGAATGCTCCCTGTCTGTGTTTTCTGCACGCTCATGGACTCGGTCGCAGACTGTCGATATTTAAAAACAGCCAAAACAAACAAAAAAACTAAATATCAGGACGTCGGCCATGTCTCCCCCCTCTCCCACGGCCTCAGATCTGCAGTCTGTATGAGGAAGAGGACGATGAAGAGGATGATGATGAAGGTCTCCTCAGTTGTCGGACTCGTCACTGCTCTCGCGGCTGATTTCGATCTGAAGCGACGGCAGGTTATCGAGACGACTCTTTTTGATCTGCGTGGTCAGACGCTCCTGTTTCTGTTTAATCATCGCGCCCCAAACCTCCTGCAGCGCCGAGTCGCCCTCCTCTTCCTCCTCCTCCTCTTCCTCCCCTGCCACCTTCTTCTTCTTCTTCTTCTCCTTCTTTCTCCTCCTCCCGTCGCCTCCCCTCCTGATGCTGGAGGCGTTCTCCTTCCTCCCCGATGATGAAGAGGAGGTGAAGAGGCGCTCGTTGGCGTCGTCTCCGGCCGAGCCCAGTCTGCCACAGCGCTGAGAGAAGACACACAACGTCACCATCTGATCACTGAGCTTTTATTTTGAAATAACATCCTTCACTTCCTGGAAAGATTTAGTCTCTGGGGCTTTTACTTTGAAAAACAAACATCATCCTGCACTTCTGTTTTATGCATTTTTCTCTCAGAGCAGTTCCTTACTTGACTTCCTGTCTTTGGATGAGTTTACTGCTCTGTCCTGATTGGCCACGCCCAGCCTGCGGTGCACGTCTCTGATTGGCTCTCTGGCAGGGGGCGTGTCCTGGGGGAGGGGGGGAGGGGGAGCGTCCGTCGGGGAATATCGTCTCTTCCCCAACGCTGCCTCACATCTGCAGAGAGCGGGACATCAATAACATTCATATTATTCATAATTAGGGGTGTAACGGTTCACAGAGTTCACGGTTCGGTGTGAACCTCGGTTGGGGGTCACGGTTCGGTACAACAAGAAAAAGCTAAAAAAAAGTCCCAAATGCATAATTCCAGGTTTGTTATTTATTTTGAACAGTAGTGCAAGTTTCAGTTTAAAAATAAGGAACTCTAACATTTTGATGTATGAACTGTATTACACAGTGAAAAACAAACCACAAACACTCAGATGGCCATATTATCTATAATGGCTGATGTCAAACAAAAAGGTTTCATCAAGCTGTAAAACTAAAAAGAATGTCTTGAAAATATTACAAAATAAATAATAAGAAAGTGTTTTCAAGGGCGCATGCCGTGAAAAACATATGCCAATAGCTTCCGTTATTTATTTTGGTCTCTCTGGCTGAACTGCTTTTGTCTTTCGCCGGGCTCCGGTGATTGAAAAATCTGGGTAATGCCTTCTGATGATTTAGCATGTTTGGCGTGTGTTACCATTAGCATACCGCACCGCTGTCGAACAACGCCGACACACCGTCTCCGATCCACCACTCGCACTCATCGTTATTGTAGTCCACAGGGAACCCAAAATGTTTTCATGCCTCTGTGCAAGGCTTAGTCTTTCTATCTTTATAGCCACTGGTGTAAAGTAACTAAGTTCATAAACTCAAGTACTATACTTGGGTACAATTTTGAGATACTTGTACTTAATTTAAGTATTTCAATGTTATGCTACTTTGTTCTTCTACTCCACTACAGTTCAGAGGTAAATGGTGTACTTTCCTTCACTACATGTATTTAATACCTTTAGTTACTTCACAGATGTGGATGAATGATGTGAAATATAATCAAGGTTAATCGACTTTAGTTCCACCTGGAGTAAATTCACAAGCTACCCTGCAGTATACAAAGTCATTCAAACTAGCTGCACCTTTACCAGCTTTGAGAACACTTTCATGATCAATCATTATAAAACATATCATATATATTATTCTGAAATGGACCAATCTGCACAATGACTACTTTTACTGTCGCTACTTTCACTATATTTTGATGATAAACTTTTCTACTTTACTTGAGGAACATTTTGAATGCAGTACTTTTACTGAAACAGAGTATTCCTACACTCTGAGTACTTCTACTTTTACTGAAGTACAAGATCTGAGTACTTCTACTTTTACTCAAGTACAAGATCTGAGTACTTCTACTTTTACTGAAGTACAAGATCTGAGTACTTCTACTTTACTCAAGTACAAGATCTGAGTACTTCTACTTTTACTCAAGTACAAGATCTGAGTACTTCTACTTTTATCAAGTACAAGATCTGAGTACTTCTACTTTTACTCAAGTACAAGATCTGAGTACTTCTACTTTTACTCAAGTACAAGATCTGAGTACTTCTACTTTTACTCAAGTACAAGATCTGAGTACTTCTACTTTTACTCAAGTACAAGATCTGAGTACTTCTACTTTTACTGAAGTACAAGATCTGAGTACTTCTACTTTTACTCAAGTACAAGATCCGAGTACTTCTACTTTTACTCAAGTACAAGATCTGAGTACTTCTACTTTTACTCAAGTACAAGACTGAGTACTTCTACTTTTACTCAAGTACAAGATCTGAGTACTTCTACTTTTACTCAAGTACAAGATCTGAGTACTTCTACTTTTACTGAAGTACAAGATCTGAGTACTTCTACTTTTACTGAAGTACAAGACCTGAGTACTTCTACTTTTACTCAAGTACAAGATCTGAGTACTTCTACTTTTACTGAAGTACAAGATCTGAGTACTTCTACTTTTACTCAAGTACAAGATCTGAGTACTTCTACTTTTACTGAAGTACAAGATCTGAGTACTTCTACTTTTACTCAAGTCCAAGACCTGAGTACTTCTACTTTTACTAAAGTACAAGACCTGAGTACTTCTACTTTTACTAAAGTACAAGATCTGAGTACTTCTACTTTTACTGAAGTACAAGATCTGAGTACTTGTACTTTTACTGAAGTACAAGACCTGAGTACTTCTACTTTACTAAAGTACAAGACCTGAGTACTTCTACTTTTACTAAAGTACAAGATCTGAGTACTTCTACTTTTACTCAAGTACAAGATCTGAGTACTTGTACTTTACTGAAGTACAAGATCTGAGTACTTCTACTTTTACTCAAGTACAAGATCAGAGTACTTCTACTTTTACTCAAGTACAAGATCAGAGTACTTCTACTTTTACTCAAGTACAAGATCAGAGTACTTCTACTTTTACTCAAGTACAAGATCTGAGTACTTCTACTTTTACTCAAGTACAAGACCTGAGTACTTCTACTTTTACTCAAGTACAAGATCAGAGTACTTCTACTTTTACTCAAGTACAAGATCGGAGTACTTCTACTTTTACTGAAGTACAAGATCTGAGTACTTCTACTTTTACTGAAGTACAAGATCTGAGTACTTCTACTTTTACTCAAGTACAAGATCTGAGTACTTCTACTTTTACTGAAGTACAAGATCAGAGTACTTCTACTTTTACTGAAGTACAAGATCAGAGTACTTCTACTTTTACTCAAGTACAAGATCTGAGTACTTCTATTTTACTCAAGTACAAGACCTGAGTACTTCTACTTTTACTCAAGTACAAGATCAGAGTACTTCTACTTTTACTCAAGTACAAGATCGGAGTACTTCTACTTTTACTGAAGTACAAGATCTGAGTACTTCTACTTTTACTGAAGTACAAGATCTGAGTACTTCTACTTTTACTCAAGTCCAAGATCTGAGTACTTCTACTTTTACTCAAGTACAAGATCTGAGTACTTCTACTTTTACTCAAGTACAAGACCTGAGTACTTCTACTTTTACTCAAGTACAAGATCTGAGTACTTCTACTTTACTCAAGTACAAGATCTGAGTACTTCTACTTTTACTCAAGTACAAGACCTGAGTACTTCTACTTTTACTAAAGTACAAGATCTGAGTACTTCTACTTTTACTCAAGTACAAGATATATACTTATACCACCTCCGTTTATAGGCTATGAAAACAACTATTAGAAAACGAAGGCTAAAGCTAACGTTAGCAGATAGTGTATGCTAGTTAGCTAGCTCAACAATAATATGCGACAGAAACACTTTTCAGTTCACATCACGCTCTCGCCGTCCAACAGGGAGCTCTGCTCTGAACGGCCCGTTCTAACAGCTGTTCACCAGCGGTCCAGTCTGTGCCACAGTGACTCCGGACCGCACAGTTAATATTAACGAACGCACCCGTAGGTAATGTAGCTGCTGAAGCTAGACCTCACCCCGGAGCAGCAGAGCCGACAGGCAGGAAGACTCGAGCACACAGCTCGCGCTTCATTATAATATATAAAAAAATAACACCATGCGTGTCATGATGGCACATAACAGCTCGCGGCCGCAGATTACTCCGGGTCCCAGACCCCCCCCCCATACCCCCAAAATATTGTTATTGCAGATCTACATGAATCACACAAACGACCTATTTTGGATTCAAAACGGCGAATTTCGCTGAAAGGTGACAAGTTTGCATCCCTGACACACACAGGTACACACACACACACACACACACACACACATTAATAAACAGCTGATAATGACCTGTCTTTCCGCCGGGGGCCACCGGGGGGGGCTGTCTGGGGGAGAGGCCTTTCCGCTTCTCCTCCAGCAGCTGGCGGACGTCCCTCACCTTCGGGGGGGGAGACGCAGACTTAGAGCCCCCCACCGGTTCCTGAGAGAAACACAAAGTTAAACACAGTTCAAATTTAAAGAGAGGAAAAGGTCTCCCATTATACTATTTTAGGCATATATTATATTAAAGTCTCAGATATATAAAATGTTGTCTCTGAAGTGTCCTGCTCCAAACCCCAAACAGATCATTTTAGCCCCCCCCCTCTGTTCCAGCTGTTACTAAGGACATGTCTCTGAAGTGTCCTGCTCCAAACCCCAAACAGATCCTTGAAGCCCCCCCCTCTCTTCCAGCTGTTACTAAGGACATGTCTCTGAAGTGTCCTGCTCCAACCCAAACAGATCCTTGAAGCCCCCCCCCTCTCTGTCAGCTGTTACTAAGAGCTGACTCTGGGTCAGTAGCTTTAGAGAGAGAGTAGATCTCATCAGGAGAACTCTCCCAGCAGAAACTCAGCTAAATGCTGCCGTGATGAAACTCCATATCATGTTCCAAACCACATGATGGATTCTCTCTGAAACAGTATGGAGCTCAAACTCTTTCTCTCTCTCAGGTTACCACAAGGTGAGTTCCTTTTGATTTCCTGCTTCTTCCCACATACTCTCTCCAGTACAGGTTAGCTCTGAGTGTTAGCATGCTAATGTAAACACAGACTATATTACTTCCAGAACACGTCTCATTGTTTCTGACAGCAACGTTTCTGATTGGCCAGTGTGTTTAAAGCCCGCCCACATTTGAGTAATGTCGTCATGACGCAGCAAATCTGGATCAGCTCCGTTGTTCCCCGTTTTTAGAGATGTGGGTACGGAGGAAAAGAGAGAGGGGTTTATTTCCTGACACTTTGAGAGTCTCCTGACACACCGGGGACACACCGGGGACACATGGTGATGTAGAGAAGACATCAAGAAGAGCATTCTGCATGATAGGAGATTTTAAGATACCAATGTTTTTAAATCTCTGGTACTTCACTTCCTGCTGGAGGTTTTTCAGAGTAAGAGCGTGTACCTGATGCTCTTCAGGGTGGTGTCCAGCTCGTCGGCGTACATGGTCATCTTCTTGGTCTTCTTGGGGGAGGGGGTGGAGATCATCTTCAGCTCCAGGTCGTAGTCCATCTCGTCCGACTCCGACCAGGGGGAGGGCGAGCGAGACGCCCGGCCGCGGAGCCCCGCCCCCAACGCGCGGGAAGCCCCACCCTTTCCCCGACCCGATCCCCGTACTCCACCACGCGGTCGTCCTCCTCCATGTCCTCGTCTCCTTCCTCATCTCCTTCCTCCTCCTCCTCTTCCTCCTTGATGGGTTCCTCAGGCAGGTTCACCAGGTCGGCTGCAGAGAGACACATATTAAATGGAGGTGTGGGTGTGTGTGTGTGTGGTGTGTGTGAGTGTCTGGAGGTGTGTGTGTAACTGAGTGTGTGTGTGTGTGTGTGTAGGCCTGTCGCGATAATCGATACATTTACTTATCGTACGATAAATAAAAATGATAACTTTCTGAGCTGGATAAATTGCCGTTTACATAAGGATGTGACCAGCATTTTAGCCAGGCGCGCTGTGGCTGTGAGGGGCAGGGCTGACACACAGCCAGGTCAGGAGTCAGACACTCCGCGTGCAGCAGTGTAGCATCCAAATTAATAATATAGCGACAAGCGGGAGACAACGTGTGACTTACTCGCGGGGAATTTAAAGTGAAATGGAATTGGTTACAAAACCTAACTACACATCTCGATTCTCCGGTGTGGGAATATTTTGGATTAAGCCAAATCAAGAGGCGAACCTACGGACTTGAATGAGCCGGGCGGTGTGTCGCATTTGTTTTAAAAAGGTAGCAACAAAAGCTAGCAATACGACCAACCTTGAACTGCACCTGAAACACAACCACCCCATTCCGTTTCCCCAGCTGGGAGCAAACACGGCAGCTGGAGATGGAGAGGTCCCACCTTCCCGACAGTTTACAATCAAAGATGCATTTGCCCGACAATGCAAACATGTTGGTGTTCCTTGCTCGAAATCTTTGAAATACAGATTTGGATATGGCCTGTTGAGCATCTGGGTCTTTGTATGGACAGTGGACTGTACACTTGACTGCTGTTTTAAGGAGGTTTTTTTGCTGGTGAGACAATGTGTTCTCATATTATTTATTATATATATATATATATATATATATATATATATATATATTATAGATAGATAGAGAGAGAGCTCTGTTTTCCAGCCTGAGTCTATTTAATTTATTATTTTGGTTGTGTGTGAGTTAATTAAATTATAATGTAATTCATTGGTTTTATTTATTATATATAATTTATATATTTGAATATTATTTCACATTTCATTTGCAATGTTGAATGTTCAATAAAAAGTTTGAAAGGATGTACTTGAATTATTATTATATATTATCATAATGTCAGTTAGTTCTAAAATGGTCTTACAACGGTGCCGACAATATCGTTTATTATTTCCAGGAAAATTTAACGTCCAACAAAATTAATTATCGTGACAGGCCTGTGTCTGTGTGTGTGTGTGTGTGTGTGTGTGTGTGTGTGTACCTGAGTGTCTGTGTGTGTGTGTGTACCTGAGTGTCTGTGTGTGTATGGAGGTGTGTGTCCCATGTTGTCTCCGATCAGAGGTTTCTTGGTCTTGATGACGTCTCTCTGGATCCTGCGGGTGTGGAACCTCCTCTTCCTGCACACACAAACATTCAATCAGATTATAGATATATACACATCTGTGGAATCATCAGATTATAGTGTGTGTGTGTGTGGTGTGTGTGTATATTCACCAGGAGTTGCTGAGGACTCCTCTCATGCCTCCGTAGTTTGGGTTTCCGTACTTCATGTAGTATCTGCTGCGTCGAGCTGCACCCAGCTCCTTCTTATCATCTGAACACAAACAGTTCATTTACTTTATTTATTCACAGCGGACTCTTTAAAAGTAGAGATACATACTGATATACACCTGAACATCAGCAGGAGAGGACTCTTTAAAGTAGAGACACTACATACTGATATACACCTGAACATCAGCAGGAGAGGACTCTTTAAAGTAGAGACACTACATACTGATATACACCTGAACATCAGCAGGAGAGGACTCTTTAAAGTAGAGACACTACATACTGATATACACCTGAACATCAGGAGAGGACTCTTTAAAGTAGAGACACTACATACTGATATACACCTGAACATCAGCAGGAGAGGACTCTTTAAAGTAGAGACACTACATACTGATATACACCTGAACATCAGCAGGAGAGGACTCTTTAAAGTAGAGACACTACACACTGATATACACCTGAACATCAGCAGGAGAGGACTCTTTAAAGTAGAGACACTACACACTGATATACACCTGAACATCAGCAGAAGAGGACTCTTTAAAGTAGAGACACTACATACTGATATACACCTGAACATCAGCAGGAGAGGACTCTTTAAAGTAGAGACACTACATACTGATATACACTGAACATCAGCAGGAGAGGACTCTTTAAAGTAGAGACACTACATACTGATATACACCTGAACATCAGCAGGAGAGGACTCTTTAAAGTAGAGACACTACATACTGATATACATCAGGAGAGGACTCTTTAAAGTAGAGGAACTGACCCATGTGTTGCAAAGCGCAGCAGCAGCTTGTTTCCTTTGAAGGGTTTGATGGCGGGTCGCAGCTCGTTGCTCAGCAGAGAGTCTCTCTCCGTCAGAGACAGATCTTCTACCTGAACGTCCTCCTTCTTCTTCTGCTCCTCCACCTCGCCCTCCTTCACTTCGATCTCCTCGCTGCTCTTCTTCACCTTCTCCTCTTCCTCCTCGTCCTCTCTTGCTCCACCTGCCCTTCCTCCTCCTCCTCATCAGACTTCTCTCCACGAACTGTCAGGTCAAACACACACATTCATGATTTAGATCCATCACCTGTCTTCTTTCTCACTAGTGGGAATATTACAGTGAGTTTACCAGGGGTTTGTTTACCTGAGGCCAGAGGCTTATCTTACCTGTGCCCTGTACGACGAAGCTGGTTCAACCTAACCTGGATATGTTTGAGTTAGCCGGTTGGCCCAATCCAAAACATACGCGCTCTCGCTAACTGTACTACGACGCTGGTTATGAAGTGGATCGCTCAAGCCAGCCGTGTCCTATCTAGTTAGGTGCGCGTTCACATGAAAGGGGGGTATTTGGAGCATTCGACCAATCTCAAACACGGACAAGCGTACTGACAGCGCAGCGTCATACTTCCTGAATGAAAAGTGAACTTAATATTAGTCAAATATGAAGAAGTTAAACTTTAAACATCCATGACTTAAACACTTTATCCAGGATAAAAAGCCACATAGCTGCACCTGCAAGGTGAATACAGCTGGTAAAGAGAAAGTGTTTGAATGCGTACATTAACAGGTTTATGAAATCACTGCCCCGTCAAGACACGAGTGGATCTGACTTTAATTACATTTGACTCGAGTGTTTCGTCAACTTAATGTGTTGCTTAAAATAATACTTCTGCATACAGTATGTGACACTGTGAGTGTTGCACGGCCAGATACGGCTCAGCTGACTCAGATAAGGAAATATATGATACATTATGATGTGATATGAATGATAATGGGACACATCGACGTCTGCACTCAGTGCCGCGGACTGTACTTAATGTTACTCTGATCCGGTTACTTATGTGTGGCAGATATTTAAGTAAGCTTTCTTAACGCTAATATTATAATAGTCAGATTGCTCTGAAGATGGGAGGGGATATTCTATAATGTTCACGTTCACACAGTCTGTGATTTTGGCCGGCCGTCTTTCCTGCAACGGCAGTTTAAACTGTATTTCCTTCTCCTGTCATATGAATTGATCAATTTAAACTCTGCACACTGAGCTCTGATTGGTCAGCAGGTGGTGCTTTTATCCTGGAACCTATCCTGCTCCGGAGACTAGCCGTTCAGAATAAGTTATCTAGCCCGCTAAAAAGTGAACCAGCGTCGTAGGACGGAAACCCCGAGTTAACCTGAAGTTAGCTCGCTAAGCGAAAATCCGGCTTCGTAGTACAGGCCTCTCTGGGCTTTGTTTACCAGGGTTTCAGGTTTCAGGTTTCAAGGCGTTATTGCCATTAGCACATTAGCCACAGTGTAGATATGGCTATGAAAAACTTAGGTCACAGGGGTTTGATTACCTGGGGTTTGTTTACCTTTACTCTCCGTCTCCGGCTGCTCGCTGCTCTCCGTCTCCGTGGTAACCGTCTCCGGGTCGGGCAGCCGGCTGCAGTTAACGAGCGCTCGGATCGACGTGTTGTCATCGAGCCACACCACGTTACCTAGGAAACCAGCAGGTGGACTTCAGACAGGTGTGTGTTTCTGACCTCATTCCTCACGGTGGCATTACACATGGAGCAGTGTTTACATTTATTGTATTCGACTTCCTCCTGGTAGTCAGTTCAAAATCGGTTTATTGCGTTTTGACAATGCATAACCAGTGTTTGTCATTTAGAAATGGAAAGCCAAATATATGCATACAAATGAGACGGTGGTCTGTACTGATTGTATGCACAAAGAGAAACAATTTTACAGTGTGTGTGTGTGTGTGTGTGTGTGTGTGTGTGTGTGTGTGTGTGTGTGTGTGTGTGTGTGTGTGTGACTCACAGGAGTTGTCGTCGATCCACTCGATGTGAGCTGGAGGATACTCCTTGAAGTATCCGAAGATGTCCTGAGTGCTCATGTCGTCGACTCCCGTCACGTAGAGAGCCTCCATCCTCAGGTTGGGGATCGCTGAGCACCACAGAAGAAGAAGAAGAAGAAGAAGAAGAGAGGTTAAAGCACCACAGAAGAAGAATAGGAGGTTAGAGCACCACAGAAGAAGAGATGTGTCTCACCTTTCTTCATGGTTTCTTTATCCATGAGAACGTCTCTCTGCTCGGCGTTGTCTTCGGGACGGAAGTGGAAACGTTGCGCTCTTTTCCTTCCTCTCGATCGCCTCCTGATGAAAACACACACACACATTTAACACATTTCCTCTACGTTCAGAGCTTCAACTTCATTCAGAATGATTTAATTTAAGGAAATCAGAGCATCTTTTTAAAGTGAGACACAGAGGTTGAATCCACCGAGCTCACATTAAGGAAATATAATTTAAATAATAGTTATTTTTGCAGGAACAACAATCCCTTAAACTTATGTGAATTCAATTCTCTGTGAGAAACTTTAGCCCCAGTGTGTGTGTGTGTGTGTGTGTGTGTGTGTGTGTGTGTGTGTGTGTGTGTGTGTGTGTGTGTACTCTATCAGTGATTCCCCTCCTGTTGGAGAACTGAGGGAACAGTGGGTTTAAAGTCTATGAACGTCTTCATGTTTCATTTACAAATTCACCAGAAGCAAACCGAGATCATTAACAACATCCTGTAAAAAAACTAAAATGCTGTACTCCTTAAAGCAACTGTGAAGATCTGAATGATCACGCTGAGACGATGTGTCAGGTGACCAATATTCACAGAAACTGGAGTGAACCGGAAACATGGAACAGCTTCAGCATGGAGAGCAGTGAGAGGGAGATACCATTTGTATTATGATATTGAGGGCAATACAAAATATGTTGGATATATAATCCGTTTGTGTCCCAGTTTGTACATTTAATTGTTGATCAATCTGATTTTTAGTAGCTTCTCTTTTTGAATAATGCTGCCGTAAAGTGCCGTTTGTACCTTTGAGTTGACGTCGATCCCTGTGATGAACGATCCCGCCTTGTTCTCATATCGCCGGCTCGTATCCTGAAGAAATTAAAACAAACAATAATGTCATTTAAATTTAAAAATCCACAGCATCTGAAGCTCAACTTTTCCCCAGATTTACACCAAACTCCTTTTAAATAACTGGTATTTAATTATTTTTAAGTGAGTAAAACATTGTCTTATTATACCAGGCAAATGTAAGGAAAGTTAACCAACAGGTAATGGAGGTGTGCCGTAAAACACTTTGCACTACAGGAGATATTACAGTGTTCTGCATAATGTATGTTAGTGGGAAGATGAGCAATGGTATCAGAAACACAACCAACAAAGTTTAACAATATCACCTAAATTAAGATTAAAAATCAGCCGAATTGATCAGAGACTCTCCCTGTGTGAGAGTCATTAAACTTTTTTAATTAATATCAAACACATCCGTTCTTTTGCTGTTAAAAACATTACATTTACAGTTTCCTTAGTGGGTTTTGGTCGATCCACACAAACAGGGGTCATGTTGAGGCTAACAGCACCAAGTCAATGGAATAAAACACAGGTAAACTGTTCACATATTTGAGTTTTAACCAGCTTGAGTTAAAAAGGTGATTTACAGAGTTCTGTCTGAGTCATAACAGATGAAAAACCACCAAAACCCAAAGATATCTGTTCAATTTGGGGGTTACAAACAGGCCGAATTGATCATAGACAGTCCCTGTATCAGATTGGTTCAATATGTTGTCTTGTTTTTTTTTAGATATATGCCTTTTACAGATGTAGTTGACGTATGACCAGCTCGCATTAACAGCAGTTAACCGTGAACAGTTAGCCAGTAACGGTCGCAATGCTAACAACAAAGCTACATCTACAGGTGAGTCGCATCAGATGGAAAACCTTTCAAACTCAAATATATCTGTTACATTTGGGGGTTAGAAATAGGCCGAATTGATCATAGACTGTCCCTGTATCAGAGTAATTGAATATATTTTTTATTTGATTAAATATATGCCTTATATTGCCATTAAAACCCCTACATTTACAGTTTCCCAATTGGAGTGTGGTCCCTCTTTATAAACACGTTACAAGAAGAGGCTAACGGCAACAAGTGGCTGGATAACAAACAGGTAAACTGCTGCTAAATAGATATAGTTAACTTATAACCAGCTCGCATAAAAAGCATTAAAAAATCATTTAACTGTTGTTAACAGTTAGCCAGTAAAGGTCACAATGCTAACAACAATGCTAATAACAAACCTACAGCTACAGGTGAGTCACATCATAAGGAAAACCTTTAAAACTCAAAGATATCTGTTACATTTGGGGGTTAGAAACCGGCTGAATTGATCATAGACCATCTTTGTATTAGAATAATTCAAAAAGGTGGTTCTATCTTCAAAATAACGAGTTATTTTAACATGTAAACACTTGAATTCACAGTTTCCTCGGTGGAGTTTGGTCTCGCTTTAAAACACGGTACAAGAAGAGGCTAAGAGCAACAAGTGACTAAAATAACAGAAGTTAACCTGCTGCTAAACACATATTTATAATTAAACCAGTTTGTGTTTAAACCGGTGTACAGGGAGCCTCCAGCCCCCGGAGAGAGAGCGGGGAGGCGGCGTGAGGAGAGGCCGACTCCCCGCTCTCTCTCCCGGGCTGCAGGACACGCGAGTTCCCGGTCTGCAGAGGCCTCTCACCGGCAGAAGCTCCTTCAGGGACCGGCTCACCGACACCTCGTCCTCCAGCTCCCCGTCCTCCACCTCCATCGGTTCGGCCTCCCGAGCATCTTTATCCGACTCAGAGTCCGAGTCCGAGCCGCTGTCTGGTTTCACGGAGACCCGCAAGCTGCGCACCGCCGCCATGGTGCATCAAAACGGGCTGTTCTTCTGTGGTGCCGAGGAGCAGAGAACAGCAACCAGCGACACCTAGTGAGGGGTTTAATGCTGGAGGAAAGGGCAGGATGAGGGTCACCTAGTGAGGGGTTTAATGCTGGAGGAAAGGGCAGGATGAGGGTCACCTAGTGAGGGGTTTAATGCTGGAGGAAAGGGCAGGATGAGGGTCACCTGGTGAGGGGTTTAATGCTGGAGGAAAGGGCAGGATGAGGGTCACCTAGTGAGGGGTTTAATGCTGGAGGAAAGGGCAGGATGAGGGTCACCTAGTGAGGGGTTTAATGCTGGAGGAAAGGGCAGGATGAGGGTCACCTGGTGAGGGGTTTAATGCTGGAGGAAAGGGCAGGATGAGGGTCACCTAGTGAGGGGTTTAATGCTGGAGGAAAGGGCAGGATGAGGGTCACCTAGTGAGGGGTTTAATGCTGGAGGAAAGGGCAGGATGAGGGTCACCTAGTGAGGGGTTTAATGCTGGAGGAAAGGGCAGGATGAGGGTCACCTAGTGAGGGGTTTAATGCTGGAGGAAAGGGCAGGATGAGGGTCACCTAGTGAGGGGTTTAATGCTGGAGGAAAGGGCAGGAGAGGGTCACCTAGTGAGGGGTTTAATGCTGGAGGAAAGGGCAGGAAGAGGGTCACCTAGTGAGGGGTTTCATCTTGCAGGATGAGGAATGAGATTCTGAGATGAAAGTTAAAAGTTCTGAGATGAAAACAAAGGAAACAGTTTAAGAAATACTTTTACTTTATTGAAGTTGTTACCATCTGTACAGTATTTGTATTATTCATGTTTTTAGACAAACACAAATAATTTACAGGAACATGAAAATATATCACAGGAAAAAGGAGACCTACATCAGAGTGTGAACGTCGCCTGCAGACTTCAATCCGCCATGTTTGTTATTATGCTACTTCCTCCCCCTTTCAAAATAAAATATTACTCTATTTTGGCCAAAAACACAGAAAAGAGAGATTTTTACCTGAAATTAGAAACAGATTTTGAGCTTTCAGTGCAATTAAGACAATTATACATATTTAATATATACACGGAACATCCACAGAGCATCGTGTCATTTTAGTGCAAAAGATTCATCAGTTTTCTGTCAGTTGTTGCATCGAGCGGCAGTGAAGGTATTCTTTTTGCAGGTTTCTCCAGTGTTCAACATTGATTTTCTTTACATAAAACGTGCAGGCGTGCAGTCCGGCCGTGAAGACGTGAATCGATGAAACGTACAGACGGCATTCAGAGAGACGAAGAATCAACATCAACAATATGTATCTGTCAGATCAGGATGGAGGCCGAAGTTCCCCGGGAACATGGGTCAAGGTGTGAAAGGTATTACTGAGAGAGTTTCTGCAGCTCAACACTTTAATACCATAAGATTTACCATGTGTTGTTATTTAAGTCAAATAAAAAGTCTGAAGTACTTGGGAGGTGGGAGGCTGTGGCGCAGTGGACTAGTGCGTTGGTGTTGGGATCAGGGGAGTACAGGTTCAAACCCCACTGCAGTCAGCATGTCGTTGTGTCCCTGAGACACTTCACCCCAAAGTGCTCCTGTGGGGATTGTCCACAGTACTGAGTATGTAAGTCGCTTTGGATACAAGCGTCTAACAAGTGACATGTAATGTAACGTACTTGGCTAGGTTTAGTAGAAGGTTTGGGTTTAAATAAGTTAGTGTTAAATACGCATTTTAAGCTGTAACAAAACTACGTGGTTTTTGGTATAAAGAAGGTTAACGAAAGTCACGTAACTTACATTACTCCTGTGTGTTGTTTCGGAGTAAATTAGATTTCAAGAGTTAGATCAAATACATGTGTTGTTACGTACCAGAGTGTAGGAATACTCAGTTACAGTAGAAGTATAAGTACTCAGATCTGGTACTTGAGTAAAAGTAGAAGTACTGAGATTTTGTACTTCAGTAAAAGTAGAAGTACTCAGATCTTGAGTAAAAGTAGAAGTACTCAGATCCTGTACTTGAGTAAAAGTAGAAGTACTCTGATCTTGAGTAAAAGTAAAATTACTCAGGTCTTGTACTTCAGTAAATGTAGAAGTACTCAGATCTTGTACTTGAGTAAAAGTAGAAGTACTCAGATCTTGTACTTGAGTAAAAGTAGAAGTACCAGAGTGTAGGAATACTCTGTTACAGTAAAAGTACTGCATTCAAAATGTTCCTCAAGTAAAAGTAGAAAAGTATTCTCATCAAAATATAGTGAAAGTAGCGACAGTAAAAGTAGTCATTGTGCAGATTGGTCCATTTCAGAATAATAATATGATATGTTTTATAATGATTGATCATGAAAGTGTTCTCAAAGCTGGTAAAGGTGCAGCTAGTTTGAATGACTTTGTATACTGCAGGGTAGCTTGTGAATTTACTCCAGGTGGAACTAAAGTCTGATTTAACACTTGATTATATTTCACATCATTCATCCACATCTGTGAAGTAACTAAAGGGATTAAATACATGTAGTGGAGGAAAGTACACAGTAGCATAACATGGAAATACTCAAGTAAAGTACCTCTAATATGCACTTAAGTACATTACTTGATTACTTAGTTACTTTACACTAAGTACTGAAGTCACTTAAATAACCTGTGTGTGTAAAGTGTTAATATTTATTGGTGAGTAAACTAAGTGAACGACGGCCTCCTGCTCCGATTAATACGACATCTTCAGCGTTTAACATTCAGACAGTTAAAGATACTAATACTGCACAGTACTACGCAGTACTGCAGTTAGTATACGAGCAATTACGAGAGAAAACAAAACGATTTACAGTGAATTTAAAACAGTTTTTGTTAGTTTTCTGATCCCTTTCTAAAAAAATGAACTGACCGTGTGAATATCAGCGGTGGAAGATCCTTTACTTTAATAAAAGTACTAATACTACAATGTAGAAATACTCCATTACCAAATAAAACCTATTTAGCCCCGTGCCTCACTTTAATGCATCGTGCACATTCAGTGAGTGCTCCTGAAATAAGGAGTCAAAATGTGTGCATATATGTTTTAAATAAAAAAGTCTGAAAATAAATGATTATTCTGCAGTTATTAGAAAGAGTGGGACGTGATTCATAAAATACAATAATACAGTAATTTAAGGAAATCAGAGCCTCTTTTTAAAGTGAGACACAGAGGTTAAATCCACCGAGCGGACATCAGGAAAATACAAATTAAATACAAATTAAATAATAGTTTTTTTGCATGTTTTTGCAGGAACAACAATCCTGTGTGTGTGTGTGTGCGTGTGCGTGTGCGTGTGTGTGTCTTCACATTAATGTCCTCCTCCGGCTGTTTGCTGTCTGCAAAAAGAGAAATTAAGAAGAAAAAATAAAACATCTTTACATTTTAAATTAAATACATGATAAATGGAGAATCCCCAGCTCTGTTGTGATTGGTCCACCGGCTTAGAGAAGTCCTGCCCTTAGCCAATAGGAGCGTGAGTGTTATGTAGCGATGGAAGTGAACGATAGAGTGGCGAAGTCCCTCCCCTTCCGGTGGACCTCCATGGGACCTGATTTCGGAAAAATTATGTATTGAAGTCAATGGAGAGAGAAAGATTATCTTTCGATCCCGTTTGAATTGTGCCACGAATTACACATATGATGTTTGTCAATTTAAAAAATCTTGTTTTGCCGTAAAACTGTGAAGTAACACATTTTGTGTGAAACCGCTCAATGAACTACATCTCTGGTCTCGCACAACAACACACGTCACCAAGATGGCCGTCACTACTGTCTTGCCAAACAAGGGATTGACTACCCTCACTATCACCCTCATCCTGACCCTCACTATCACCCTCACCCTGACCCTCACTATCACCCTCACCCTGACCCTCACTATCACCCTGACCCTCACCCTCACCCTCACTATCACCCTCACCCTCACCCTCACTATCACCCTCACCCTGACCCTCAACCTGACCCTCACCCTGACCCTCACCCTGACCCTCACTATCACCCTCACCCTGACCCTCTCCCTGACTATCACCCTCACTATCACCCTCACCCTGACCCTCACTATCACCCTCACCCTGACCCTCACCCTGACCCTCACCCTGACTATCACCCTCACTATCACCCTCACCCTGACCCTGACCCTCACCCTGACTATCACCCTCACTATCACCCTCACCCTCACCCTGACCCTCACCCTGACTATCACCCTCACTATCACCCTCACCCTGACCCTCACCCTGACCCTCACCCTGACTATCACCCTCACCCTCACCCTGACCCTCACCCTGACCCTCACTATCACCCTCTCACCCTCTCAGAATCAGAAACAGGTTTATTGCCAGGTAGTCGAATTTGACTTGATGTCATGGTGCATACATCAAATATAAAAAACAAGAAATCTGATATAAAACACAAAATCTTTTACACCGTAATAAAATACAGTTAAATAGCAATAAAAAAAATAAAATAAAGCAGTAATTTACATAGAAATAGAATGCTATGAATGAATTTTTGCATATAAACTATGAATGTGAAATCAGAATATGTGCAGAAAGGACTATGACATTGTGTGCATTAATGTAATGCATATAGTCTATGATAATGTGGCAGAGGTAAAGTGACAGCGGGGGGCCGGGCCTTGTTTAAGAGGCCGGTAGCGGAGGGGAAGAAACTGTTCAGGTGGCGAGAGGTTTTGGTCCTGATGGAGCGCAGCCTCCTGCCAGAGGGGAGGGGGGTGAACAGTTTGTGTCCAGGGTGGGAGGGGTCGGACACTATCTTCCCTGCCCGCCTCAGGGTCCTGGAGCAGCTGGGAGAGCTTGTCCTGCAGCAGAGCCGGGATGATGGTGTTGAAGGCGGAGCTGAAGTCCACAAACAGGATCCTGGCATGGTAGTTTCCTGGTGTGTCCAGGTGCTGGAGGAGGAAGTGTCACTCTCACTATCACCCTCTCACCCTCACTATCACCCTCACTATCACCCTCTCACCCTCACTATCACCCTCTCACCATCACTATCACCCTCACTATCACCCTCACTATCACCACAATGAAACACGTCCAGAAGAATGTCATGCAAAGCTGCCTGCCTTCCTTCCTTCGACTCTCCCTGAACTGCCTGATCTTTTTAATGTTCAATGTTAACCATTTGTGCAGATAGCATGAAGTAGAAAAGATCGCCGATGCTAATGTAGCGTTAGCGTTAGCATGTCTCCCCCGGGGGCATCCGGGCTTAAACGGTGTATTATAGAATGATCACACCAGTGGTGACAGTACTCTTCAAGGGTTCAAGAAATATGACTACTACTCTTACTGTTTAACATTTTGGGTTACTTCATGTTACTTCATGTTACTTCATGTCAAGCTAATAAAAATGACAAGGCTAAGGCTGTAATGCTAACTAACGTGCTCACTTACGCGACTCTGGGATTTGTAGTCTTTCTAGTTGCGTATTTTTCATAGTCTTATATTTCAACAGTTTTACGACAAACTGTGACTTTTTTTGACATGGAAAGGATTTTTTAAATTGACAAACATCATATGTGTAATTCATGGCACAATTCAAACGGGATCGAAAGATAATCTTTCTCTCTCCATTGACTTCAATACATTATTTTTCCGAAATAAGGTCCCATGGGGCGGAATAGATGGGCGGGACTTCGCCTCTCTATTGAGGATCAGATCATATTTACCTCCTGCTGCTCTCAGGTCAGTTTCCCTGCATTAAACACAGGAAACAGAAACAGAATTATTATTAAAATATGAAATGATGTCTGTGGATAATACTACTACCCACAAGCTGTTGGTTTGTATTATTATTATTATTAATAAATATATCTGATCAGATGAAGACGTACCGCAGCAGAGTGACTCAGTCGGTCAAAACGAAACTTCAGGTTGGATCGCGGAGAGTTTCTGTTCTTCAGCTCTGAAAGTAAAATAAATACAGAAATAAAGAAGTTTTTTACTAACTTTAAAAGCTTTACACAGGGCATCAAGTATTTATAAATGAAATGAACCTGTGGGGCTGCGGCAGACGATGACAGGAGTCTGACCTTCTGCAGTCTGACAGAAAGAGAGAGGACACAGCAGGGAAATGTGAACATTATAATACATGTTTACACTTTTATTAACACTTCTAATAATCATGATACTTCTTAGATTATATGTGTGTGTGTGTGTGTGTGTGTGTGTGTGTTGTGTGTGTGTGTGTGTGTGTGTGTGTGTGTGTGTGTGTGTGTGTGTGTGTGTGTGTGTGTGTGTGTGTCTGTGCTTCTCACCAGGTGTGTGTCCTCTGCAGAGCTGAAGCTGCAGCTGCTGGAGGTCGATCTGGAGATCCTCTCCTTCTTCACATGAACCCTGAAAACACATCCTGTTTCTGTCTGGAACATTTTCTCATAGACTTCTGTACAATCTGAGGTAATAAATCACAGACTTCCTGTTACTCCCTCACCTGTCCCGTGGCCCCGCCTCCGGAGAGCTGGGATTGGACGGCAGCTCTCTCACCTCCTGAGAGTGGCAGCTGTCGAAGCTCCTCTGCTCACTGAGGAGACTGAGAGATATAGAGAGGATATGTATATACACCTTCTGAGTAGTGGAGTACAAATACTTTGTTGCTGCACTTAACATGGACGCAGGAAGGGGGGGTGCTGAGGGGGCTGCAGCACCCCCATCTGCGAGGCTCAGCTAGCACCCGCAACCCCCCCGCACCCCCAAACGCGGCGCACCTACAGTGTAAGCGCACCACAGTTTCGCCGCTGCGAGGCTCCACTAGTACCCCCCCCCCCCCAGCGCGTCACAGTTTCTCCGCTGCGAGGCTCCAGAGTAGCATCCCCAACTCTGACTGACTTCCCGCGTCCCTGGTACTTAAATACATTTTCCTGGTATCAGGATATATTCCTGTTGTTCAGCATGGAAACATTCATTAGCTAACAATTACATTATTGTTCTATTAATATAAAGGGAGGTCAGGTACTCTTTAAAGCAGCTGGTAGTTATGGGTACTTTTTTACTTAAGTAGACCCTTATCTTTGCCCCAGAGTGCACCTAAAATAAGCCGGGAACTCCACGCATAGGCACCGCCAGGGGCTTCTACATGGGAAAGAAACGGGGGTCAGACGAGCTTTCCCCTCTGAGATAGAAAATATTAAAGTTTGGGAATTTCTTCTGAAATTCATTAAAAGTCCACCAGATGGCGAAATAGTGTCCAATTGATGGAATTCACGATATAACCCATTTATCCACGTAGTGTACGATATTGTACAATGCATGGACATTTCAATACAAATTGAATTCCATCAAATGGACAGTCTAAAATATGGTTGAGAACAGTGTTTGAATCATGGGGTAAACATTGTTTAAATAGTCTGATACTTCCAGGGCACATCACAGCACTTGACAAGGAAGAAATAGTGTTTCACATGTCGGAATAAGTGTGTTGTATGTACATGTATTGTACTATACTGTACAATACAGAGACATATACAATACTAATAAAGTACATCAATTGGACATGAAAAAGGCAGGCTACAATAAAGCACTTTACAAGGAAGAAATAGTGTTTCACATGTCGGAATAAGTGTATTGTATATGTCTGAAATATACAATACTAAATAAAGTGCATCAATTGGACATGAACAAGGCTTCAATAGAGCAACGTCTGGACGAGTGTTTTAGCATGTCCAATTGGAGGAACTTATTTAACATTGAAACCGTCCCTGAAGTGTACAATGTTGTACACTTCAGGGACGGTTTCAATGCAAAATAAGTTCCTTTAAATGGACATGCTCATATTTCCACAATGCATTGACAGAGGGAGCTGATATTTGAACGGTGATATACAGGCCACCATATGATGTATTGGTGTGAAAATTGAGACATTTGGACAATGTCAAATATTTAAAAAACATCGCAGGGATTACAAACTTGGTACAGGTGGTACCAGCTGTAGCACACCCACAATGTTTGGGGGTCAGAAACACTTGTTTACCCGTTCATCATAAATACACTTTATTTTTATTTTTCCCAAGTACAGCAAAGATATTACACGGT
>JAAOOA010000161.1:232500-247500 GCA_012861695.1 Trematomus loennbergii | reverse complement strand
TATATTTTTATATATTGAGACCTATAATATATGCCTACAAATAGTATAATAGGAGACCTTTGAATAACACAAAACAATAGGAAACGACAGAGATTGTAGGAGGTTCTGTCCTCACCTTGTAGGAGGTTCTGTCCTCACCTTGTAGGAGTCATTATCTCCTTCAGGCTGCACCAGGATGAAGGCGTGCAGGAAGTTGGAGGCGATCATGTCGGGGACGAACGGCGTGGCGTCCTCCTGAAACACCAGCGCCACGATGTCGTTCCCGATGTGGCGTTTCCTCTGCAGCTGCAGGAGGACACAGAGGACACAGAGGAGCTCACTAACCACACGGGATGTCTCGTAACCAGGGAGTAACTAGCTTCATGTAACGCCGTTAGGTAATTAAATTAGAAAATAAACGTAATTGTAATCCGTTACAGTTCCTAAGAAAAAAGTTGTAATTTAATGACAGTTCAAAATATGTATAGTTCTGTCCCACTCGGCAGTGAGTTGACCTGAGTGTGACTGGGTTTGAGGTTATGGTCAGATGTTCCTTCACTGCAGTCAGTGTGTGTTTTTTGTGATCTGCATACTTCTGATTGGTCATTGCACTTCATTGTAGATTGTAAATCAAAACATTCCAATCTTAATCCAAGTTATATTGAAGAACTTTTAATAAAGGTTTGACAGAAATCAGTGTTGAGAATTGTTTAGGACTTTTCAGCTTTATTGCTTTGTAATAAGTTACATTACATGAATGAAGTAATCAAAAAGTTACATTATTTATTACATTTTTAACAGGGTAACTAGTAGGGGTGGGAATCACCGGGCTCCCCAATATAATACTATCACGATACTTAAGCCACGACACAATAGTATTGCGATTCTACGATATGCTAAGTATTGCGATACGATATATTGCGATATTGCAGATCACATGGGTCATGTCCATGTGCGTCTTCCCTTCCTGGTTAACACATGTATTTGCAATATGAATAGTTTATGTAAATAACCTAATGTGTGTTCTTTGAACCTGAAAAGGAGATGGCATTGTTTTTGTTGCTTTCATTGCAATTGTATTCATGTCTTAACTTCCTGTTTTATATACGACTATCTTTCGGAGGGATATGCTACAGTTTATATTAAAAAAAAAATTGTTTATATAATAAAATATCGATACTTGGCGTCCGTGTATCGATACAATATCGCCACGCAAAGTATCGCGATACTATGCTGTACCGATTATTTCCCCACTCCTAGTACTTAGTAATCTGTAACCTATTACATTTTAAAAGTAACCGTCCCAATACTGCTCGTAACTAAACGCCACGTAGCAGCCGCTACCTGCTGAGCGTCGCCCTCGATGAACGGCAGCTTGGTGGAGACGTGGAACATGATCTCCTGCTCTCTGTGGACGCTGTAGACCGACTGAGACCCCGTCTGTCCGTGAGACACGTCCAGACCCCCCCGAAACCTGCAGGACACACGCATAGACGCTAAGTACACACATCCTTTACTCAAGTAGAAGTACAGATACTTGTGTTTAAAAATACTCTGGTGAAAGTAGAAGTACTGACTAAACTTCTTTACTCAAGTAAAAGTAAAGAAGTATGGGCTTTGAAATGTACTTCAGTAAAAAGTACCCATAACCAGCAGCTGTTTTAAAGAGTACCTGACCTCCCTTTATATTAATAGAACAATAATGTCATTGTTAGCTAATGAATGTTTCCATGCTGAACAACGGCAACATGACAACGTTTTCATTGGTCCCTCTTCTTTAGAGAAGACCAGGAAATGATGGATACACGGATCGTGTTCAAATCAATAGGCACGCAATGACTCTAAATAATAATGATCACGCCACCAAACACACATTCAAACTAAAGGAACCAGCCTGTTTGGAAAATGTAAGAAGTAGAAAGTACAGGTATTTGAGTTCAACATGTAAGAAGTAGAAGGTACAGGTATTTGTGTTCAACATGTAAGAAGTAGAAAGTACAGGTATTTGAGTTCAACATGTAAGAAGTAGAAAGTACAGGTATTTGTGTTCAAAATGTAAGAAGTAGAAAGTACAGGTATTTGTGTTCAACATGTAAGAAGTAGAAAGTACAGGTATTTGTGTTCAAAATGTAAGAAGTAGAAAGTACAGGTATTAGTGTTCAAATGTAAGAAGTAGAAAGTACAGGTATTTGTGTTCAAAATGTAAGAAGTAGAAAGTACAGGTATTTGTGTTCAAAATGTAAGAAGTAGAAAGTAAAAAGTCATCAGAAAAATAAGTAGTGGAGTAAAGTACTGATACCAGAAACATGTACTTAACCTGTTAAGCCCTGAGCCTGTTTTTCAGGTCTCAGGCTCGAAAATGCATTCCCAGAACAAATGACCATATCTTCCCTTCTAAAAGGGTTAAATTAATAATCTTTTTTCTCAAAGTAATGATAAACCTGTGAGTTGGATGTAGAAAAGTCAGAATCAATATAGATGTTTTTTATTTTAAAGAAAACTCAGATTTTACATAGTAAAAAACTGTAAATTATAGTGTCCGTCCAAAAATTCTTTTTACTTATAGTGAAAACTACCCTTGGATGATGGGTTAGTAGACTAAAAGCTTTAGGAATCCAAAGTACAACATATAATAAGTACCCTGTATCAAGATTGATGCAAAACAAGTGACATTTGACCTTTTTAGAGAGATTTAGCAAGAAGAAACCACTTCTGGGGTCATTTGGGTGGATTTTCCATATCTCTGGCCCCCCTTGCTCGATTTTGATGGTTGACACCTCTTTCTGACCGTTAGAGCCAATATAATCGAAGGCGGAGTCCCCCACACACCTCATTGTGAAGAGAAAAGGTGAAGGCTTCGCGCATGTAATTTTCAATCAGAGTGAACCTATCTCTAGCTTTGACATCTGGAAACGGAAAAGCAGTTTTAATGTTTACGGATTATCAGAAATCATTTCAAAGGGACACAGACACATTAGATTAACCTATGGATTAACTTCAGCAGCGTTTTTTATCGTTTTAATGCCATTGAAGACCACTTTGGAGAGACTACAGAGCCAAGGTAAAAATGTTAGCATTTTTAGCTAACTCGCGTCACCTGTTTTGATGTCCGTTTTTGCTTATAACGTCGCAAATACGTATAATTCAGTGGTAATGTCGGTGTCAATAGATTCTGTGTCACCTCACGGTGTGAATCGATGTGTTGGATGTGGTGAAAAGATAAATAATAAGATTTTGTGAGTGATTTTCGGTGCAGTAATCTGTTAGCATTTTTCGCTCGTTGCTAATTCAGAGGCTCAGTGTTAGCGTTGTGGGTTTTTCTTTTGAAAAAAAAAAAAAAATGATCAGTTAGATGAGTTTCTTCCCGTTACATGGATATAAACATTCATAGTTTATTAAATGAACATGCCCTCAGACACTGTTTCCTGCAAGATGTTGCGGCAGTGCCCCGGTACCGGGGTCTCTCGGCTTAACAGGTTAAGTACAGTAACAAAGTATTTGTACTCCAATACTTCCCACCTCTGCAGATATGCGATGATTTTTGTTAGATGTTCCACTTTTCACTGAGAGAAGACCCAGGAATTTAAATCTTGGAAAGCTTGATTCATTTCACTCAGGCTGTTCCTCAGCGTTGTCTTTTTTATTTCAGGTTTATCGCCAGGTTCGTTCACACATACAAGGAATCTGCTTTGGTGTCTGGTGCTGTGAACATTAACAATCTAAAACAATTAGTTGCATAGTAGGTTAAAAAAAAAAGAAATATATAAGGATAATAAAAAAATAAGTATTTTTGATTATCCTTATTTATTATATCTTAAACTGCAGTGTACTAAAGTGCTGCAGTGTTTCCTGTGTTGCACTTTTTAAAACACAATAAAACATGTTTCTTTTCTCAGGTGTTATTATAAAACAGGACGTCTCACCCCTTGAAGTCCTGCAGCTCCACGGTGTCTCCGAGCAGAGACAAGAACTCAGAGAACGCCGGCGTCTCCTCGTTTTCCTGAACAGCTCCTCCTCAGACACCTGAAGAACACACACACACACACACACACACACACACACACACACACACACAACACACCACACACACACACACACACACACACACACACACACCACACACACCACACACACACACACACCACACACACACACACACATACACATACACATACACATACACATACACACACACACACACACACACACACACACACACAAACACACATACATTTACTCTGATTGAATGTTTGTGTGTGCAGGGAGAGGAGGTTCCACACCCACATACGCAGGGTTAATGACAGATCAGATCAGAAGTAATTTATTGATCCCAATGTGGGAAATGTTTGTGTTGCAGCATCAAAACACAAGACATTGACCGTTAGAAAAATTAAAGACTAGAAATAAACAATCCAAAATGTAAACATCTCAAATAGCAAAAAAATTGCGTAAAAAAAGTAGAAAATATCAAGTTGAAAAATGAATAGTATAGTATATATACATTACGTGTGTAAGGAATGGAATATACATGTAAAATGTACAGTGTGAGAGAAACAGAGAGCTCTCACCTGTCCTAACCTCTGGTAAATGATTCCAAACTTGAAGGTGTTGTTGACCTCGTGTTCGTCAAAGTTTACTATCAGCTGAGAGGCCTGCACACACACACACACACACACCACACACACACACACACACACACACACACACACACACACACACACACACACACACACACACACACACACACACACCACACACACACACACACACATTAAGAACTTTAGTGCAAACTGAACACAACATTTTAATGAAATGATAGAAAATCACATCTCCAGCTCATCACTTCTTACGTGATTCAGATTTAATTGTTTGATTGAACTTTAATGTACGAAGCTTAAATCCACAGAAGGTGACAGATGTTTCCTGACCTTGGGGTAGAGACGGGGCTGAAGCGCAGAGCGGCCGCTTCCTCACACAGCAGCTGAGAGAGGAACAGACCATCATCAGCACAGAGTCGCAGAGACGATCAGCTGCACCACACAACTACTGATATCTACCCAGAGCTGGGAAGTAGTGGAGTACAAATACTTCTTTACTTTAAGTACATGTTTCTGTTTACTTTACTCCACTACTTATTTTTCTGACCACTTTTTACTTTTGACTTCTTACATTTTGAACACAAATACCTGTACTTTCTACTTCTTACATGTTGAACCAAATACCTGTACTTTCTACTTCTTACATGTTGAACCCAAATACCTGTACTTTCTACTTCTTACATGTTGAACTCAAATACCTGTACTTTCTACTTCTTACATATTGAACCAAATACCTGTACTTTCTACTTCTTACATTTTGAACACAAATACCTGTACTTTCTACTTCTTACATTTTGAACACAAATACCTGTACTTTCTACTTCTTACATGTTGAACACAAATACCTGTACTTTCTACTTCTTACATTTTCCAAACAGGCTGGTTCCTTTAGTTTGAATGTGTGTTTGGTGGCGTGATCATTATTATTTAGAGTCATTGCGTGCCTATTGATTTGAACACGATCCGTGTATCCATCATTTCCTGGTCTTCTCTAAAGAAGAGGGACCAATGAAAACGTTGTCATGTTGCCGTTGTTCAGCATGGAAACATTCATTAGCTAACAATGACATTATTGTTCTATTAATATAAAGGGAGGTCGGTACTCTTTAAAACAGCTGCTAGTTATGGGTACTTTTTACTTAAAGGTCCCATGTCATGCTTTTCCGGTTATTACCCGTCCCCTTGTGTTCTGTAGCTTCTGCATGTAAACGGTCTGCAGAGTCACAAACCCAAGTACACCCTGTAGTGAGTAAAACTCTAACACAGAGAAGACCTGTCTATGCTGCCCCAGAACGCCTCGTTGGACATTTCTCTTTTTCTTCCTGGGTACAGTGACGTGCCCATACCCAATGGGCCCATTGGTCCAAATGGACCAATCCATGGAGCCGTTACGTTATGTCCGCGGAGCCGTTACGTTAAGTCCGCGGATTGGTCCAAATGGACCAATCCGCGGACTTCCTCACACTCACACACACATCAATCTTTTCTCAGCTGCAGCTCCGCCGATTTCTCCTCCCTGAGACGGCGGGATGCGGCGAGGCTGTGAGTCGGTGTGTGAGCACACACACAAACTCCCAGCCAGGCTGCGGGTGTATGTGTGTGTTCGGGCTGGTTTCGGCTGGGTTTCGCTGTCTCGCAGACGGTCACTGGGCTCGTAGGGGGGGGGGGCAGGAGCTCCAACAAGCCGTTTAGGACAGAGAGTGAATACACATACTATACAGAGATGTGTATGAGAAACCAATGTGAGTTTGGAACATTGAACAATATAAATCTATTCTAGTGGACCTCAACAATGGAACTATGATCAGTAGAAATGGCCATGACATGGGACCTTTAAGTACATTTCAAAGCCTCTTTACTTTTACTTGAGTAAAGAAGTTAGTCAGTACTTCTACTTTCACCAGAGTATTTTTAAACACGAGTATCTGTACTTCTACTTGAGTAAAGGATGTACTTTAGCGTCTCTGTTTCTAAACCATGAGGAGGAGTCAGACCTTAGCGAGCTCCGGGACGCTGGGGATCTCCGGCAGCTCCGACAGAGACAATCTGTGGTAAAACACTCTTCATCCGAGACCTGAGGAAGAGGAGGACATTAAGCTGCGGATTTAAATAAATAAATATAGTAAATAGTTGTGTTGGTACCTAGTGAGAGCATGTTAAAATATAAATACAAAATAAATAAAAGTAAATAAGTTAGTACCTGATTACACAATCTAAATTAAATTGTGTGCACAGGATGATCACATGATAAACTAGTTGTACCTGGTAATAAAATATGGTTATAAAATATTTAAAAAAGTTTTATAAAATGAAAAATAATAATAAAATGAGGGAAAATAAAAACATAATTTTTATTTTTTGAAGTTTAAATGTTTAAAATGTAAAATAATGATAAATGAATAACTAAAGAGAGTACCGTATGATGACGTGCAGGGTCTCCTGCTGCTCCTCCTCCTCGTGCCTCACCGACAGCAGCAGACTTCCAACGCTGCTGGCCGAGCAGAGAAGTTCAGATGCTCCTGAGCGAGAAACGAGAGTTTGGGAATAAAAACAAAGCGACAGCAGGAGACGATCAGGGACACATGTGGAACGTTTTCAGATCTGAGATTGAAAAAAAATGTTACATTTGAATCTTTCTGTAATTTATTTCGTTGTTTTGACTTTTTATCAAAATTCAGACTTTTTTTCACAAAACTCTTACTTTTTCTCAGAATTCTGCCTTTTCTGTAATTTTGACATTTTCATAGAATCCTGACTTTTTCTTCAATTTTTTTTCTCGTAATTTTGACTTTTTCTGTAATTTTTTTTCGTTATTTCGACTTTTTCTCAAAATGCCTCTCCACCTCTGTCCTCTATCTCCTAGGATCAAAGTTCATATGGCTAGGGATTACTTTGACCGACTTCTACACAACTGCTCGGGTCTTGATAGACTGAGTGGGGAAGTTCATGAGATATTTCCCTTTTTCTGTAATTCTGACTTTTTCTAAAATGTCTGACTTTTTATCAAAATTCGGACTTTTTGTAAAATTCTGACTTTTCGGCAATTCTGACTTTTTTCGTAATTCTGACTTTTTTCAGAATTCTGACTTTTTCTCCGATTTCCTTTTTTTCTGAGAATTCGGACTTAAATCTCAGTATTTTGACTTCTGAGATTTCTGACTTTTTGCTCAGCATGCGATTGAACTCCTTTTCATTTGTACTTTGCTCAAATCCCCAAAGATGTGTTCCCATGTGTCCCTAACCCTCTTCCGTAGATCATTTAAAACTGTATTAATGTTATTCTGTAACCCCTCCTCACCCGGCCCATAAACAGCTTCCTGTACGCTCGAGCAGCCTCTCCGATCTCCTCCAGACGATACCCATAATGCACTGGGGCTGTTCCTTCCTCCGCTCCCCCCCCCTCTTCCTCCTCTTCCTCCTCTTCCTCCCCCTCTCTGATCTCCATTTCCTCGATCCAGTAACCTCCGAACTCAGGTAGGATCACCTGAGGTAACGGCCCCCCCCTCTCCAACACCTGGAAACACAGAAGTAAACACAGAGCTGAATCCCAGGTCAAATGCACGCTAAATTCAAATTCACAGGTTGCACAATGCACACAACTAAAGTGTAGAAATGGCAATGCAACATATACAATAAAATACAAAATAAGTAGTTCAAAGGTCATGTCACATGTCACTAGGCTCTTTGAGCATGTTTCTCTCACTGATTGTGCTGTTATGTTAAATGTTTGTTGTTTGTTTTTCATGTATTGTGTCTTGAAATTTCAGACTTGATCTGACCATTAAAGTATTATCGAATCGTATCGTAGCACAGCAGGGATATTACCCAACATGCACTGCTTCATTTGCTTAAATTCTGGTTTTAAATTCTGTGTTTTTAAAAGGTCTAACCTCCTCGATCCGGGGATAAGGAATGTAGTCGTCCTGAAACACAAACACACAGTTGTTACACACATTACACACACACACACACACACGCGCGCACACACACACACACACACACACACACACACAGGTGAATGATGGTGAGTGATGATGTCTCCGAAGGGAAACTGAAGTGTTAAACGAGATGTAAACATGTTTCTGATTTCAATCTTCAGACAAACAGGAAGTTAATAATTTCTACTCTTTAGTACTTTTACTGATGGTACTTAAAGTATAATTTGATGCGAATACTTTTGTACTTTTCTTTTTTAAATGCCAGACTTACTGGATAACAGGATATTTCTACACTGTGGTGTTCCTACTTTCACTTTAGAAAAGAGCATTTCTTCCACTGTTGTGATTGGTCAACCGCTTATCAGCTATCAATGTGTTAAAGCGCTAGCCAATAGGAGTGTGAGTGTTACGTAGTGATGTCACTATGTACCGGAAGTAAACAAAGGAGGCGTGAGATGGACATGACGATGGACGTATGGACATGAGACGCATGGACATGAGACGCATGGACATGAGACACATGGACATGAAGACGTATGGACATGAGACACATGGACATGAGACGCATGGACATGAGACGCATGAAGACGCAGGACATGACGAAGACGCATGGACATGAAGACGTATGTACATGAGGACGCATGGACATGAAGACGTATGTACATGAGGACGCATGGACATGAAGACGCATGGACATGAAGACGCATGGACATGAGACGCATGGACATGAAGACGCATGGACAGGGAGACGCATGGAAATCAGACGCATGGAAATCAGACGCATGGACATGAAGACGCATGGACATGAGACGTATGGAAATCAGACGCATGGACATGAGACGTATGGAAATCAGATGCATGGACATGAAGACGCATGGACATAAGACTCATGGAAATCAGACGCATGGACATGAGACGCATGGACATGAGACGTATGGAAATCAGACGCATGGACATGAAGACGCATGGACATGAGACGTATGGAAATCAGATGCATGGACATGAAGACGCATGGACATAAGACGCATGGAAATCAGACGCATGGACATGAGACGCATGGACATGAGACGCATGGACATGAAGACGCATGGACATGAGACGCATGGAAATCAGACGCATGTACATTAGACGATGGACATGAAGACGCATGGACATGAAGACGCATGGACATGAGACGCATGGACATGAGACGCATGGACATGAGACGCATGGACATGGAGACGCATAGAAATCAGACGCATGGAAATCAGACGCATGGACATGAAGACGCATGGACATGAGACGCATGGAAATCAGACATATGGTCATGAAGACGCATAGACATGAAGACGTATGGACATGAAGACGCATGGACATGAGACGCATGGACATGAAGACGCATGGACATGAAGACGCATGGACATGATGCATGGACATGAGATGCATGGACATGAGATGCATGGAAATCAGACATATGGACATGAAGACGCATAGACATGAAGACGCATGGACATGAAGACGCATGGACATGAAGACGCATGGACATGAAGACGCATGGACATGAGATGCATGGACATGAAGACGCATGGACATGAAGACGCATGGACATGAGACGCATGGACATGAAGACGCATGGACATGAAGACGCATGGACATGAGATGCATGGACATGAAGACGCATGGACATGAAGACGCATGGACATGAGACGCATGGACATGAGGACGTGCCTTCTGTCTCTGAGGGAGCGTCTTGGTCTCGGCGGCTTCAGGAAGCTGCTGATTGGTCAGAGAGAAACAAACGTTAAACTCTGGGTCCTCCAGGAGCTCAAGGAGAACAGGTGTTTCTGTGGGGACTATTTTCAGCGGCGGATTGATCCACGTTAGTGAGGTAGGTGGGATTCAGTCGGAAAATCGAAAAATTCTAGAAATATTACAGCTTTTTTCCTTTTCTATACTAAGGTACTGTTTCTTAAAATTTCATCTTACAAACAGAATAAAAGCCTCACCTCCATCTTGTCCATCAGGTCGAAGAAATGAGCCGTCTGCAGGAAAAAGAGAGAAAGTGTTCATCTGTAATTTAATTCATAAAAAAAAATTTGTATTAATGATTCACCTATCAATTATAATAAACCTATTTACTGTTATAGATTTTTTTTAATGATTAATTATGATTTCGTTTTGAATTTAAATCATGATTTTAGTACAATTTTGATTCAAGCAAATTCTTACAATCCCAGAAGAATTGAGAGTTTTTTCAGGAAGATTTAAAAGTTGTGTTTTACCTCATGGTGGGGGGTGCGGTGGGGGGGGGGGGGGGGGGCAGTCTCCCACGGCAACATTGGGGGCGTTCAGGAGCTCCTGTTTACTGGAGGAAAAAGAAAAGCAGTTATTGAATATTATTATTTATTTTTTTCATTATTATTTTTTAGCAATATCTTTTATTATTAATATATTTTTATTATTGTTATTATTAGAAATTTATTTTTAGAGTTTAATTCTGATAAACGTTGACAGCAATGGATATATTTTTCCGCGAGAGCTCCACTCTTTCTCTAAAAATATATCTCCAGCCTTTTTATTACACACACACACACACACACACACACACACACTTTCACACACACACACACACTTTCACACACACACACCACACACACAACACACACACTTTCACACACACACACACACACACACACACACACACTTTCACACACACACACACACACTTTCACACACACAAACTTTCACTTTCACACACACACACTTTCACACACACACACACACACCACACACACTTTCTCACACACACACACACACACCACACCCTCTGGCTGTTTCAGTGTAGTGTCACGTTGGGTAGATTAATGAGGACTCTTCAGGAGGAACTACGAGACAGTTTTGAACGAGTTATTTTATATTTGTCTTTTTATAAATTCAGTGTTCAGGTTTCTCTGTTCTGTTTAGGATTATAAAAAGTGTGTGTGTTATAACCCTTTCTGACCTTCAGTTGAAAATAAAACCAGTTTCACTTTTAACTCGACTCTCAGCTGGTTCACTGTCTGTGCTGACAGCTGCGTGTCACAGCAGATCATCCTCACTCACACACACACACACACACACACACACACACACACACACACACACACACACACACACACACACACACACACACACACTGATATGAAACAGTCCTGCAGGTCTTTCGATGCAGCAGACCTCCGGAGGATTTCGTCGCAAACTTCAGTTTAAAACCAGACAGAAAGCCTTCGAGGAACTTCACAACTAAACCTGACATCTTTGAGCTGGTGGACCAATCACAGCAGAGCCTGGCCAGCTGACCAATCAGAGCAGACTGGGCTCTGGTTTCAGACAGAGGGTGAAAAGAGGAGCTGCAGCACAGGCAGTATGAGAGAAATAAAGAGCTTTCTGAACATCACATTTGAGTTTCACTCTGTGTCTGCAGCACCACTCCAGATTCCTCGTACGGGTCGGATTCTGATTTTCTGTATTTCAACATGTATATTTTCTACTTTTTAACGCTATTTTATTGCAATTTGAGACGTTTACATTGTGGATTGTTTATTTCTAGTCTTTTAATTTCTCTAATGGTCAATGCCTTGTCTCTTTATGAAGCTGCAACGCTAACATTTCCCACATTGGGATCAATAAAGTACTTCTGATCTGATCTAATCTGATCTGATCTGATCTGATCTGATCTGATCTAATCTGATCTGATCTGATCTGATCTGATCTGATCTAATCTGATCTGATCTAATCTGATCTGATCTGATCTGATCTGATCTGATCTAATCTGATCTGATCTGATCAGATCTGATCAGATCAGATCAGATCACGGAGATCACGGAGACACGGAGCACGGAGCATCTCAGCCGCTCAGAACAACTCTCATCTTCAGAGTCTGGACTTCATCCTTTTCTCAAAATGAAATATATTTGTTCCTAATTCCAGAATTTGCACTCCAATCTTTTTTCTCAAAATGTCATTTTTTGTTAAATTATAACGACATATTTTGCTTCAAATATCACAACTCCATCAAAGTGGATCAAACCAGATAAACTACATACTGATATACACCTGAACATCAGCAGGAGAGGACTCTTTAAAGTAGAGACACTACATACTGAGATACACCTGAACATCAGCAGGAGAGGACTCTTTAAAGTAGAGACACTACATACTGATACACCTGAACATCAGCAGGAGAGGACTCTTTAAAGTAGAGACACTACATATGATATACACCTGAACACAGCAGGAGAGGACTCTTTAGTAAGTAGAGACACTACATACTGATATACACCTGAACATCAGCAGGAGAGGACTCTTTAAAGTAGAGACACTACATTCTGATATACACCTGAACATCAGCAGGAAGACTCTTTAAAGTAGAGACACTACATACTGATATACACCTGAACATCAGCAGGAGAGGACTCTTTAAAGTAGAGACACTACATACTGATATACACCTGAACATCAGCAGGAGAGGACTCTTTAAAGTAGAGACAATACATACTGATATACACCTGAACATCAGCAGGAGAGGACTCTTTAAAGTAGAGACACTACATACTGATATACACCTGAACATCAGCAGGAGAGGACTCTTTAAAGTAGAGACACTACATACTGATATACACCTGAACATCAGCAGGAGAGGACTCTTTAAAGTAGAGACACTACATACTGATATACACCTGAACATCAGCAGGAGAGGACTCTTTAAAGTAGAGACACTACATACTGATATACACCTGAACATCAGCAGGAGAGGACTCTTTAAAGTAGAGACACTACATTCTGATATACACCTGAACATCAGCAGGAGAGGACTCTTTAAAGTAGAGACACTACATACTGATATACACCTGAACATCAGCAGAAGAGGACTCTTTAAAGTAGAGACACTACATACTGATATACACCTGAACATCAGCAGGAGAGGACTCTTTAAAGTAGAGACACTACATACTGATATACACCTGAACATCAGCAGGAGAGGACTCTTTAAAGTAGAGACACTACATACTGATATACACCTGAACATCAGCAGGAGAGGACTCTTTAAAGTAGAGACAATACATACTGATATACACCTGAACATCAGCAGGAGAGGACTCTTTAAAGTAGAGACACTACATACTGATATACACCTGAACATCAGCAGGAGAGGACTCTTTAAAGTAGAGACACTACATACTGATATACACCTGGACATCAGCAGGAGAGGACTCTTTAAAGTAGAGACACTACATACTGATATACAGCTGAACATCAGCAGGAGAGGACTCTTTAAAGTAGAGACACTACATACAGATATACACCTGAACATCAGCAGGAGAGGACTCTTTAAAGTAGAGACACTACATACTGATATACACCTGAACATCAGCAGGAGAGGACTCTTTAAAGTAGAGACACTACATTCTGATATACACCTGAACATCAGCAGGAGAAGACTCTTTAAAGTAGAGACACTACATACTGATATACACCTGAACATCAGCAGGAGAGGACTCTTTAAAGTAGAGACACTGGGGAGAATAGAGCTCCTTTAAAAATAAATACATCTGTTTATTGAATTATTAGAAATTGCAGAGACGTCGTCTGCAAACTCACATTTATGTTATTTTTTAGGAAAATGCTAATTATATCCTCCGGCCGAATGAGTCAGAGCATTTTACAACGGCATGAAAAAGACAAAGCGACAGCAACAAGATCATAAACACAGCAGGGAGAGAGGAGACCGTCTGCCCTTTACACACACACACACACACACACACACACACACACACACACACACACACACACACACACACACACACACACACACACACACACACACACACACACACACACACACACACACACACACACACACACACACACACACACACACACACACACACACACACACACACACACACAGCTTAATGCAGTCCAGGGACATGTGATCCGACTGTGTGGAGCTGCAGAAATTGGTAATTTTTTAAGGATTTTAATGCCGTTTTAAACTCTTTAATGTGTGTGTAAAAATCAGGACTGATTTTACGGGTCAATCTGCAGTTTATCTTTCAGATTTCATGCAGACTTTACAGATTCTACTTTTTATAGCACTGAAGTATCATCAACCCGACACATCAGCTGTTATTTGTTGTGTGTGTGTGTGTGTGTGTGTGTGTGTGTGTGTGTGTGTGTGTGTGTGTGTGTGTGTGTTTAAAAGCAGCAATGCACACATAAGCATTAGTTAGCGACACACACACACACACACACACACACACACACACACACACACACACACACACACACACACACACACACACACACACACACACACACACACACACACACACACACACACAGACACATGCAACCTGATGATCACTGTGATAAAAATCTCCATAAAAACCTTCACTGTCTGTTTGTAATGTCATTGGTACAAGCAGCACACACAACACACACACACAACACACACACACACACAC
>JAAOOA010000161.1:0-222500 GCA_012861695.1 Trematomus loennbergii | reverse complement strand
CCACACACACACACACACACACACACACACACACACACACACACACACACACACACACACACACACACACACACACACACACACTCCTGCAGCCTACACATTGTGATCCACTTCTCTTCTCATGGCCTCCACCGGACGCAATGGACGCAATGGACTACTTTCTCCTCGTCAGTGTTCCCTGTCCGTGCTTTTATTGTGAAAGACGGAGCAGGAAGTGTGTGTTCCTGCTCACACACACACACGCACACACACACTCTCTCTCCTCCTCCTCCCGGTCGTCATGGTGCAGATGATGGAGTCGCAGTGTGAATACTTCATGTATTTCCCGGCGGTGCCCATCACGGACCTGTCGGACCCGGGTCGGTACCGCCTGCTGCCCCGCAGGAGCCACCTGTTCCTGGGGGAGACGGTCCGCTTCCTGCTGGTGCTGCGGAGCCGGGGGGGGGGGGACCCCGCCCGACACCGGTGAGCAGGGGGGACAAAGGTATCTGTATGCATGATGAGGAGAGGGGGACGAGACATAAATATATCTGTATGTATGCATAGTGAGGAGGGGAGGACACAAAGATATCTATATGAAGACACATATATGTATAGTGAGGAGGAGGAGGGGGGACACATACATCTCAGTGTCGCTATGCTTGGTTCGATCAATGCTGTGGTTTAATATCCCTTATAATTAGATCACATTCTTCACTGAGTTGTAACAGCAGCATGTTTAAAAAATGTCCCAAATTTGGATCAATAAAGCACTTCTTATCTTATGTAAACAAGGCATTGCACGATACCTACTATAATCATATACACAGGACATCTCAGTGTCTCTATGGGTGGTTCAGTCAATGCATGGTTTAGTTCCTTATAATTACATCAGATTCTTCATTGGTCTCAATTATAGTTTTTTGGTAGCATGTAAACAAGGCATTGCACAATAACTACCTACTATAGTACTATATATATCAGTGTCTCTATCGAGCATGGTTCAGTCAATGCTGTGGGTTAGTATTCCTGATCATTACATCAGAGGTATTCGTCCTATTTGGGTTTTCATAGCAGAATGTTAACGAGGAATTGCAAATTAAATAAATAGAAAAATATCTATTAAGTATATATACAATACATAATATGAAAGATACAGAAAACGCTAGCATACAATAACACACTATACAGCGGGACGAGGGGAAACAAAGATATTTCAGTGTCTATTATTTGCATGCATTTCATTCTGAATTGATCTGTGTTTGGGATCGTTTGTTGTTAACGCAGTATGAACACACATGAGCACAATAACTACTCATATTTCACAATCTAATATTTAATAACCCATTCCTTGCACAATTAATGTATATATAATATCCTGCTTATATTTAGTTTACTGTACATTTGTATTTCAACATGTATATTTTCTACTTTTTTAAAGCAATTTTTTTTCTATTTGAGATGTTTACATTTTGGATTGTTTATTTCTAGTCTTTTAATTTCTCTAATGTGCAACGCCTTGTGTTTTGATTCTGCTGCAACACTAACATTTCCTGAATTGTTTAGACTCAGTTTAACGTGTTCTCTCGGTTCCTCCAGCGGACTCACTTTTTAGACTCAGTTTAGACTCAATTTAGACTCAGTTTAGACTCAATTTAGACTCAATTTAGACTCAGTTTAGACTCAATTTAGACTCAGTTTAGACTCAGTTTAGACTCAATTTAGACTCAATTTAGACTCAGTTTAGACTCAATTTAGACTCAGTTTAGACTCAGTTTAGACTCAATTTAGACTCAATTTAGACTCAGTTTAGACTCAATTTAGACTCAGTTTAGACTCAATTTAGACTCAGTTTAGACTCAATTTAGACTCAGTTTAGACTCAGTTTAGACTCAGTTTAACGTGTCCCCCGGTTCCTCCAGCGGACGGCGCCGCCCCCTCCTTCGGGTCGGAGTCGGCCAGCAGCCGGGCCTGGAGGGATCTGGCTGGCTCTCTGAGCGCCGTGGCCAGCGTGAGTCCAGGGGAGAGCCGGCACCGGGGGAACAACCACCATCAGAACCACCAGAACCACCAGAACCATCACGACTTCCAGAGCGGAGACGAGGCCAACGACGACGGAGACGACGACTACATCGCGGCAGCGGAGGCGGCCATCGCGGCGCTCGGCAGCCGGGTCGATTCCCGCTGCCGCAGCTTCAGAGACTGCAAACCTCTGCTGATCCACAACTCCTCGGGGACGGCAGGGGGGTTTCGCAGGGCGCCGGTCAGGTACACTGAGGAGGAGGCCTGCACCCATTAGGACAGGGGGGCCAAACCTTTTTCACGAGGCCCACACACAGACAAACATACGAAGGGCTGGGCCGCTCACTAGAGGTTTATTACCTCATAAGTTAGAAAAATCTATCAAATGTTGGTCAATTATGCAGACCATATTACTTCCAGAACACGTCTCATTGTTTCTGACAGCTACGTTTCTGATTGGCCCGTGGGTGTAAAGCCCGCCCACATTTTAGTAATGTCGTCATGACGCAGCAAATCTGGATCAGCTCCGTTGGTCCCCGTTTTAGAGATGTGGGTACGGAGGAAAAGAGAGAGGGGTTTATTTCCTGACACTTTGAGAGTCCCTGACACACCGGGGACACACCGGGGACACACCGGGGACACACCGGGGACACATGGTGATGTAGAGAAGACATCAGAAAGAGCATTCTGCATGATAGGAGAGCTTTAGGAGATGCATAGCTGTGCTCGGTGGCTTCATACGGTGTGTCTGTGTCCTCAGTCTCCTCTGGACGAGCCGGTGGTTCTCACTGATGAGGTCATCTTCCCGCTCACCGTCTCTCTGGACAAACTGCCCGTCAGCACGCTGAAGGTCAAGGTCAGAGACTAACAGAGTTCATATTTAAATCATTCATACGAGGAATTTGACCTGATGTTGTGGTGCACACACACATCAGAATAAAACCAACATAAAAACAACAGATAGAAAACTATTTTAATAAAACTATAATACCAATGAAAAACGTTGTCATGTTGCCGTTGTTCAGCATGGAAACATTCATTAGCTAACAATGACATTATTGTTCTATTTATAAAGGGAGGTCAGGTACTCTTTAAAACAGCTGCTAGTTATGGGTACTTTTTACTGAAGTACATTTCAAAGCCCTCTTTACTTTGACTTGAGTAAAGACGTTTAGTCAGTACTTTACTTTTACCAGAGTATGTTTAAACACGAGTATCTGTACTTCTACTTGAGTCTTGGATGTGGTACTTTTGCCATGTCTGTGTGTGTGTGTGTGTGTGTGTGTGTGTGTGTGTGTGTGTGTGTGTGTGTGGGTGTGTGTGTGTGTGTGTGTGTGTTGTGTGTGTGTGTGTGTGTGTGTGTGTGTGTGTGTGTGTGTGTTGTGTGTGTGTGTGTGTGTGTGTGTGTGGTGTGTGCAGGTGATGGTCACGGTGTGGAAGAAGGAGGCGGAGAAGGCGGAGGTTCAGGAGCTGGGATATCTGAGCGTCCTGCAGCAGAGAGAACCAACACACACCTTCAGACACGACCTGAACACCTTCAAGGCTCAGGGTACACACACACACATACACACACACACACACACACACACACACACACACACATTAATAACAGTGTGTTTTTGTTCCTCAGTGAGTACAACGCTGACTGTGTTGCCGCCGCCAACCGTCCGCTGCAAACAGATGACCGTCTCTGGAAAAACACCTCGCCGTCCTCAAAGGTCAGAGGTCAAAGTAGAAGTACTCAGATCTTGTACTTGAGTAAAAGTAGAAGTACTCAGATCTTGTACTTGTACCTCAGTGTTGAACGAGTCCTCTCAGGAGGAGCTGAGTATTCGGGACGTTCGTATTTTACCGAACCTGAACGCCTCGTACCTCCCGATGATGCCGGACGGCTCCGTGCTGCTGGTGGACAAACATCAGGTACTATAATAATAATAATAATAATCCTTATATTATTATTATAGCGCTTTATCAATGACTCAAAGCGCTTTACAAATACACATTACACATACAGATCATACATAATGGTCTACTGTGGACAATACCCACAGGAGCAAGTTCAAGGGAAGTGTGCTGCCCAAGGACACAACGGCTTACAGACGCAGCGGCGGCGGTTTCGCCCCCTTGATCTGATGATCATTGCACAGCGCACTGCGCCACACCGCCCATCTTCACACCTCGAAGTCATCGAGGCGCTTTTACAAGTACACATTAATATCATACATGTACTGTGGACAATACCCACAGGAGCAAATTCGGGTGAAGTGTCTTGCCCAAGGACACAACGGCCTACTACATCCATATATATACATATATATATATATGTATATATATATTTATGTATATATATATTACATTGTAGTGGCTAAATCCTATCAGTTTGACTTATAACTCAAAATTTCCTTTCTCTTCTTGGCCACATGGAGATCTTGGGGTCAGACTCGCAGTAAAATATCCTCTGACTTTTTGATTGATGATCTTCAACGTTTATTGCCCAAAAACAATATCACGTAACTTAAACTTCAGCAGCAGGTCCTATTCATCTGTTTAAGTAAACTACACTGAGGCTGAGGTCACACCCCCTACCTCCAACTTAAACGTTAGCCCCGCCCCCTTCACCTGAGCAAGGCACACCTCTTGCTGCAATAGAAAAATGCATCAATGCTGCTCCTACACTCAGTCAGCTGCAGGAGGAGATACATGTGTTTACCCCCCCCCCCCCCCCTCTGTGCAGCCATCAGTCGGGCCAGGTGGGCATGGCGTCGTTCTGCCGGGTCGATAGCTCGGCCTGCAGACTTCCCAGCATGCTCAGCGCTCTGGAGGAACACGACTTCCTGTTCCAGCTCCACCTCAACGACACGCCGCCCGACGACTCCAACGAGGTGCGAGCCGATTAGAACTTTACTATTGATTTGATTCATTCTTAAAGTCACAATATCTGCTCTATTTCATCTCTGTGTGTGTGTGTGTGTGTGTGTGTGTGTGTGTGTGTGTTGGTTGTGTGTGTGGGTGTGTGGTGTGTGGTGTGTGTGTGGTGTGTGTTGTGGTGTGTGTGTGTGTGGTGGTGTGTGTGTGTGTGTGTGTGTGTGTGTGTGTGTGTGTGTGGTGTGTGTGTGTAGGGTTAGAGGTTCCCCTGGTAGCGGTGCTGCAGTGGTCGACTCCCAAGATGCCGTTCACCAACTGCATCTACACCCACTACAGGTGAGGGACTTCACTGATAACGTTCTGATCTTTGTCAGTGTGTGTTCTCATAATGGTTTTTCATATTATTCACACGTATTTCTAATTATTTTAGGATTTTTTCGACATATTTTCTTAAATGTTTAGAAATATTTTCCACATAACTTGCTCGAATAATTTTCAGATTTATTTTTAAATGTTTTCCATATTTGTTCACCTATATTTTAAACATATTAAACAATTACAATTCAGATTTTGTGACAAGTTTTTGACCCATATTTTTCCACATATTTCACAAATCAATTCCATATATTTCTTACCAAAATAACTGAGATTTGATTGGACATTTAAAAAATATTTTTTCAGATTTTATGACACTTTTTGGGATCATTTTGACCGTTATTTTACACATTAAAAAGAAAAAATGTGGACATATTTTCCAAATAACCGTCTTATCTTTTTGACTTTATATTTTTCACTGATATTTTCCTGTTAATTTCACATTTGAATCCCATTCTCCCTGATATTCTCCCTGATATCTCCCTGATATTCTCCTGATATTCTCCCTGATATTCTCCCTGATATTCTCCCTGATATTCTCCCTGATATTCTCCCTGATATTCTCCCTGATACCCCCAGGCTGCCAGCCTCCATTTGGACCGGCCTCGCTTCGTGATGACGGCCAGCGCCCCGAGCACCGT
Organism: Trematomus loennbergii; assembly: GCA_012861695.1. Classification (NCBI taxonomy): domain Eukaryota; kingdom Metazoa; phylum Chordata; class Actinopteri; order Perciformes; family Nototheniidae; genus Trematomus; species Trematomus loennbergii. Next base: position 216,618 of record JAAOOA010000161.1, on the reverse strand, counting down.
GCGCGTCAGAGAGGACTTCAGAGTGAAATACGTTCTGCTCAACAACCTGCAGGACTTCCTGGCGGTCCGACTCGTCTGGACCCCCGAGGGTCAGAAACACTGTGTGGTTATAATGTGTGTGTGAGGAGTGTGTTATAATGTGTGTGTGATGAGTGGAGGATGTGGCTCAGTGGGTAGTGTGCTGGACTTGGAATCAGGGGGGTAGCAAGTTCGAGTCACACTGCAGTCAGCATGTCGTTGTGTCCCTGAGACACTTCACCCCAAAGTGCTCCTGTGGGGATTGTCCACAGTATTGAGTATGTAAGTCGCTTTGGATAAAAGCGTCTAACAAATTACAATTACATGTAATGTAATGTGATGAGTGTGTTATAATGTGTGTGTGCAGGTCAAGGTTGTGTGTGTGTGTGTGTTGTTATTAATGTGTGTGTGATGTGTGTGTGCAGGTCGAGGTGTGTGTGATGAAGCCTCTCTGGTGCCGGTGGTCTGTCGCTCCCCCTCAGTAACCTTGGTTACTGTCGGAAAGGAAGCACCATCTCCTTCAGTGTCAACTTCCAGATCCTCAAACCTGGACTCTACGAGGTACTATAGTGCTATTCTATTCTATTCTATCTGTTTCATTGTGTTCTGTTGGAGGAGGAATCTGTGACCTCAGATTTTCATCGATATAACTACACTGTAGCTCTGTACCCATGACAATAAAGCCTTGAATCTACACAACATCCTTTGAGATAACACAGTGTAAAACCAGAACCAGAACCTGAACCTGAACCAGCAGTGGTCTAGAACTAGTAAAAGTAGAAGTACTCAGACCTCGACCACTTTGACCTGTATCCCTTCTTCTCTCTCGGATGTAGTCAAGCACCTGCGGCCGACAAACTGCACCTCAGACAGCATTCCCTCTCGCCTTCTCAGAGATGTTTTTGATTCAGTTGGAGCAAGTATTTTATTACTTTTAAACACCTCTCTTACCTCAGGATGTGTCCCAGCTGCCTTCAAACATGCCGTGGTTAAGCCACTCCTTAAAAAGAAAAATCTCGACCCCTCCATTCTCGCAAATTTTAGGCCCATCTCCCAGCTACCTTTTTTATCAAAAGCCCTGGAGCGAGTAGTCTACGCCCAGCTGCAGTCTTTTTTAACCACCATGGAATCCATGAAAAGTTTCAGTCTGGCTTCAAACCCATGCACAGCACTGAAACAGCCCTTTTAAGAGTTTTTAATGATCTGCTCCTAGCCGCCGACTCAGGTAGCCCAGCTGTCTTGGTGCTGTTAGACCTGACAGCTGCCTTTGACACTGTGGACCATAGCATCCTGCTGTCACGGCTTGAACAGTCCGCTGGCATCACAGGCTCTGCCCTTGCATGGTTCAGGTCCTACCTGACAGACCGTAGCTTCTCGGTACAGCTAGGTGCCTTCTCCTCTGCCAAAGCCCCTCTTACCTGTGGGGTTCCCCAAGGCTCGATTCTGGGCCCCATCCTTTTTCTACTGTACATACTGCCCCTAGGTTCAATACTCACAAAACATAACATTCCCTTCCACTGCTACGCCGACGATGTACAGATCTATCTGCCTCTCAAAGCAAATGTCACACACTCACTACAGCAGTTGATGGACTGCTTAGCAGAGATAAAATCCTGGCTGAGCAAAAACTTCCTCAACCTCAACGAGAGCAAGACGAGGTCATCTTTTTTGGACCGCAACCTCCAGCCTCTCCGGTTGATATTCTGGGCTCTATCAAAAAAAACATCCTCCCCTCGGTCATGAACCTTGGAGTGACCTTCACAGCACTTTTAAATTCGACAAGCAGGTCAGCACCGTAGTAAAATCCTGCTTTTTTAAAATAAGACTATTGGCCAAAACCAAGTCGTATTTATCTTTTAAGACTTAGAAAGGGTTATTAACGCCTTTGTAACCTCGAGACTGGACTATTGTAACGCTCTGTATGTGGGTATGGACCAGGCCTCAATAAACGCTTACAGCTAGTCCAAAACGCTGCTGCACGTTTGCTGACTGGCCACAAAAAGCGACCACATCACCCCTATTCTGGCCTCACTACACTGGCTTCCAGTTCGGTTCAGAATTGATTTTAAAATCCTTTTATTTGTTTTTAAAGCACTAAATGGGCTGGCTCCGGCCTATATAGCTGAACTCCTCCAGCGCTACACCCCAGCCAGAGCTTTAAGGTCTGCTGACCAGCTGCTGCTGGTAGTGCCCAAGACCAGGCTAAAACCGAGGGCACCGAGCCTTCGCAGCAGCTGGCCCTAGGCTCTGGAACACTCTGCCCCTCCATGTGAGGTCGGCCCAGACCCTAGGGGTTTTTAAATCAACTAAAAACACACTTCTTCTCTCTGGCTTTCTAGTTAGAGCGGAGCACGACTCCTGACTTTTCCGTGTGTTTTATTTTATTTTGTTTTTTAAGATATATCTGTTGTAATTTATTGTCGTTTATTGTGTTTGTAGTAATGTGTTTTTATTACATGTACAGCACTTTGGCTCGACCAAAAATCGCTTTTAAATGTGCTTATAAATAAAACCTGATTTGATTGATTTGATTTGTACTTGGTATTTCAGTGAAAAGGGAAAACAGATCAGTAGGACTGGGTAACGTAAGGTAAAGGACGTGATGAAGGTGTTGATTGAGGGGTATTCACCCTCTGGGCTCTGGCTTGGTTCTGTAGTATCAGTCCAGTGTAAGTTGTAATAAAATAAGTTTCCTGTATAAAGAGACCAGTGTAACGAGTGTTCTCTCTTTAGCTGAGTCAGCACATGAAGCTGAAGCTGCAGTTCACCGCCTCCGTGTCCAATCCCCCCCCGACGCCCGGCCGCTGTCACGTGAGAACACTTTCATTTTGTATCTGAGCGGAGGTAAAGCAGACCCATTCATACCAGGGAAGAGTTATCATTTTGAAAGATATGTTGTCAAAATGTTGAGGAAAATTTCACAAATTCATAAAGTAAGCTTATGAGAAAAAGACTGAATCTTTAGGAAAAAAAGTAAGATTTTGAGAAAAATACAGGAAATTGAGAAAAAAGAATTAAGAAAAGCTAAAACATTTATAAAGAAAGATTATCAGAAAGAAAAGACATCATTTGAGAAAAAGTAAAAAGTGTTTCTCCTCCAGGTAAGAACAGCCCGTCCAGCCGGCCTTCAGAGACCTGCTGGACCGACACCAGGCCAGTCTGGGTCGATCACAGTCCTTCTCTCACCAGCAGCCTCATCCCTCACCCACCCACCACACCACCACACACACAGGTAACACACACACACACACAACACACACACACACACAACAGTCATACCTCATATTAAAACACTGTTTATTTACTGATCAAATATAGCTGATTTAAAAATCTGTGTATTAGAAACATTTTAAGTCAGAATTTCAGAATTGTGTGTGTGTGTGTGTGGTGTGTGGTGTGGTGTGTTGTGTGTGTGTGTGTGTGTGTGTGTGTGTAGGACGGGGCAGTGCCATGGAGCGCCGGGCCATCACCCCCCCCGTCGGCTCTCCGGTCGGTCGGCCTCTTTACCTTCAGGACAAATCTCTGCTTTCTGTGGACAAGATCGCCAAGAGGGAGTGTAAAGTGCTGGTGCTGGAGTGAGGGGGCGGGGGAAGGACGCAAGGAGAGGAGGAAGAGAGAGAGGAGATGAGACGACGATGAGCAGCGAAGAGAGGCCCAAAGTTAACAGGACAAAGCCTGTTTACTACCATTGAACAGCTAGGGTCTTTTCCTCCAATAATAAACATTTCTTTCAATTTTTGAAAAAAGTCGAAATTCTGAGAAAAAAGTCAGAATTTTAAGAAAAAAGTCAGAATTTTAAGAAAAAAGTCAGAATTTTAAGAAAAATACAGAATTTGAGATAAAATCAGAATTGAGCAAAAAGTCTAATTTTCTGAAAAAAGTCAGAATTTTGAGAAAAAGTCAACATTTTGAGAAAAATGTTAACAAATCTGATTACTAGAAAAAAGTCAAAATTCTGAGAAAAAAGTCAGAAATTCTGAGAAAAAAGTCTGCATTTTAAAAAGTCCGGATTTTTGAAAAAATTTTAAAATGTAAGAAAAAAATCAGAATTTTAAAAAAGTTAGAATTTGAGAAAAAGTGGAGGAGAGGCCCAAAGCTAACATGTTGACTCCCATTGAACAAACTAGGGGTATTTTTTTACTCAATATTCTCCCTTCTGGATCTGTTCTATGACCTGTCTGAGACGGATATGTACAGCTTTAATGTAATATAAATATGAATATGTATTATGATGCTGCTGTGTATTATTTAAGGGTGACTCACCTTTACTCTCCGTGTTATCCATCAGTCTGCTTTATTTTACAAACTGAATAATTTATTATATTGATCCGTCTACGGATGGTGTCACTTCTGTATTTTTAAACCCAGGTCATATTTCTCATGTTTTGTTTGTAATGGTTCAGTATTGACAGTGCACTGCACTGTAAACTCTAAGGAATGTCATTAATAAAATAATATAAATATCAACTGATCGTTATTTCTCTGCACTCAGTTTTGAGAAAAAAGTCAGAATTTCAGGAAAAAGTCAGAATTCAGGGGAAAAGTCAGAATTTGAGACACTTCACATCCACATTAAGTTTAATCAGAGACATGTATTTGTTGTCATTTCATATAAAATACAAAAATATGAGTGAAGGTTCATTTGCCTTCACTCTGACAAGACGATATTCTCACCATTAAACTCATATTTAGTAAAGATTATAAAAGTAATAAACCTTTTTGCATGCTTGAATAAAGTGAATCGAGATGGCCACGGGTTGGGTTAGGGTTGTCGATGCGGTCACACTATAATTAGACTTTTCAATCAAGGGTCCAATTAAAGGTTGACAATATTTAGCTATAAACTAATAACAGGCGACGATTCTCTAAAAACACTTCCATCTTCAGTTGTAGTTTCTCTGTTTCAATTGAGAAAAAAGTCAGAATGTAAGAAAAAAGTCAGAATTAGAAAAAAGTCAGAAAACAAAATTTGAAAAAAATCAGAATTTAGAAAATATCAGATTTGAAGAAAAGACAGAATTTGAGTAACATTTTTAAATTTTAAGAAAAATACAGAATTTGAGAAAAAAGTCAGAATTAGAGAGAAGTCAGAATACACATTTGAAAAAGTCAGAATTTTGAAGAAAATCTCAATTCTGAGATAAATTCAGAATTTGAGTAAAAAGCCAACATTTTAAGAAAAAATACAGAATTCAAGGATTCAAGGCTTTTATTGCCATGTGCTCAGAGCTACAGTGCAGATATGACAATGAAAATCTGAGGTCACAGACTCCCCAACAGTGCAACACAATAACACAGATAAATAGTGCAAGTAAATAAAATAAAATAGAATAGAAATAGTGCAGAATAGTTTGTATACAAGTAATTGGAATATTGATATATATAAGTGAGAAATTTGAGAAAACAGTCAGAATATTCAGTAAAGATTATAAAGGCAATAACCCTATTTGCGTGCTGAATAAGGGACTCTAGATGGCCACGCTGTTGTCGATGTGGTCAGGACTCAGGTAATCGTACGGCAGGTCCAGGTGGAGGTTTCTCTCTGCGATGTCTTCAGAGATTTGCTTTAACTCGGCCTGCACTTCCTCACCAGCCTGCGGGGGGCGCCCTCTCTGAACACCGCCTCCTGTAGTGGCACAGGGGAATCTGCAGGGGGAGACACAGGTGAGCATCTCACTAAATGTGACTTGGTGTAAGTGTCATAGTCAAACGTAAATATGTTCTCATGCACAGTCACCCATAAAGAAAAAACAGGGCTGAAACAGAGGGGATTATGGGTAATGCTGCAATGATCTGTTGGTGTTTCAGCCAATCAGAGACAGGCTCTGGATATATCTGAGACCTGTGATATATTGATGAAGAGGAGGATGATAGGGGACCTTTAAAGTGCTTCAAGCATACATTTTTAATTCTTTCATGTTTTCGTGATGTGCATGACAACCATATACAAAGAAAAGAAGTGTGCTCGGAGGATTTGAGCATCATGATATATTGAATATTTTATGTAAATGGTTTATGACCAAACATGAAGTCACTAAGTGGTGTTTGAGGCTCACAAAGTCTACGGCGGGCTGAGAGAGCAGCGTCAGCGCCGACAGGACGCGACAGGAAGTGCTGATGTCGGGCAGGAAGTGGAGCAGTCGTCCTCCGTCAGCGAGCCCTTCTCCTGAGGGGGGGGGCGGGACATCGAGGACGGACAGTTGGGGATCCAGAGAGCGAAGTCCAGCTGGGGGGGGGGGGTTAATTATACATGTCAATCAAGGTCCAATTAAAGGTTGACAATATTTAGCTATAAACTTAATAACAGGCGACGATTCTCTAAAAACACTTCCATCTTCAGTTGTAGTTTTTCTCTGTATCAATTTGAGAAAAAAGTAATCATTTTAAGTCAGAATTAGAGAAAAGTCAGAATTAGAGAAAAGTCAGAACAAACATTCACAAAAGTCAGAATTTGAAGAAAAATTCTGAAGTTCAAGAAAGAAATCAAAATTTCAGAAAAAAAATCTAAATTTCAGAAAACAGTTGAGAACACGGAGTTGGAGAAAAAAAAGTCAAAAATGTAAGAAAAAAGTAAAAATTCATAAAGTAAAGAACTGCTTAAAGATAGCATTTCAGATAACGTGCAATACAAAAGATAATGGTGTTAATGTCAGGACTGAACGGGGGAGTTTCATGGTGATAGCTCAAGTATCTCTCTATCTCTGACCTGAGAGAGTTGACGGCGGCGTGCAGCGCGGAGCAGCTGAAGATGATCATCGTGACGAACTGAGAAACTTCTGCTTTGTTCTGCAGAGACTCGGGGAATCCTGCAGAGACACAGTTTCAGAGACGCTACAGTACACATCCTTTACTCAAGTAGAAGTACAGATACTCATGTTTAAAAATACTCTGGTGAAAGTAGAAGTACTGACTAAACTTCTTTTACTCAAGTAAAAGTAAAGAGGGCTTTGAAATGTACTAAGTAAAAGTACCCATAACTAGCAGCTGTTTAAAGAGTACCTGACCTCCCTTTATATTAATAGAACAATAATGTCATTGTTAGCTAATGAATGTTTCCATGCTGAACAACGGCAACATGACAACGTTTTCATTGGTCCCTCTTCTTTAGAGAAGACAGGAAATGATGGATACACGGATCGTGTTCAAATCAATAGGCCGCAATGACTCTAAATAATAATGATCACGCCACCAAACACACATTCAAACTAAAGGAACCAGCCTGTTTGGAAAATGTAAGAAGTAGAAAGTTCAGGTATTTGTGTTCAACATGTGAGAAGTAGAAAGTACAGGTATTTGTGTTCAAAATGTGAGAAGTAGAAAGTACAGGTATTTGTGTTCAACATGTAAGAAGTAGAAAGTACAGGTATTGGGTTCAACATGTAAGAAGTAGAAAGTACAGGCATTTGGGTTCAACATATAAGAAGTAGAAAGTACAGGTATTTGTGTCAAAATGTAAGAAGTAGAAAGTACAGGTATTTGGGTTCAACATGTAAGAAGTAGAAAGTACAGGTATTGTGTTCAAAATGTAAGAAGTAGAAAGTACAGGTATTTGTGTTCAAAAATGTAAGAAGTAGAAAGTACAGGTATTTGTGTTCAAAGTGTAAGAAGTAGAAAGTACAGGTATTAGTGTTCAAAATGTAAGAAGTCAAAGTAAAAAGTCTTCAGAAAAATAAGTAGTGTAGTAAAGTACTGATACCAGAAACATGTACTTAAGTACAGTAATGAAGTATTTGTACTGCACTACTTCCCTCCTCTGGTTATTGTTGTGTGAACGCACCAGAGTTTTGGCTGAATCCGTTTGTTTGATGTCTCCGATCCACAGCTGCAGCTCAGAGTCCTGCAGAACCTCCACATCTGCAGAGTAAAACAGATCCACCCAGCGCAGAACAAACCTGCAGCACGGGGAGGAGAGAGGGTCAGTTTGAGTCTTAACGTACGGTGGCTGACAGGTGCCAAAACTCTTCCATCAGGAGAAACACGCTGCAGCTTCAGAAACTATGTCAGAGATTTTGAGATAAAAGTCAACATTTCCGAAAATAGAGAATTTGAGGTAAAAAGTCAGAATTTTGAGAAAAAAGTCAAGTTGATTCAGACTCTGTGTAAAGTCTCTCAGGTGCGTTAGTTTACCTGTGCAGGGCGTCCCAGACTCTAAAGTCTCTCAGGTGCGTTAGTTTACCTGTGCAGCACGTCCCAGACTCTAAAGTCTCTCAGGTGCGTTAGTTTACCTGTGCAGCGTCCCAGACTCTAAAGTCTCTCAGGTGCGTTAGTTTACCTGTGCAGGGCGTCCCAGACTCTAAAGTCTCTCAGGTGTGTTAGTTTACCTGTGCAGCACGTCCCAGACTCTAAAGTCTCTCAGGTGTGTTAGTTTACCTGTGCAGCACGTCCCAGACTCTAAAGTCTCTCAGGTGTGTTAGTTTACCTGTGCAGCGCGTCCCAGACTCTAAAGTCTCTCAGGTGTGTTAGTTTACCTGTGCAGCCGTCCCAGACTCTAAAGTCTCTCAGGTGTGTTAGTTTACCTGTGCAGCACGTCCCAGACTCTAAAGTCTCTCAGGTGTGTTAGTTTACCTGTGCAGCGCGTCCCAGACTCTAAAGTCTCTCAGGTGTGTTAGTTTACCTGTGCAGCACGTCCCAGACTCTAAACTTAGAGTCTGGACGTGCTGCACAGGTAAACTAACCTGAGAGACTTTAGAGTCTAAAGTCTCTCAGGTGTGTTAGTTTACCTGTGCAGCGCGTCCCAGACTCTAAAGTCTCTCAGGTGTGTTAGTTTACCTGTGCAGCACGTCCCAGACTCTAAAGTCTCTCAGGTGTGTTAGTTTACCTGTGCAGCACGTCCCAGACTCTAAAGTCTCTCAGGTGTGTTAGTTCACCTGTGCAGCGTCCCAGACTCTAAAGTCTCTCAGGTGTGTTAGTTTACCTGTGCAGGGCGTCCCAGACTCTAAAGTCTCTCAGGTGCGTTAGTTTACCTGTGCAGCGTCCCAGACTCTAAAGTCTCTCAGGTGTGTTAGTTTACCTGTGCAGGGCGTCCCAGACTCTATAGTCTCTCAGGTGCGTTAGTTTACCTGTGCAGCACGTCCCAGACTCTAAAGTCTCTCAGGTGCGTTAGTTTACCTGTGCAGCGCGTCCCAGACTCTAAAGTCTCTCAGGTGCGTTAGTTTACCTGTGCAGGGCGTCCCAGACTCTAAAGTCTCTCAGGTGTGTTAGTTTACCTGTGCAGGGCGTCCCAGACCCTGCGGGCGTCTCGGCTGTAGAAGCTGTTCGGCAGCGCTCCACGCCGCGGAGCTGCAGGTCGTCGGGAACGCACAGTGAGCGATAAGTGATCCTCTGAGAGGCTCGAGAGAGAAGGAGGGGTAACGCCTGAAGACCACAGCCCACCGCCTGCAGGGACATCAAAGCTCGGCTATTATACAGGTCTCAGATATATACAATTATACAGAAACATGTCTCTGAAGGGTTCTGCTCCAAACACCAACACCTGCTACGTGTCTTTAATTTGTCATGTTTTTACGACACAGTATTACGCCGCTTTGAACGCCACATTGTTATCATTAAAGCGTTTTATGATTGTCCAAAACGGCGTTACCTTAGACACAACATTTTTCAAGACATGAGATTAATGTGAAGTTTGTTCAAGGGTGTTCAGGTGTGAAGGTTTGACAGACCTGATCGAAGACGCCGCCGGCAGCGAGCAGCGCGGCTCGAGCCTGGAAGTTAATCTGCAGCGAGGAGCGCAGGTGAGGAATCAGCAGCTGGAGACATTTGGAGAAGAAATGGAACAAAAATGAACAAAAATTGGTGTGTGTACCTGGTGCAGCGGGTGGGGGGGGGGGCAGGTGTGTGTGTGTGTGTGTGTGTGTGTGTACCTGGTGCAGCAGGTGGGGGGGCAGTGTGTGTGTGTGTGTGTGTGTGTGTACCTGGTGCAGAGGGTGGGGGGGGGGAGGTGTCTCAGCGTGGCTCCGCAGCACAGCTCTCCCACCATGTGTGTTCTCAGGTAATGAGAGATCAGCTGATGCACCTGGAAGTCAGCGCTGTGCACCCAGAGCTTCGCCAGCAGCCAATCACAGCCGGGGTCAGAGGGCAGGAAGACGGGGGTGCGGGGGCCGGGGGTCTGCTGTAACTACAGGGGGGGGGGGCAGTTTGGGGTGAGAATGTATTTCAGATATAACGGGAACGACATCTGTAGTTCTCAAAGCGTCAAAAGAAAAATCCAAGAACTAAAATGGTGTAAGCTGTCGGCCAAAAGACTATCACTGTGCTTTCAGAACTAACTCTGCATTTAGTTGGAAACCTGTAATATCACATATATATATGATTTACCATATATACATATAACAAAAGACAAACTTTGTCCTCTTCAGAATTCCCTCCACAGAAAGTATGAGTAAATGAGAGAAAGTAGTCCCTCACCTGGATGGCGATGGGCCTCAGCTGGCCCTCCAGGTTCAGGTGCAGCAGACACAGCGGAGCGCTCAGGAAGGACGGCTTCCCGTTGATCTGATTGGCCGGAATGCCGTCCAGAACCTCGTAGTCCAATAGGAAGAGGGTTCCCTTCTGAGGAACCGCAGAACAAATACAGAACAGAAGTATTTGTGAGAAGTAATTAAACATTTGACCCGAAATGAGGAACAAAAGTGAGATGGCTAGAGTACACACATCCTTTACTCAAGTAGAAGTACCGATACTCGTGTTTAAAATACTCTGGTAGAAGTAGAAGTACTGACTATACCTCTTTACTCAAGTAAAAGTAAAGAAGTTTGGGCTTTGAAGGTACTTAAAGGTGGGGTAGGTAAGTTTGAGAAACCGGCTCGAGATACACTTGTTGTTATATTCCATGGAATGCTCTTAACATCCCGATAGCAATGAATATCTTGCTTTGACAAAAATCCATAAAAAATGTCATCTGTGGAAGCCGTAGTACTGTAAAAAGCACGACCAATCATTTTAGCCGGCCCGGCTAAAATAACTGGATGGCCTACCTGCCTGTCAGCCTTCCATCGGGGCACAAACTTATCTCGTGCCCTCATTGGTCATGTGCGCGTTCGTGTGTGTTGGAGGAGGGGCTCTGGAAGGAAGTGGCAGATTTTCTCCTGCTGTGTATTTTCAAATTCTAGCGATCTCGAGCTGGTTTCTCAAAATTACCTACCCCACCTTTAAGTAAAAAGTACCCATAACTAGCATCTGTTTTAAAGAGTACCTGACCTCCCTTTATATTAATAGAACAATAATGTCATTGTTAGCTAATGAATGTTTCCATGCTGAACAACGGCAACATGACAACGTTTTCATTGGTCCCTCTTCTTTAGAGAAGACCAGGAAATGATGGATACACGGATCGTGTTCAAATCAATAGGCACGCAATGACTCTAAATAATAATGATCACGCCACCAAACACACATTCAAACTAAAGGAACCAGCCTGTTTGGAAAATGTAAGAAGTAGAAAGTACAAGTATTTGTGTTCAACATGTAAGAAGTAGAAAGTACAGGTATTTGGGTTCAACATGTAAGAAGTAGAAAGTACAGGTATTTGTGTTCAACATGTAAGAAGTCAAAGTAAAAAGTCCTCAGAAAAATAAGTAGTGGAGTAAAGTACTGATACCAGAAACATGTACTTAAGTACAGTAACGAAGTATTTGTACTCCACTACTTCCCTCCTCTGGTAAAGGACATCAAATGGAAGTGAAATGTTCTGACAGGTGTATTTTCAGGGCGGTGTGCAGACCTGTAGTTCCTGTTGGAGGGAGGAGCCTGCAGACAGGAAGGGGCGGAGCATCTCCTCTGTGACGGACAGGTTGTCAGGGAGGCTGTGGATCTGACGCACCATCAGAGGGTTGCAGCCATTCAGACTCTGGTGCCCAAAATACCAGTCCTCCCTCCAGTGAGCCTGCACAAAGCCTGAGAGAGAGGAAACACCGCAGGATAGATCAACAGAAGAAGACAGACAGGAAGTCATTTATTTTGACTGGGTTGTTCCAAGCCCCCAGGAAGTGCTCCGGACTCTGAGGAAAATATTCGTTGCGTCCAAACAGCGGTACTACAACTTCCGTATCAGTCCGTGACGTCACTGGGCCCAGAAATACTTTTCCCCATTGACTAACATGGAGAAAGAGACGTCTGTAAATCAGAGGATATTTTTTTTAACTAAATAAACTACCCAGTATGAACTATGTTATAGCCCTTATTAGAATCATTCGGTTTTTAGAGTTGTAAAATGCGTTAAAAACCGAATCCAGATTTATTTTCTCTCTCCATTCATTCTACTGAGCCGAGATCGGGGGCGGGGCTTAATGACAGGAGGCGGGGCTTAAGGGGAAACTCTACTGCGCTCGATGAGCTACATACTGGTACTTCTGCTCTGACAGCAAGGCATGATGGGTAATCTGTGACGTTTTGCTCTCGAAAATCTCAGGATTTTTGTCCTCATGAGCCAATGAGCAGCTCTCATAGGAAAGAACAAGCCCCGCCTCCAGCGGCGTATCCAGCTCTTATTAAACATCCATGGGTTGTTGTTCTGGTTCTTACTGGCGACGGCGTTGTGTTTCCCGCTGTGAGCGAACAGCGTCTCCAGCTCTCTGAAGCTGGTCCAGGCCTCGGAGCACTCAGAGAAACCCTTCAGGTGACGAAGGTTCACAGCCGGACTGAGGAGGAAACACACTCTTTACTTCCTGTTAGAGAACACACACTCTTTACTTCCTGTTAGAGAACACACTGCAGGCAGGATGGGCATTAAAGGTCTCCTATCATGCAAAATGCCCTTTCTGATGTCTTCTCTACATCAATGTGTTCCCGGTGTGTCCCCGGTGTGTCCCCGGTGTGTCAGGAGACTCTCAAAGTGTCAGGAAATAAACCCCTCTCTCTTTTCCTCTGTACCCACATCTCTAAAACGGGGGAACAACGGAGCTGATCCAGATTTGCTGCTTCATGACGACATTACTAAAATGTGGGCGGGCTTTAAACCCACGGGCCAATCAGAAACGGAGCTGATCCAGATTTGCTGCTTCATGACGACATTACTAAAATGTGGGCGGGCTTTAAACCCACGGGCTAATCAGAAACGTTGCTGTCAGAAACAATGAGACGTGTTCTGGAAGTAATATGGTCTGTGTTTACATTAGCATGCTAACACTCAGAGCTAACCTGTACTGGAGAGAGTATGTGTGAAGAAGCAGGAAATCAAAAGGAACTCACCTTGTGGTAAACCTGAGAGAGAGAAAGAGTTTGAGCTCCATACTGTTTCAGAGAGAATCCTTGATGTGGTTTGGAACATGATGTGGAGTTTCATCACGGCAGCATTTAGCTGAGTTTCTGCTGGGAGAGTTCTCCTGATGAGATCTACTCACTCTACTAACGGCCCGTCCACACGGCGGCGTGCGTTGAAGCTTGCCGGCGGGGGGGGCTGAAACTCGACCAACAACCAATCACATGAACCTCCCGCCCCGGACACACAAGCACGCGGTTTGATTGCCTAGAGCTTGTACTGGCATATGATTCGATTGGCTGACGCTTCCGCCGAAGCTTCAAAAGTTGAACATTGCTCAACTTTTGCAGCGAGCAACGCTTCTGAAGCTACGCTTCTGAAGCTACGCTTCGCTCCCACAATGCAGTTCGGCGAAACGTGACGTCACCCCATTCAAAGTGAATGGGCAGAAGTATTGAAGCTTCAACGCACGCCGCCGTGTGGACGGGCCGTAAAGCTACAGACCCAGAGTCAGCTCTTTAGTAACAGCTGGAAGAGAGGGGGGGGGGGGCTACAAGGATCTGTTTGGTATGTTTTTTATATATCTGAGACCTATAGTATATGCCTAACAATAGTATAATAGGAGACCTTCAAAGTGTGTGTGTTGTTTCACCTCCTGTGTGTGTAGCTGAGGTTCGGCCCGAGTTCAGACACACTCTTCAGGTCCAAACACTGCGGGGCGCCGGCCACGAACTGACGCCATCTGCAACAACGGAGTTTGTCTCAATGTCAGACTCACTAAAGAGACTTTGCTATTTGATTGTAGGCAAGCAAGATTATACATACAGAAGTTGTCAACACACATGGAAAACATTCAGAGCGTTCAGAAGTCGTGCAGCAGAATCACATAAAGGCGACTGTGGCTGTGTGGTCGTCTTTCAACCAGCAGGTCGTTGGTTCGATCCCAGAACCAGCAGTCAACATGTCGATGTGTCCTTGGGCAATATACTGAACCTGAGGTGCTCCTGATGGCCAACGGTGTGTGTGTGTGTGTGTGTGTGTGTGTGTGTGTGTGTGTGTGTGTGTGTGTGTGTGTGTGTGTGTGTGTGTGTGTGTGTGTGTGTGTGTGTGTGTCCTTAAAGAAATCCTTCTCCATGTTCAGGTTGATGTGTATCCTCTTGTGTTCTCTGTCGGTTCCTCGTCTTTCGTCCCTGTTCAGTTTTTATGTTTTCGCTGTTTTCCCTGGTCCCTTGTTTCTGCGTTCTGTCATCAGCTTCTCTTAACTAAAAGATCGATTTTGGCTTCCTATTCCTGCCACCCTCTGAGTACTCTTAGTATTCTTAGTTTTAATGTGTTTCATTTCTGTAAAGCACTTTGAATTGCCTTGTGTTGAAAGGTTCTGTATAAACAAACTTGCCTTACTCATTGCCTTTTTGGTTAGATGTTGGCATGAAGAGTGTGATTGGTTAGAATATCAGGGTAAGCCAATCAGAGGCAGAGTAGGGCGGGACATGTAAGGACAGACTGTGTTTTCAAGTCAAAGGGACTTGGCATTAGCTTTCAGGTCTTATGGACAGGTGGGATGTTTCTCAGACTGTTGGACTGTATGTTTTCTGTTTTACCGGATGATCTTCTTGGTTCTGCAGATGTCTGAGTCTCTGCTGCTTCAGCTTCTCCTCGGTCTCGTCCTGCAGCAAACACACTGAGGAGGAATTATACAAGAAGAGTTTTAAATATTAAACAATCACAGAAGAGCCCAAAGTGACACCTTCACAGCGATAAACCTGTAATGTGTAATATATACACTTAATCATAATTATTTTACATGCATGTTTTAGCCATGGATGAGTACAAATATAAATTAAAGTTTATTTTTAAAGATTCCTCTTCTCCTCTAAAGTTAACGTACACTTTCCGCTGCGCAGCTCCACGTCGCCCCCTGCTGGTCGCAGCCATTGGTCGCACAGAAACACCTGATGTTCTGGATCTTTCTCTGGTTCTGACGGCCTGCAGACTTCGACCCGGCTGCAGTGCCAGTCCAGGTCGGGGAAGCCGGTCCGAGCGTCCAGACGGAGCCGGACCAGGAGCAGGCGACCCAGAGGAGCCTCGGTCCGAACCAGAACCGCCCACGACTGAACGGGACAGGAGAAGACATCGTTCAGTGTAAATATGGACACCAAGTGGATAAAGAAGAACTACAATTGGAAAAATAAACTCTTGTGAAAAAAAAGCCACAAAAAAATCCAAGACGGCGGCAACTTGGAACAGTCTCTTTCTTTTCTATGTCTCCATGAAACTCACCGACCCCGGCAGAAGATGGCGGTCGCCCTCGTTCACGACGATGGGCGGAGTCTCGCCCTCAGAGCCAATCAGATTGAGCCACAGGCGGCTGAAGGTCCCACAGGTGAGACCAGGTGAGGTGAGCACCGTCACCTCGAACTCCTGACAGGAAGCCATCGTGACGACAAGACGAGACGCTGACCAGGAAACAAACCACGTAAACAACCTTAAGACTGTTAGCTTTATAGGCTAAGTTGTTAGCATGGCTGATTTTCAACCATAACATGACTTATTTTAGATTGATGTAAATAAAAATCATGTTCAGGAGGTTGTTTTACTCACTCTGTCTGTTTGCGTCTGTATATTTCTCCTGATAGTGCTGCAGATAATTGAATATACCAGGGAAATCAGAAAAAGTGGATACAGGAACTACATTTTAACCACATTGAAACCAAATGTAGACGTCAGGACGTACTCAGAAGCTTGGAGGAAGTACTGGTGTCGGCTAACTGATTATGCTAACATAGAAGACTAGTATTAGCATTAATGTGGTTTTTAGTGTCAACAATTCTTTCTAATAAGCCCCACATTTTAACATTTTGTGTTTAAAATGACACAAAGAAGCTTCATAAACAAATCATTCAATACCATAATCCCTGAAGTTGATCTAGTGGTTAAAACTGTTAAAACGTGGTAAAATACTGTTTCCTCGCCATATTCAAAATACAAGTCGTTTTTTAATAAATGGCCCCAGAGGAATGAACGTGGACTTGAATTTGGATTTGAAGGATTGTTCCAGCTATCTGCAGCACTATAAACGCCCCGATTTAGCGTTACATAATGCCTTATTAACATATTTAAACACAACATGTCAGAAAACTTGTAATATAAAAAGTAACTGTGTTAAGGTCAGTAATGATGATGGGACGTTTCATGTTGATATCTGTTAGTTAATTTGTATTTACCCGTAATGTGAGGGGTTAGTAAATGCTCTTGTGAAATGAGTTTTGTCAGGGAAAATTCTGTCTACATGTTTACCTTTCGCCCTCTGACGCAGATGCTCAACCTAGGGCAGTCGCTATCTCCCTTAAGGAGGGGCTGCCTTAGCATGTTGTGGTTGTTACCAGTTTGTGACCGGGCAACTCTCGGTCAGAGATAGTTATTGATGTGGGACACCTGGAACACATCCTTCTCGGGGTGTAGATGACCCCGAGCCATAAGCGACAACAAATGTGATTCAGTGTCCTCAGCTGTTTAGTCTATCTATTGAAGAATGTTGATCATTACACTCTGAACTAGTTAAAACCTGGAGCTACAGGAGGGGTCTTCAGAATTGATTGTGGCATCTCAACCATGTGGTCAGACCGTGGCCCGTGACTTGTCTTGTGAATTCTCCGGCCGAAGCTCCAAATAAACCGTCAGTGTTTGCCATCAAAGCTCCAGCTCTCCATCGTGTCTCTCTTTGAGTCCTGACTCCAATTGCTTCAGAAGTTTCCCCCACAAGTTTTAAAGACCCTGTTCTTGATGTTGTATCAAAACCAAATGCTGTGGTGGTAAATCTATACCTGGCAGATGTGATGTTATCTGTTTTATAAAGGTCGATAGGTTTTCTGCTCATTTGTTTACCTGCCTGGCATTTGACTTGGAAATGAGCGACAGTTAGCGTTAGCGCTGAGCCACAGAAAAACACTGCATCCCTTCATATCAAACCCACTCCTGCACACCTGTCCTCACAAAACCCTGTACTCAAACTGAACATAAGAGAGAGAAGCTTTCTGTAATTTCCTATAGACACACAGGACGGAACACAAAATATACTTATGATTACATTAAATGCAACTTATACAAAAATCCTGTTTCTGTAGACAGAGAGACAGAGAGAGAGACAGACAGGCAGACATAAAGAGAGACAGATAGACAGACAGAGAGACAGACAGACAGACAGAGAGAGAGAGAGAGAGAGAGACAGACAGACAGACAGACAGACAGAGAGACAGACAGACGCATAGACTGAAAGAGAGACAGGAAGAGAGACAGACAGACACACAGACAGACAGACAGACAGACAGACAGACAGAGAGACAGACAGACAGACAGAGAGACAGACAGACACGTAGACTGAAAGAGAGACAGGAAGAGAGACAGACAGACACACAGACACACAGACATACAGACAGACAGAGAGAGACAGACAGACAGAGACATACAGACAGACAGACAGACAGACAGACAGAGAGACAGACAGAAAGACAGACAGACAGACAGAGAGACAGACAGACACATAGACTGAAAGAGAGACAGAAAGAGAGACGGACATGAAGAGAGACAGACAGACACACAGACAGACAGACAGAAAGACAGACAGACAGACAGACAGACAGACAGAGAGACAGACAGAGAGACAGACAGACAGACAGACAGACAGACAGAGAACAGACAGACGACCGACAGACAGACAGAGAGACAGGCAGACAGACAGACAGACAGACAGACAGACAGACACATAGACTGAAAGAGAGACAGAAAGAGAGACGGACATGAAGACAGACAGACACACAGACAGACAGACAGACAGACAGACAGAAAGACAGAGAGACAGACAGACAGACAGACAGACAGACAGAGAGACAGGCAGACAGACAGACAGACAGACACATAGACTGAAAGAGAGACAGAAAGAGAGACGGACATGAAGAGAACAGACAGACAGACAGACAGGTGAGCTTACCTGCAGAGTGATGTCTTCTCTTCTCTCTGTCAGATTGCTGAACGTCAGCTGCAGGTAAATCTCTATATTTAAGCCCCGCCCACCACAACACATCCCTTCCTGTTGCTTCAACGCCTGGGCGACTCCGAGCTGGTTCCGCAGTAGGTAATTGAATATTCAAATTTGAATTTTAAACCGTAGTAATTCAGTAGCTTCTAAACCTATGAGGATCTATTAATACAGAAGTACGTCACTGTAATGGCAGCAGGTTCCATAGTGTAGCGGTTATCACGTCTGCTTTACACGCAGAAGGTCCTGGGTTCGAGCCCCAGTGGAACCAGTGATTTTGTTTTTTAAATAATTCACAAAACTACTTTATTTTATTAGATTTATAAATATGTAGAGACGATGATAACGCGACCAACACAATACAGAAAGATATTAGATTTCAAGTTTTACGGAGACAGAGAAGCTAAAATATGCAGACACATCCGGTTTGGACGTAAAACATACAAAATGTAAACAAAATATAAATATTATATATACAATAAGAGTGTAAGGAACGGAATATCATTTTTTTAGAGCTCAGTGTGATGCTAAAAAAGGCCATAATCAGACCTATAATAAGCTATATAACTACATTTTAAAGTGGGATTAGCCATCTAGTTTTCAAAGTCCATGGTACAAACAAGACAGTAAGAAGACAACAACAACAAACTATTATTCCTGTATTTATTCATTCATTTATTTACACATGTATTTATACTTCTGTCATGTTCCATCCACCATAGTCTCCCAGTGACTCCCAGTATCCTGTGTGTCTCCTGTGTGTCTCCCAGTGTGTCCCAGTATCCTGTGTGTCTCCTGTGTGTCTCTCAGTGTGTTCCCAGTGTTTCTCCCAGTGTCATGTGTGTCTCTCAGTGTCCCACTGTCTCTCCCAGTGTCTCTCAGTGTTTCCTGTGTATCTCCAGTGTCCTCGATGCTCCGGGTGAAAAAGTGGAGATGCGGGGATTGAACCCGGGGCCTCATACATGCGAAGCATGCGCTCTACCACTGAGCTACATCCCCACGTGGTGCACAAATGGGCCGGTGGACGGGTTTTATAGATGCCATGACTTATATAAATACATTTTGATTTCATCCTGATACTATATTTCGTTAATGTTAAAGTTCATGTTTAAAAAGAGGAATTGAGTACAGGTGTTATTACTGAAATGTACATCCAAAACCCTCCTGTCTCCTGACCAGAAACGGACCTGTATGGGGTTTCATTCAGACAGTGAAAAAGGGGAGGACGGAACATGACATAATTAATAGACAAATAAATGAATGCATATATAAATGTTTGAATAAATAGATATATATATATTATTTAATTATTATATTTTTTGCCTCATTTTTCACGTCCCTGCGTCATGACGTCAGACGTATGAAAGTGCGTAGTGACGCTCCTGAGTTTTCCCTCCTCGTTGACGAAGCTAAATGTTTAGCTAAAGATACTTTTATCTTCGTACATTTTGGACTCCAGAGCTCTAACATTACGGGAGAAAGGTCCACAAACAACCGAACATCCATCACATCGTTGTGAAAGGTAGATGTGTGTGAAAATAACGCCCGTTCTTTGTCTGTCTTTGCTTTTGTTTTGCTAACATTTAGCCGCGGAGCTAGTTAGCTAATGTTAGCTTGTCACGTAGCTTCTAACTGTCCGAAAAATAGTGACTTTAACGCATTAAAGTGAGTGTTTACTGATTTAAAAGAAGAAGATTCAAGTTAAAATGTGACTTGTTGTAGTGGGTGTGTTAATAGATAAAGTAAGTTACGGTTAATCTATGGTGCTAGCTTGGTTAGCTTGGTTTTTATTTTATTTTATTTGTTAAACTTTATTGACCAGTTATTCCAATACAATCAGAAAAAAGGTTCTTAAACATCAGCGTTATTTCTTTAAAACTGATCTCATCACGAACAGAAAAGAGAGACAACACTAAAACACAACACAAGAGGCTTCTCAGGAATTAAGGTGTTCAGAAATGTGTACAATTATATTCACTTTTGCCTCATTTAATACATCGTTTGTATAATTTCCCGTCATTAAGAAAACAATAAATACTGGGGGATTGTTTTTTTGTTGTTTAAAACGTGACATTTGTGTAAAAATAATCACATTATGAATTCAAAATGCTGTCTTTTCAAACAGAAGGCCACATTTTAAATCACCATGTGTCAAAACCGGATTATTTTGCTCATAAATCAACCAATACTGGAAATCATCTCATATTTCAACTAAATTGCTATAAAAGATGTTCATGGTGTTAGCAGGATGTTAGCATGGTGTTAGCTGACATGCTATCCTGGTTATGTCAGTGTTATCCCTCGCTGTGTGTTGAGTTTCGGTTTCTAACTGGTTTAATCTGGCTCTGACTGGTTAATTTAGTGCTTTTAAACTGGTTTAAACGTGCATTATGGGATGCTGGGACTGCTGGTTAATGTTGATGTTTGGATTCACGGTTCTTACCAACACAGAGACCGGTTTTACTACACGTGGAGCCGGGTCTCTTGAGTTCAAATGGGTCCTTCATTTCAACAGGGTTGTGTTCAAATAAACACAACCCACATACGAGTGACCCGTATGTGGTGGGAAGTACGTGTAATTGTACTGCCTTATACTACACATTACCCTTTGACTTCTGTTGCCTTTATAAGATAAGAAGTACTTTATTGATCCCGATGTGGGAAAAGTTTGCGTTGCAGCAGCATTAAAAGACAAGGCATTGCACATAAGAGAAATTAAAAGACTAGAAATAAACAATCCAACATTTAACATCTCAAATAGAAATAAAATAGCATTAATTGTGCAAGAAATTGATTATTAAATATTAGATTGAATATACATGTAAAATGTACAGTGGGAGGTTAAGTCCAGTACATTATATTACACATTACCCTTTGACTTCTGTTCAAATGAAGACCTGATTGAGTGAGAGATGTGTTGGAAAGTAGATGTAATGCTACTACTGCCTTATACTACGTCTCCATTAAATGCCAGAGTTAATGAACAATTACTACGTACTGTATTTAAGACCACGTTTGTAAAAGTAAGTTTCATCTCCAGGGGATTTTTTTAATGTTTGTGATTAATTGGATAAAGGATGAAGTGTCCTTAAGATAAAAACAGGGCTGATTTTCTAAGAAAAGTTGACTGTTTAGAGATACAACTAAGGGTATTATTCACATTAAGTATGCAAGGAATGGCATGTTAGTCAAAGTCAACTTCAATGTCAATCTTACTCAGTTTATCTTTAAAGACAGAGAGATCGAAATACCGTTTCCAACAATCCCGAATGTAAAATTATACAATGTGAACAGTGAAAGTCCAGTGAGTGGGGAGTGACAGTCCAGTGTGGGGAGTTGTAGTCCAGTGTGTGGGGAGTTACAGTCCAGTGTGTGGGGAGTTACAGTCCAGTGTGTGGGGAGTTACAGTCCAGTGTGAGGGGAGTTGTAGTCCAGTGTGTGGAGAGTTGTAGTCCAGTGTGTGGGGAGTTGTAGTCCAGTGTGTGGGGAGTTATAGTCCAGTGTGTGGGGAGTTACAGTCCAGTGTGGGGAGTTACAGTCCAGTGTGAGGGGAGTTGTAGTCCAGTGTGTGGAGAGTTGTAGTCCAGTGTGGGAGAGTTGTAGTCCAGTGTGTGGGGAGTTGTAGTCCAGTGTGTGGGGAGTTATAGTCCAGTGTGTGGGGAGTTACAGTCCAGTGTGAGGGGAGTTGTAGTCCAGTGTGTGGGGAGTTGTAGTCCAGTGTGTGGGGAGTTGTAGTCCAGTGTGTGGGGAGTTGTAGTCCAGTGTGGGGAGTTGTAGTCCAGTGTGTGGGGAGTTGTAGTCCAGTGTGTGGGGAGTTACAGTCCAGTGATGCCCCTTTCAGGAAAAGCGCCGGTTTTTCCTGTTCACACCGCAGCGGCGCCGCGTCATAGCTCCGGAATGCGGTTCACTTCCAGCTCCAAAAAATTGTCGGTCTAGAGGCAAGAGCTTCGGAGCTATGACGCGGCGTCGCTTACGTCTCTCTTACGTCGAGGCGTGCAGGAAATGTGTACCTTATTTTGACCATCCGTTTGCTGTTATTGATCATTGTGGAGAGCAGGCAGACGTTTGTTTTGTATTATAGCAGCTATCGGATGGAATCAATACATGGGCTGCACAGGTTGTCATGTCCGACTATCACAAGTAGAATCATAATGAAAAATACGCCGGTAAAATGTGCCTGTAGAAAACGGCTTAGCAAGTAGTCAGTTAGCTTCGGTTGCTATGCTAACATCACCCATGTTATACCAGAGAAACTTTCATAACAGCGTTGTGATGCCAAACAGCGTCAATTCAGACTGACACACATTCACTTAAGGGGAACTGGGGATATGTATCAGCTGCTGTTGTGTGACAGTCAGACAGTGAATACTTTAGAGCCGTGTGAGCTAACCCGAGCTAACGAGAGAATAAACTCCCGTTGAAGAGCAGCCAGCACTGCAGCGGTCGCTAAATGCCGCTGAAACACATCAATAAACAATGAACCACGGCACTCTGGAGAAAAGTATAAGGTTGGAGAAGTCGTTATTGAATTTAATCTGGCTTCGTATGATTAAAAGCAACACGATCATCGACCCGACGCAGTCCCCCCCCCCCGCCGTTGTTGTTGTGAGCTCCGTTGGGGAGAAAATCAGCGATGTAAACGGTGACGTCAGCAGCGGCAGCTGGGCGGTGTGAACAGAGCGGGAGCTGAAAAGGGAAACCGGAGCTGAACCAGAAAAGCTCTAGGAGCTAGGAGGGAAAAGCGCTGGTGTGAAAGCCGCATTAGTGGGGAGTTATAGTCCAGTGAGTGGGGAGTTACAGTCCAGTGTGTGGTTATATAGCAGAGTGTGTAATGATGGTATTTATTTGCGCATAGAGGTGGTGTGCAAGTTATCAGTTCTCTTTACTGAAGGGTGAAGAGTTATACTAATAATAATACATTTGATTTAAGGCGCCTTTCATGACACCCAAGGACACCGTACAATTAGTTAAATATTCGAAGAGGAACAGAACATGATAAAAACACAAACATACCATCATGGAGAAGACGATAAAGTGGACACACACGATAGGGAGTAGAGTCTGATGGCCACTGGGAGGAAAGACCTCTGCAGATATTTCAACATGTTGTGTTTTCTCTCCTCACAGACGACCTATGCGGGCCTGCTAGCAGGACAAGATGTTCAACAAGTCTTTTGGTACTCCTTCGGGGGAGGGACGGGGGGCTTCGGCGCCGCATCTACCTTCGGACAGCAAAGTAAGTTTTGTTTATTTACTTTAAATGAAATCTCTGGGATTCAAACCCCCCGTCAGCTCAGAGATGGTCCACATTGTGGTTAGGGCTGCATCATAATCCAAACATTTTGACTGATTTTAGGGACTCTTACGGACCTAAATATACTGATTTTATATCTTCTTCTAAAGTATCTGAATACCACCTGATTCAAGGTCTCCTCCTGAACATATCCCCCCCCCCCTCATGTCCTGACCATCCAACCTTAATGTTCATAGATGATGGTATACAAAGAAAATCTGATTAGCAATAGCTTTGTGAAATGGCACGTTAATCAGCTTCATGGTGCATTTAAAGGTCCCCTATCAAGCAAAATCCACTTCTCCATGTCTCTTCTACATCAACATGTGTCCCCTAAGTGTAAAGAGACTCTGAACGTTTCAGGAACTAAGACCCCTCTCTTTGTCCTGATCCATTTATATAAAAAACTGAAAATGAGCTGATCAGATTTTGGCCACTTTATGATGTCATAACGATGTTTTGTCTTGTGTGTAACCATTAGCCAATCAGCAACCAAGGTACCCCCCACCCCCCCCCCCCCCCACCTTATCACCTGCATCTCCTCCTAGAGCACCATTGTGTTCTTTTTAACCAAATATCTCTCAGAGGGGCGTGGGGAGGGGCTCCTTATTTTCATCTAAAGTAACAGACAGAGAATCAGCACTTTTGAAACAGGGCTGAAACAGAGGGGATTATGGGTAATGCTGCAATGATCTGTTTGGTGTTTCAGCCAATCAGAGACAGGCTCTGGATATATCTGAGACCTGTGATATATTGATGAAAGTAGGGGACCTTTTAAAGAGCAGTTATTGTGATGTAGTCTGTGGGTGAAACACAGAGAGTTTTCCTGAGGCTACAGAGGTGAATTTAAAGCATGATATCGTCCTGCAGACGCGGGTTTTGGGACGACGGGAGGCTTTGGGACGTCAGCGTTCGGGGCGGCCGCCAACACTGGAGGACTGTTCGGTCCCGCTCAGGCTAAACCTGGTTTGTCAGATCTTGTCTCATTCGAAAAAAAGAACCAATCAGACGTTGTATTGTTTGGCTGTTCATTGTCGCGCTGACCGAGTTTTCATGCACACAATTTTAGCGTGGGCCGAAAGTCCATTTCTTACTTTGAATATTTGATGGAGGTTTTCAAATGAAGTTTCAAATTTCACCGGAATTTTTTTCTTTTTAATCCGTAATTTGGAAAAAATGATTCATGGGATTGAATGAGTTAGTGTTTCTTAATGAAGTCCTCTATCGTGAATTAATATAACCCATGGAAATGTTTTTTGAGGCTAAACAACCACTAAAATGGATTGAAACCTAATATTTGGTTAAATATAAACGTATTTTGTCAATAAAAGTTGACCTTACAACAAACTGGAGTTGGATACGTTTCGCTCACACGATTCTAAAAACACTCCTGCCACTGAAATCTAATTCAACCCTTCGTATAATATTAATATCAGTGAAGCCTCTTCATCTGACACTGTGCACTAATGCTGTGTTGAACCACAATCAGCAGCAATGCATGTGGATAAAACCGTCGGTACAGCCTTCTACAAACGGTGAATCATCATATCTTTATTATTCAAGCAACAAGTAGTTACTGATATAACAGGGCCATTATATTCATGCACATACAAACATATATCAGTGTAGCAAAGCAGCTAGCTCTTCCAGATGTTGAATAGCTCTTCCAGATGTCTGAATAGAGAGCCACAGTCACGCGTCCTAAAACCCGGAAGTAAGTTAGCATTTTACCACTTCCGGTTCCTTCGACAAAAAGCAATAACATTTCTCCATAGGATTTAGGAAACAAGGAAATAAGGTCTGTGGGTAAGACACATTGAAGAGACGGATCACGTTTTGTTCTACGACATTAAATCCATCAGCAGTGACCCCACTAGTGATTCTTGAAGAGTTGACGTGTCTGAAAAACGATGGTTGTTACCAAGTGGCTGAATAGGACTACAGAAGTCGTGGAGGACGTTGTACGTCACTACATCGAACACGTAAACACTCCTCTAAGTTTGTTTGCCCTGTTCTGCTTGAAAGCAAGTACCTGCCTCCTGCAAACTGTTCAAACAAACGCTTCAACTCGTACCATTTAGAGCAGGGGGGTCAAACTCAAATACACAGTGGGCCAAAATAAATAAATCTGTACTAGTCAAGGGCCGGACTGGTTCAATGTTTATTGCGAGACTTATTGAAATGAACTTATTGCACATATTAAACCTGGAACTAACAAAGCTTAAATTATTGCCTATAAAAACAACATTAAACATTAAATAATCAGTTGCATTAATTTCTTATGGCTCTATCTGCAGCTTCATTTCAACATTTTTTTTCCCTCAAAGAAAAAAACAAACATGCTCTGTTTGTCGTGAGAAAGAAAGTGCAGAAGGAAACATGTAAACTCAGTGTGCTGTTCTGTGATGCTAGTTCAAGACAGATACTTGGCATCTCATCTTGGGTGCAAGTTCATCAATGTTTGGGGTCAGGCTCTGAGCTGAGGAGACCCTCAGGATTGAGTGAAGGTGTGCGTGCAATATACCGACGGGCCAGATCTAATAGTAATTAAAAATTATCCTGCGGGCCAAAATTAAAAGTGATAGTGGTGGTCTCATGGATAGTGAGGTGGGCTGAAGATCGGAAGGTTGTGAGTTCAACACCACCACTAGTGTGCCCTTGAGTAAGGCACTTAGCCTTCAGTTACTCCAGGGAGCATGTCCCTGTAATTGTAAGTCGCTTTGGATAAAAGCGTCAGCTAAATTGTAATGTAAATCCACCAAGGGCCTGATTTGGCCCCCGGGCCTTGAGTTTGACACATGTGATTTAGAATCTTTATGTTTGATATGGATCTCAAGTTGGCGTGACGTTGAAGTCGTGCTGCTGTACTCGGCTGTAGTTCCTTTATAGCATAACGTTAGCATTTTGCTTCTGGACATTAGATTTACGATTAGAAAATGATAAAAGTAGAGTAGACATGTGGAGATTATCCGGCTGAACAAAACGTGATCCGTCTCTTGAATGTGTCTCAACCACAGACCTGATTTCGAGCTATTTTCCAAAATCCTATGGAGAAATTGCATTGCTTTTTTGTCGAGGGAACCGGAAGGAGTTTACTTCCGGGTTTTAGGACGCGTCACTGTGGCTCTCGATAGCAAGTAGCTCTTCCGGACGTCTGAATAGCTCTTCCAGACGTCTGAATAGCAGCTTTTCCTTCCAGATGTCTAAATAACAGCTCTTCCCTGATGTGTCTCTCCCCCCAAAGCAGGTGGTCTTTTTGGAGCTAGCACCTTCAGCCAGCCTCCAGCCTCCTCCGCTGCCACAGGTTTTGGGTTCGGAGCAGCGGCCGCCGGCGGCACCGCCACGAGCCTGTTCGGAAACACCGGCACGGGAACCACCGGAGGACTCTTCTCTCAGCCGAGCAATGCCTTCGGGGCCAGCAAACCCACCTCGTTCGGAAGTGAGAACACCCTCAACGCACCTTTTATTGGGTCTAAGGAGTTCGGGACATTTACAGCAGAAGTATAGTGTAGATAGAGTGGAGATAATATAGACTTGACCGTATAAAATGAAATGGGTAGCTGGTACTGTTTGCCAATTGTAAATACGGTGAGTAAGGTAAGATGGACCTTAATTGATCCCTGTAGGGAACATTGTTTTGTCACAGGACCAGTGTGCTCAACTTTAAAATACAAATACATAAAAATACTACTGACTGTTATTTAGGAGTTTATTCTGAACATCAACGGCGTATTAGGGGACATTGCAGGTATCAAAGTATAAAATGGAGAGTCAGGGGAGGGGCAAAACTTAGAAAAACAACACAGAATTTTAAAGATGGAAAATGTTTTAAGTGTAGAAAATACTAGAAATATTTGCAAATGTACGAGTGCAGGTTTTATAGTATTGAGGTAGCGGACGGGAAGAAGCTGTTCTTGTGTTCAGAGGTTGTTTGTGTTGATGTTGATGTTATAAAGCAGAGTATTACTAATGTGTCCTAACTCACAAGGCAAGCGTTCCCATGCTTGATCTCTGTCAGGTTTGTACTAACGATGATCCATCGCTGCAGTCGTTTCTCTCTGCTCAGCCAGCTGTCGTTTTGATTTGTTTATCTTATGAAACTACTGAACGCTCTGAAGAAGTCTCCCTCCCATCGTGTCCTCCAGGCTTTGGGACCAGCGCCGCCAGTGGAGGGCTGTTCGGGTCCACAGCCGCCGCCGCCTCCAATCCCTTCGGAGGGAGCGCCGTGTCCTCTCTGTTTGGGGGGGCGGGCTTCACCGCCGCTCAGCAGCAGCCGGGAACCACCGTCAAGTTCAACGTGAGTCCCCTTGAGTGTTGATAAAGTTTATCAGAATACCTTTATTAGTCCCACAGAGGGGAAATTGTGCAAAAGATCCTAAATATAATAATGTAAAGAAACCACCGTCAAGTTCAACGTGAGTCCCTCTGACTGTTGATAATGTTTATTCAGGATGCCATCCCCTAAACATATTGTGCCCTGACATAACGGCATCATTGCCCTCTGTTGTGACTGCCAGGAACACAGAAGGTATCAGAAATATATATCTGGGAAATGTGCAAAAGATCCTAAATATAATTATGTAAAGACATTCCAAAAATATCTGCAAAATGTTCTTCAGATGAAATGCATTGAGAAAAATATGAAATTATGTTTAAAAAAATGTCTGGCAAATGTGTGGAAAATATTCACTCATCTTTTTTTAATATCTCAAATATTTGTACATTTTACACATTTTAAAATTGTTTTCCCTCCAGCCTCCGACAGGAACTGACACGATGGTGAAGGCCGGCGTGACGACGAGCATCAACACCAAGCACCAGTGCATCACGGCCATGAAGGAGTACGAGAACAAATCCCTGGAGTAACAATAACAACAAGTAAACACAGCAGAAACATCAAATACATACAGGGCAAATGGACAGTAAATAAAATAGGTACGAAGAGTCGTGAGAGTAGTACAAAGAGTCGTGTCGTGAGAGTAGTACAAGAGTCGTGACGTGACGGTATTATGTCGTGACGTGACGGTAGTATGAAGAGTCGTGACAGTAGTACTAAGAGTCGTGAGAGTAGTACAAGAGTCTTGTCGTGACGGTAGTATGAATGGTCGTGACGGTAGAGCAGAGTCGTGACGGTAGTACGAAAGGTCGTGACAGTAGAGCAGAGTCGTGACGGTAGAACGAAGAGTTGAGTCGTGACAGTAGAGCAGAGTCGTGACAGTAGTACGAAAGGTCGTGACAGTAGAGCAGAGTCGTGACAGTAGTACGAAGAGTCGAGAGTCGTGACAGTAGTACGAAGAGTCGTGACAGTAGAGCAGAGTCGTGACAGTAGTACGAAAGGTCGTGACAGTAGAGCAGAGTCGTGACAGTAGTACGAAGAGTCGAGAGTCGTGACAGTAGTACGAAGAGTCGTGACAGTAGTACGAAGAGTCGAGAGTCGTGACAGTAGAGCAGAGTCGTGACAGTAGTACGAAGAGTTGAGTCGTGACAGTAGTACGAAGAGTCGAGAGTCGTGACAGTAGAGCAGAGTCGTGACAGTAGTACGAAGAGTTGAGTCGTGACAGTAGTACGAAGAGTTGAGTCGTGACAGTAGAGCAGAGTCGTGACAGTAGTACGAAGAGTTGAGTCGTGACAGTAGTACGAAGAGTTGAGTCGTGACAGTAGTACGAAGAGTCGAGAGTCGTGACAGTAGTACGAAGAGTCGTGACTTTAGAGCAGAGTCGCGACAGAAGACGTTCAGCTTTAATGCTTTCTCTCTGCAGGTTTGAGGAAAGGTTAGTGATGAATCTGATATTTGTGTTTCCTGCAGGAGCTGCGTTTCGAGGACTACTCGGCGGGCAGGAAGGGACCCAGCAACCCGATGGCAGCGCCGACGGGCGGTTTGTTCGGGACGCCGGCCGCCGCCGCGCCCAGCGCCGCCACCGGGCTGTTCGGAGCCGCCGCCGCTAACACAAACTTCTCCTTCGGACAGAACAAGAGCACCTTCGGAGCCACACGTAAGAGAGGGAACAGGGACGGGGTTATCCGTATATTTACAAACACGTGTCGAAACATGTATCATATCACGCACATTATACAAATACACTCACACACAGACTGCTGTAAACGTTTACTGATCATTCTGAGAGTTAAAGGCTGATAACAGGAACAGGGATTTATTTAGCACTTTTCATACAGCACGTGCAGCTCAAGGTGCTTTATACAATGGCAACACATCACAAGTTGACAATAAGCCACAAGAAATTCCCTCAGATGTTAAGACCTTTACAGATACATGCAGCATGGCCACAAAATATACAATTTTAACGGGTTAAGAGACACAGGGAGGTAAAATGTATGATAATAAATATGACAATAGACTAAGTGAATCGATACAACAATAGAAAACCCTATATAGTATCTGTATATTTACACACATGTGTCGAAACACGAGTCGTGTCACACACATACACACACATTGCTCTAAACCTTTACGAGTTACTCAGAACATCCGTGAAAAAGCTTTGTTATAGACAAACAAAGATGGTCCAAAGGAAGGGCAAGGGGTACTTTGCCCCAAATATTGAGCTTTAAGCACCCTCTTAAAATAACGTTGTCTAAAAACTTGGCGGCAAACTTTAGAGGCCTTTTCCTCAGAATCGTGTCATCATGTCACGTGAAATATTTAGCTGAATATTCGGAGAACAAACACGGTAAGGATATCTTTGGAAAGCTATGAAACACTGTGTGTGTGTGACTCAACATGTGCCCCTGTTTCCTCTCTCTGCAGCTGCTGCCGGGGGGTTCGGAGCGACGGCCGGCGGTCTGTTCGGGCAGCAGCAGGCGGCTCAGCAGCAGCAGCAACAACAGCAGCAACAACAACAACAACAGCAGCAGCAGGCGCAGCAGGCGGCAGCGGCCAGTAGCCTCTTCAAACCCTTCGGAGCGACCACCACCACCCAGAGCTCCGGATTCTCCTTCGGAAACACCAACACCATGGGCCAGGCCAACACCAGCAGCATCGTGAGTGTTTACCTGCAAACATCTCAATTATTAAACCATGTGAAGTGAAGCCATGTGCTTCCTTTACCATGTAACGAACTATCTAAAATAGTTGTGTTAATTAAACGCACAAGGGGTTCTTGAATGAAATAATATTATAAAGGCAAAACAGAACTGATAAACGCTGACTCTACTCTTCACAAAATAAACAGAGACAGGTTTTATGCGTTATTCCATTATCTTGACAGTTTTCCAGCCAAACAACACAAACAAAATTAAACAAAGTCTGCTCTGCGATAACCCAAAAGTGTCTTTACTGCCTAATCCAGGCCGCTATTGTTCATTGGAAAAAACTGCTGCTCCTGCGCCCGTCGGCAGCAAAAACAGAAATGTTTGTCGGCCTATTCAGGCTATAATCCACAAAAAAAGGAAACACGAGGACCGGCGTGTCCCAAAGGAGCGATCTCACCCGGTGTTGTAGAGAATATCTGAGCGCGTCCTCTCCACGGAGACGTGCTTCTTGGTCGGTCGATGCAATATCCACACCTTCAGTTATTTTCATTTACTTCCCCGTTGCATTTAACCACATATATACATGCTAAGGAAAACTTCAATAACCCGCTGAATACCAGCATTCGCCACACACACTTTCTCCTCCCGTGAGAACCAACCTCTCGCATCCCGGTGACGCGCCCACTGAAAAGCCTCTGGGCGTGCCGCGACAGGTGAATATGCAGATGAGGCTTGCAGAACCACACCCTCAAACCGTACACAGGGTGTCCGCGGGGTCTTAAAAAGTATTAAAAGTCGAAAATTAGGCTATTAAAAAGTATTAATGGCATTTTCCAAGGTATTACATTTGTAGCTAGTTTTCAATAAGTATATAAATGTCCAAAGAGGTTGTATTCTACAGTCTGCCTGAATGTAATCATTGCGTAGGTGTGTAGTGTGATTCTTAGTTTATTTATGGCATCCCGTTGGGTTTGACGTCATCTGAACAGGACATCGCACGCTCACTGCTTGATAGCGCGAAGTCCGTTTACGCCGGTTGTTAAACAACATCGTTATGGGGAAATGCAAGTCTGCGTCCAAATGGTTGGAAGATAAGGAGGAAGGACAATCAATACTGTATATAGTCAATGTGAGGTAAAGTGTGTCGCCAAGTAACCGGTTAGAACTCAAAATGGCGATGAGGTCTTAAAATGTATGGAAAGGGTCTTAGAAAAGGTCTTAAAAGGTTTTACATTTGACTTCTGGATTCCTGCATATACCCTGGTACATAACAGTGGACATTTAACAACTGCAGTTGCGAGGATAATATACATGTATCATAGTTTTCATTTCAATACAAACCACATGCTAAACATTTTCCCCTGCCACTACAGTTTATAAGAAACACTTAAATCAATGTGCGACCGTCACAACCAGAAAAAGTGTGCATTTCTATTGGACTATTTCCCTCCGATTTAACCCTCAACACGGCATCTGTTCCAAAGACTTCCAGTCATTAGTCAGATCCCAAAGTTATACGCAAGCTGAGGGATATAACCTCACCTCTGTTCTGGTTCTGACCTCCTCTCCGTCCTCAGAGTCTCTTTAGTGTTGCTTCCTCAGTGTGTTCTGGATGTTCAGTGTGTTCTGGTTCTGACCTCCTCTCCGTCCTCAGGGTCTCTTTGGGAACACGGCGGCTCCTCAGCCCACCGGCTTGTTCGGCGCCGCTCAGCCCAGCGCCGCGGCCACCGGCTTCGGGGCGGCCACCGGACTCTTCGGACAAACCAACACCGGGTTCGGGAACGTCGGCACACAGGTACACACACACACACACACACACACACACACACATACATACATACATACATACACATACATATACACACACACACACTCTACTGATGATTGAAACACCAAATCAATACATTACTAAACCATTTACATTACATTAGAGGGTCTTTGAGCATGTTTGTGATGTTATTTTAAATATTGGTCCTTATTTGATGGTGTAAATGGAGCTGCTGTGATGCAAGAAAAACGTCAGACTTGATTATTATCTTATCGAATCCTAAGGAAATTCATGAGTACATCCAGTACACACATTAACCTCGGGAGGATTTATAACGTGTGACCTTTTAATGACTTATTCTGATGTGTGTTAACGTCACTGTGTGTGTGTTAACGTCAGTGTGTGTTAACGTCAGTGTGTGTGTGTGTTAACGTCACCATGTGTTAACGTCACTTTGTTAACGTCACCGTGTGTGTGTTAACGTCACCATGTGTTAACGTCACTTTGTTAACGTCACCGTGTGTGTGTGTTACAGCGAGTTTATTTGGTAATAAGACGGCAGGGTTCGGCACCACCACCACCAGCGCTCCGTCCTTCGGCACCGGCACCGGGCTGTTCGGAAACAAACCAGCTCTCACGCTGGGGGCGGGAACCAACACCTCCACTTTCGGTCAGTCTATTGGAGACAGTGAGGGGGCGGCAGGGGGGGGAAATACCATTACCAGAGTGGCATTAATAACTCATCTCTGATGTTTGTGTTTCTGCAGGGTTCGGTGCCAACCCGGCTGCTGGGGGTCTGTTTGGGAACAAACCGGCCACCGGAGGACTGGGAGCTGCTCTGGGAACCAGCTTCGGAGCAGGTACATCCCATAATACACAGCCATGAGCCCAGGCAGATTCATACTCACATTTTATGAGATTTTACAGACTGAGATAAAGTCGTCCTCACTCGTATACTAATAAAGTGTGTGTGTCTGTGCAGCAGTGCCAGGACAGACGTCTCTGTTCGGGAACACTCAGGGTAAACTGGGCACACTCTGGGAACGATGGGAGCGTTCGGAGCGTCGGCGTTCAACACCGGAGCGACTTCGATGGGCTTCGGAGCGCCACAGCAGGCAGTTGGTGAGTGGTTCAGATCAAAGTGAAATTCAGCCCGACAGGCAGAGGTGGGAAGTAGCGGAGTACAAATACTTTGTTACTGTACTTAAGTACATTTTTCTGGTATCAGTACTTTACTCCACTACTTCTTTTTCTGACGACTTTTTATTTTGACGTCTTACATGTTGAACACAAATACCTGTACTTTCTACTTCTGACATTTTGAACACAAATACCTGTACTTTCTACCTCTTACATGTTGAACTCAAATACCTGTACTTTCTACTTTTACATGTTGAACACAAATACCTGTACTTTCTACTTCTTACATTTTCCAAACAGGCTGGTTACTTTAGTTTGAATGTGTGTTTGGTGGCGTGATCATTATTATTTAGAGTCAATAGCCGCATTCACACCGGAGTACTTTTCACCGTACTTTTCGCCTTTAGTTCCGTTAGTACC
This sequence comes from Trematomus loennbergii, assembly GCA_012861695.1. Lineage (NCBI taxonomy): Eukaryota > Metazoa > Chordata > Actinopteri > Perciformes > Nototheniidae > Trematomus > Trematomus loennbergii. Next base: position 182,759 of record JAAOOA010000161.1, on the reverse strand, counting down.
CCTTATGTCGCGTTCACACCAAAAAGAGTACTGAGTGCCGAGAACTTTTACCCCATGTTTAGTGCCTGCTGAGAGATGGTACTTTCCTGGGGGAAAAAAGTACCTGGTGTGAACGCGGCTATTGCGTGCCTATTGATTTGAACACGATCCGTGTATCCATCATTTCCTGGTCTTCTCTAAAGAAGAGCGACCAATGAAAACGTTGTCATGTTGCCGTTGTTCAGCATGGAAACATTCATTAGCTAACAATGACATTATTGTTCTATTAATATAAAGAGAGGTCAGGTACTCTTTAAAACAGCTGCTAGTTATGGGTACTTTTTACTGAAGTACATTTCAAAGCCCTCTTTACTTTTACTTGAGTAAAGAAGTTTAGTCAGTACTTCTACTTTCACCAGAGTATTTTTAAACACGAGTATCTGTACTTCTACTTGAGTAAAGGATGTGTGTACCATCTCTGCCGACAGGAACGTCTCACTTGCTTCTCAAGATTCAAAGGTGTTATTGTCAGATGCTCAAAAGCTACAGAGTAGAAATGGCAATGAAATTATTCTGACCTGAGCTCCTCCAATAACATATATAATAAAAGTAGTGCAAAAAGTCTATATACATGTAAATGGAATATGATATGAACAGAATATGAAATTAAATAATGTGCATTAAGACACAAACAGATGAATGCTTATCGAGGCACTTCACAGAGTTCCGGTGTTTAATAGCCTTATTTTCTGTGGTATAAAACTGTTCTTTGTGTTTCCTCCTCAGCGCTGACGGACCCCAGCGGCGCGGCGGCCCAGCATGCATTGCTGCAGCAGCAGCTCAGTGTTCTGGCGTATTCTCCGTACGGAGACTCTCCTCTGTTCAGAAACCCGCTGTCAGACCCCAAGAAGAAGGAGGAGGTGAGACTCACATGAACCACAAACAGAGACGGACAGAAATCTGATTTGCATCACATTATATCAGAATTCTACTCAAATGTTGTCTTTTTTTACTCACTTTTACTCACATTTTGTCCGTTTTTTTTACTATTTTAAACAAAAAGCAGATTTCCAAATCCTCAAACCCTTCGTGTATCTAACCCCTCCTCTGTGTCTTTCCAGCGTCTGAAACCGACCAATCCCACGGCCCAGAAGGCTCTGACCACGCCCACTCACTACAAGCTCACCCCCGTCCGGCGACACGCGTCCGGCCCAAAGCTTTGGGTTCTTCGGGGGCTTCAAAGTCTCAGCTGTTCGACGGGCTGGACGACGACGAGCCGTCGCTCACAAACGGGGCGTTCGTTCCCAGGAAGAGCATCAAGAAGCTGGTCCTGAAGAACCTGAACAGCAGTCAGTACAGCAGCCCTCTGAGCAAGGAGATCGATGACCTGGCCTCGCCCCCAGAGTACCCTCACAACGGGCACAGGTACACACACAATCCATCAGGAGCACCCTTTAAAGCTGGGTTTAACTTGGGCTCAGAAGTGTTGTTTTAACCTGGTTTTTACTCACATTTTTGACGATTTTAACTCATTTTGACTGTTTTTTACTCTCATTTTGACAGATTTTAACTCATTTTGACTGATTTTAACTCATTTTGACTGATTTTTACTCTCATTTTGACTGATTTTAACTCATTTTGACTGATTTTTACTCTCATTTTGACTGATTTTAACTCATTTTGACTGATTTTTACTCTCATTTTGACTGATTTTTACTCATTTTGACTGATTTTAACTCATTTTGACTGATTTTTACTCTCATTTTGACTGATTTTAACTCATTTTGACTGATTTTGACTCTCAGGGTTCCTACGGTCATTAAAAACCTGGAAAAGTCATGGAAATTCAAAATGCAAATTCCAGGCCCTGAAAAACAATATTTTTCCCAAAGTTTTGGAAAAGTAATGGAAATGTAACTAAAGTTGCATCAAATATAATTTATATTTTAGCTAATTGCCAAAATAGTAATACTATAATGATAATAAATACTGTATCGTATAGTAATGAAACTTAAAATGGCATTTAACTGACGAGGTGTTTTGCTGGTGAGAGATTTGAGTTGCTTTAGCGCGTAGAAGCTAGTAAGCCTACTATTTGATTTGTTTTAGATAGGCACAACATGTTTCAGATGCAGACCTTATTTTCCTGTTCCATGTTAAAATAAACCATTTTCAGTGGTACCGCTGAGAAAGAGTACTTTTATTGGTCATGGAAAATTAGGTAAAGGTCATGGAAAAGTCATTGAAAGTCATTGGTGAACCCTGAACTCTCATTTTGATAGTTTTGACTCACTTTTTGACTCGCATTGTGTCTGATGTTTACTCTCATTCTGTCAGCAGTCATGTGGAGGACGAGGAGGAGATGGCGGGTGTCAGCAGTCGAACAGAAGAGGATCCAGAAGTGTCTCAGTTCTACGTGAACCCGATCTCTAAGCCGGTCGCTTTCAGCCCCCCCACGGTGCTGCAGGACACCATCAGCGAGCTCAACATGCACAAAGCCGCGCGCAACGGCCTGGAGGTGAGATGCTTTATGTCTGATTTATTGATCATTTTGGAAACTAAGATTTAATGGATTCATAATTTAAACTTTGTCTGATTTTTACTCTACTTTTTACTCACATTTTGTCAGATTTTTACTCACATTTTGTCTGATTCTCTCCATGTTTCCAGGTGAGCAGCGATGATATCTCAGCGTCTCTGTGTGAGGAGTCTCTGCAGGAGGAACAAGAGGAAGAGCAGCTGGAGCAGCAGCCTCCTCACCCTGCAGGTCAGACACTAAACTATAATAACCCTTAAAGTGTTTTAACGTGTTTTTATGCATGTTATTTGTTATATAGGATGCTAAGTGTCTTGTACGGCTCTGAGATGTCTTTCACAGTAACAGAAAGTGCAGAACAAGCTCTGTTCAGGATTAAAATATCTAGTATTAAAATCAATAATTATCCCAACAGGCATCGTTCTGAACCGCGTTGGTTACTACACCATTCCCTCCATGGAGGACCTGGCTGAGATGGTGGATGGAAACGGAGACTGTTTGGTGGAGAACTTCACCGTGGGAAGGAAAGGTAATCGTCTTCCACCTGATGTCAAACTTTAATATGATTTAAAAGAGGAAACATTTATATTTAAAACACTTTTTTTACATTCAGGCTACGGCTCCATCTTCTTCCCCGGAGAGGTGAACGCGTCGGGGCTGAACCTGGACGACATCGTGCACTTCAGACGCAAAGAGGTCATCGTTTACCCCGACGACAAGAACAAGCCCCCAGAGGGGGAGGGGCTTAACAGGTGAGAGGCGGGGTCTATCTGAACTGTTCATCCACTTCCTGTCACCACCTGTCTCTCTCTCTGACCCTGTATGTTCTCTGTGTTTCCCCTCAGGAAGGCGGAGGTGACTCTGGACGGCGTCTGGCCCAACGATAAGACGTCGTGCGCTCAGATCCGCAGCCCGGAGCGTCTGACGGAGATGAAACGAGGGCCGGCTGGAGAAGGCCTCGCGCAGGCAGGGGGCCCGCTTCCTGGAGTATAGGACGGAGACCGGGTCCTGGGTGTTCGAGGTCAGAGACCCTCAGTCATACCAGAGAGAGAAGGCTTTTATTGTCTTTCGTACGGAGCTACAGACCTTTTTAAAGCCTTGTGTTCATCATTACTAATTTAAATCCTTAACCCTTCCTCAGGTCGCCCACTTCTCAAAGTACGGCCTGCAGGACTCTGACGAAGAGGAGGAAGTGCCGCTCAAATCTGACCCCAAGAAGCTGAAGACGATGTCACTTCCTGCCTCGCGTCTGCAGAAGCTGCTCCCCCCCGCCCAGCAGCAGGTAGAGCAGCCTGCCTTCATCACTCATCATCATCCTCATCATCACTGACACACCAAGCTTTAAAGGAGCATTTCTTATTTCTTTTTTTGTATTTTAAGAAAATATTCATCAAGTATAACAAAATGATCACATCTACGTATATAGATAGATTAACTACATAAAAGTTGACAAATCCTTTTATTTTGAAAAACCTCTTCACACTGCAGCTTTTAAGGAGCATTTCATTCGTAATCTGCCGCGCTTTATTTTGAAAAACATCTTCACACTACAGCTTTAATGGAGCCTTTCATTCGTAATCTGCCGCGCTTTTATTTTGAAAAAACATCTTCACACTGCAGTTTTTAAGGAGCCTTTCACTCGTAATCTGCCATGCTTTTATTTTGAAAAACATCTTCACACTGCAGCTTTTAAGGAGCATTTCATTCATAATCTGCCGTGCTTTTATTTTGAAAAACCTCTTCACACTGCAGCTTTAAAGGAGCATTTCATTCATAATCTGCCGTGCTTTTATTTGAAAAACCTCTTCACACTGCAGCTCTAAAGGAGCCTTTCACTCATAGCTAAAATGAGAAATAAGATATCATTGAGTGCTTCTAACAGCAGATAAAGTGCAGAGAATAGACTTAAATGTTACAAACTAAGTCGGCACACGTTATTAATAATAAAAAAAACTAAAAGCACATCATGGTAATAGCAGTATATATTGTTTTTAAGTGATGGTACTGTCTGAATCATCAGAGTTTTTGCGGGTTTGACGTCTGCGTTAAAGCAGGAGGAAATATCTCTGTCTTTTAGTTCACAGGATAAACTCGGTCACAAAAACAAGAGGAAAGGTATTTGATTCGCTTTACTCTTCATCTTTAACTGGAGTAAAGACATGAGGAAGCGTCTTAACGTTGTTACAGATGTAAATAAGGAGAGAGATCTGGGAAGTAACGGTGTTTTTATCAGCCGTTTAGGTTTGGTATTCTTTATATTGTGAAGTCAGGTGTGTCAGCACGTTTCTAACCTGCTTTGAGACGTGTGGTCCCAACAAACTGTACGAATGTTCATGAAAATAAAGTAATGGAGTTTAATCTTTGGTGTGTAACGTTTGTCCCGGAGATATTATAGTTTATTACTCAGGGTTCCCGCAGGGTCTGAAATATGATAATCTGAATTTAAGGCCTGAAAAAGTCTTCAATTTGATCAAAAAAATAAAGTCTTAAATATGATTTAAAGGTCTTAAAAATGAGTTTTGGGGGAAATGTCCGGGCTCTAAAGTAACCAGTACGGTAAGAGCCTTTCAGTTCCCTTCAACAATCTGTATTGAAATAAATCAACATGGAACCAGTAATCACTAACTTTGTTTCCCCCGGCCCCTTATCGGAGAACACCCAGCTAGTAACCTAGCAACCAAGCTTCAGCTGGCGGCAGTCAGGAACCTTGGTATCTTCGAATCTACTTACAAATAAATATGGGGAAGTGTAAGTTCAACCGTATTTGGTTTGAAAACATTGAATTTAGTGCTTGGTTGAAACCAGTGGAGGGGTTAGGGTTTGAAGCGTTATGAAGCTCAAATACCATAATGAAATGAATCATCAATTATTATTATTGTTATGATTATAATTATAACTTAAATGAAATGTTATAGCTGGAAAAACCCTCACACATTCATACATGCTCGCTCACACTCACACACACACACGCTCGCTCATACACGCTCACACTCTCACACTCGCTCACGGACCGTCCACACAGCAGCGTTAAAAAATCTTGAAACGCTTCTGCCCATTCACTTTGAATGGGGTGACGTCACTTTCCCTCACTTTTCGCCGAACTGCATTGTGGGCAGGCGAGCGGAGATTTTCAGGATTTTCAGGATTCAACTTTTGAGGCTGAGGTGGAAGCGTCAGCCAATCAAATCCCGTGTACGCAAATCTGACAGTTCAAGCTCTAGCCAATCAAACGGCGTGTATGCTGGGAGAGACATACCGCAGGTCATTTCCTCATATTCCAAAAAATGGAGGAGAAATTAGCGGTAGCAAATCAATCACCCGGTGCTTTATGACCAGACCTACCGGGATATAAACCGGAGGAGCCAGGCATGGAGGGAGGTGGCAGAGACAGTGGTAGGTTTTCGCCTGTTTGGGGAGTTTATATCCAGTTTACTTCGGGCTTTTTTGCTTCGTATGTCGCGGGCGGGAGATTCATGTGATTGGTTGTTCGTGCCTTGCTCGCAAAAAATCCTCAAGCTTCAGATACGCCCACCTCCAAGATTTTTTTAACGCTGCTGTGTAGACGGTCCGTCACTCACTCATACACACTCACACACACTCACACACACACTCTCACGCTCGCTCACTCACACGCTCACTCACACACACACACGCTCACTCTCACGCTCGCTCGCTCACTCACACGCTCACTCACACTCGCTCACTCACTCATACTCGCTCACACACACACACTCACACTCTCACGCTCGCTCGCTCACTCACACGCTCACTCACACTCACTCGCTCACTCACACGCTCACTCACACACTCTCACGCTCGCTCGCTCACTCACACGCTCACTCACACTCGCTCACTCGCACTCGCTCACTCACTCATACTCGCTCACTCACACGCTCACTCACCACACGCTCACCACACACTGACGATGAAGATGATGATGATGCTCTAACTCCAATTACTGTGGACATTTTATTAACAATTTTTTAAACCTTTACAGTTAATATTTTGCTAATTGTTCTTAAAGGTAGGGTAGGTAATTCACTTCAGAAACACTTGTTAAATTCCATGGAATGCTCTTAACATCCCGATAGCAATGAATACATTAAATGCTTTGGCAATAAGTGTATACAAAAAATGTTCATCTGTGGAAGCCGTGGCGCTGTAAAAAGCACGACCAATCTGCCTCGGCCCGGGTCAGATGACTGGATGGTCTACCTGCCTGTCAGCCTTCCATCTGTGCACAAACTTATCTCGTGCCCTCATTGGTCATGTGCGCGTTCGTGTGTGTTGGAGGAGGGGCTCTATAAGGAAGTGGCAGATTTTTTCGGTTGTGTATTTTCAAATTCTAGCGATCTCGAGCTGGTTTCTCCATTCTTACCTACCCCACCTTTAAGGTGCAGTATAAATGAATATAACAAAAACAGTATTAGGAAAGAACTGCTTACGTAGACACGGATATTAATACATGGAGTATCTACAAAGGTCTGCTTTTAAGTTTAAAAATATGAAGTGCTTTGAGTTAATAAAATATGAGGTTGCTTTATAAAGTAAAATACCAATAGTTAGAGATTAATCTTTTTAATATATATTTGTAACCTCTTTGGACTAAGATGACGATGATGATGAAGAAGATTCAAAGGTTTTATTGTCATGCTCAGCAGCTGCAGTGTAGAAATGGCAACATATATAATAAAATAAAAAGTTGTGCAAAAATTCTATATATATAGATGATAGTGGTGATGATGATGATGAAAATTATAGTGATGATGAGGAGAATAGTGATGATGAGTCTATCCGCAGTCCCCCGCGGTGTCAGACCTCCCGGAGCTGGACAGCGTCATGGCCGACATCACGACAGAGAGCATGCTGGGAGGTGATGAAGACGAGGAACTGCCGAAGGGGAAGAAGACGACGGAGGAGACGATCGACGATTCGATTCCCAACGAGCACGAAGTGATGTCATCATCCAGCTGCATGATGTCCTCGCTGGGCATCAACCCACACACCCTGCAGGTCAGATTACACACACACACTCGCACAACACACGCACTCGCACGCACAACACACTCTCACACACAAGCACGCACGCTCACACACACACTCGCTCACACACAAGCACGCATGCTCACACACACTCGCTCACACACACTCGCTCGCACACACTCAAGCACGCACAACACACACACCTCGCTCAGACACACTCGCACGCACAACACACTCACACACTCTCGCTCGCACACACACTCACACTCTCTCGGTCAGAATAACAATAATACATTTAATTTTGATAGCGCCCTAGATGATGTCCACTGTCCCTGTCACACAGCAGACAGGAAGTGCTCAGTTCCTTCAGAATAAGAGCGTTGATGTTGTTGTTGTTGTTGTGCAGATCATGAAGGCCTCTCTTTTCGCTGAAGATGAGGAGGACATGTTCCAGGAGCCGCCGGCGGTGATGAAGAGCTCCGAGGTCTCTTCTCCTCGCATCGTGCTGCCTCAGAGCAGAACGTCAGGTACACACACACTCACACTCACACACACACACACACTCACACTCACACTCACACACACACACTCACACTCACACTCACACACACACACTCACTTCCTATTTTTTATTTCCTCTCTCATAATACTGATCAATATAATATGTCTCTCTCTCCTCAGTGGGGGGTCTCCTTCAGGCTCGTTTCTCCTCCGGTCTGTTCTCTCTCCCTGACTCGCCCCGCCCCCTCCCCTGCCTCCTCAGAGCCCCCCGCTGGGCCGGCTCCTCTAGCTTCCTGTTGCCCCAGCGCCCCCCCGAGCCCTCCGTCAGGACCGTGGGGGTCCGGAGGCTCGGGGGCCCCGTGCCCCTCAAAGACTCCATCACTCAGGGGAAGGTATGTGTATTTTATTACTATTTATTTATTACATTTAATTTTGTATATTATCTTTTTTTTTACAATCTATTTATTTTTGATTATTTATTCATTACATTTAATTTAGTATATTTTTTTATATATATTTTCTTTTACAAGCTATTTATTTATTCATTTATTTAATTACATTTTTTGGATTATTCATAAAATTGTATTTTTTTTTTACAATACATTTATTTAAACATTTTCTTTTTTTAATTAATTACATTTTTCTCTAAATGTGTGTAGGGGTCTCTGCTGATGGACGCTGCGCTCTTCAGAGGGCGCTCCTTCAGAGTGGGCTGGGGGCCCGGCTGGACTCTGGTTCACTCAGGAGAGAGGGTCAGCTCCGAGGAGAAGAACACCAACAACTTCACAAAGAATGAGTTCAGCTTCCTGCCATCAGCCAGGAGCAGACCGTGAGACACACACACACACACACACTCACACTCACACTCGCACTCGCACACACACACCCTCCCACACACACACTCTCCCACTCACACACATAAACACACACTCACACTCATTCTCTCACATGCTCGCTCACTCACTCGCTCACACTCACTCTCTCACATGCTCGCTCACTCACTCGCTCATACATACACACTGACAAACAGACTCACACACTCGCCCACACATAAACACACTCTCCCACACACACTCACTCACACACCCCCCTCTCCCTCTCCCACCTCTGTGTCCCTGCAGGTTGATGGAGAGCTGCTATAAGGTGGTTGTTGAGCAGCTGGAGGTGAAGGATCAGGATCAGGAGGATAATGATGATGATGTGCAGCGCCCCTAGAGATCAGTCTGATGAACAGCAGCGTGGAGACCCCCTCTGGCTCGCCCTGCCCTCTGGTGACCCCCCGCCCCGGGGTGGAGGCGCTACACCAGTACTCCGACTGGATCAGAGAGCTGAGCAGCAGGGGGGCCGCTGAGCGTGAGTACCAGGGGAACTGTAACTATACAAGACTCAAAGTGATATGCATGAGATTACATTGAATTTAGCAGAGGTGAGAGAAGTACTCGGATCCTGTACTTTGGTTAAAGTAGAAGTACCATACTCGAGTAAATGTACTTAGTTACTCTACACTAGAGATGGCAAACGTACACACATCCTTTACTCAAGTAGAAGTACAGATACTCGTGTTTAAAAATACTCTGGTAAAAGTAGAAGTACTGACTAAACTTCTTTCTCAAGTGAAAGTAAAGAGGGCTTTGAAATGTACTTCAGTAAAAAGTACCCATAACTAGCAGCTGTTTTAAAGAGTACCTGACCTCCCTTTATATTAATAGAACAATAATGTCATTGTTAGCTAATGAATGTTTCCATGCTGAACAACGGCAACATGACAACGTTTTCATTGGTCCCTCTTCTTTAGAGAAGACCAGGAAATGATGGATACACGGATCGTGTTCAAATCAATAGGCACGCAATGACTCTAAATAATAATGATCACGCCACCAAACACACATTCAAACTAAAGGAACCAGCCTGTTTGGGAAATGTAAGAAGTAGAAAGTACAGGTATTTGAGTTCAACATGTAAGAAGTAGAAAGTACAGGTATTTGTGTTCAAAATGTAAGAAGTAGAAAGTACAGGTATTAGTGTTAGAAATGTGAGAAGTCAAAGTAAAAAGTCCTCAGGAGAATAAGTAGTGGAGTAAAGTACTGATACCAGAAACATGTACTTAAGTACAGTAACAAAGTATTTGTACTCCACTACTTCCCAGCTCTGCTCTAAACCACTGGAATGTAGTGGCAGTAGCTTCCTGGGCAGCACACACACTGAACAAAGCTAGTCCTTCCCACTTATAACCCCCCCCCCCTACAACAGCATTAAAAGACCCTGATGTTAAATGGACCCCCTCTGTGTCTTCAGCGCTGCTGGGCCCCTGGTCGGAGGTCTGGAGCCTCCTCGAGGCCCTGTGGGGTCGACTGGGCTCCGAACAGGAAGACATCAGCGAGTACGAGCAGCAGATCCAGAGGAGGAACACCTTCTCCTCCTGGCTGTCCCGGGGCCTCCTCTCGCGTGGAGGAGGAGGTGGCGCTCGCTGGGAAACACCGACACATCGACGCCATCTTCAGCCTCCTCACAGGGAACCAGATCAGTGAAGCCTGCTGTCTCGCTCAGAGTCAAGGTGAGGAGGGAGATGAGATGAGAGGGAGGAGTCCAGAATGGACAAGTGAAAAACGTATTCGGACAAGTAAATTGCCAAACTCACTTGTCCATGGACAAGTACTCTCTAAAACATGGACAAGTACTCTCTAAAACGTGTTCTTACACTGAGTAACAGCTGGAAGAGAGGGGGTTGAGGCTAGAATGAACTGTTTGGAGCAAAACACTTCAGAGACATGTTCTATATATATCTGAGACCCATAATATATGCCTAAAAATAGCACGATAGGAGACCTTTAATAATATACTGTCTCCCCCCCCCCAGGAGACCACTGTCTCTCGCTCCTCCTCTCCCAGGCGGGGGGGTCTCAGGACTGCAGAGAGCTGCTGTTTCTGCAGCTGAACGACTGGAGGAGCCTTCAGACAGACAGCTACGTTGCTGAGGAGAGACTGAAGATATACACCCTGCTGTCAGGGAGAGGGGTGAGACACACACACACACACACACACACACACACACCCTGCTGTCAGGGAGAGGGGTGAGACACACACACACACACTTATGTCTGAGGTCTTGTTGCTGTGGATGAAGTGGCTCACCTGTGCTCTCTCTCTCAGGTGTGGCAGTCGTCTGATTCGTCAGTGAACGTGTTCTCTGAGTTGGATTGGAAGCGGTGTATCGGGGTCTCTCTCTGGTTCTTGCTCCCTCCCACCTCCTCCGTGGCCGACGCTCTGTCCGGATACGAGACTGCCTTCCAGGTAAGGTTTACCTTTCTGTTATTATTTACAGAAAACATTCAAAAACATCTCAATGTTTGGCTCAATTCTTTCAACGGGAGAGTTCTGTACAAAAAAGCTGTATTTTCTGAATCAAAGCCCTAACCCACAAAACAGGTCTTATCTCTCAGACATCCAAACTTCTTTTATATGTAGTCGAGCTCCAGCCAGCCGTCAGCATTCATACCCATGTTGTGGTTCTTCTCTGAGGACTTTATTAAATGTGACACGTTTAAACCCTGCAGGGCTCCTGTGAGGGGGGGAAGTACGCCGTGGCCCCCCTGCCCCCCTACCTGGAGGAAGAGGCCTCACCTGGAGGAGGAGGAAGAGGAGGAAACCAAACGCCCTCTGCACGACCTCTGCTTCCACCTGCTGAAGCTCTACAGCGACAGGTAAACTAAACACCTGCTGACCCCAATCAGTCCTTTTTGTTGTTCTGTTATGTTTTTAATGTTTCATGTGGAACCTACTTGAGCAGGTCTCCCTTGAAAAAGAGATCAATGATCTCAATGGGATACACCTGGATAAATAAAGGTTTGAAATGAAATGAAATCAGACCAACCAGAACACCTGGATCCAGGGCACAGCTCTAGTTCTTGGTGTGCCTATACAGTAGATCTCTGTACTGTAAAGATGAACACACAATGCGAATATCTAATCAGCCAATCACATGTCAGCAACTCAATACATGTAGACATGGTCAAGAGGACCTGGCGAAGTTTAGACCGAGCATCAGAACAGGGAAGAAAGGTGAATTAAGTGACTTTGAACTCTCTCTCTCTCTCTCTCTCTCTCTCTCTGTCTGTCTGTCTCTGTCTCTGTCTCTGTCTCTGTCTCTGTCTCTGTCTCTGTCTCTGTCTCTGTCTCTGTCTCTGTCTCTGTCTCTGTCTCTGTCTCTGTCTCTGTCTCTGTCTCTGTCTCTGTCTGTCTGTCTGTCTCTGTCTCTCTCTGTCTGTCTCTCTCTCTCTCTGTCTCTCTCTCTCTCTGTCTCTCTCTCTCTCTCTCTCTCTCTCCAGACACTACAGCCTGCAGCAGCTGCTCGACCCTCTGAGCGTCACCTGGCAGCGTCTGGACTACAGACTCAGCTGGCACCTGTGGGCGTCCTTCAGGCGCTGCACTACACTCACCTGAGCTCCTCTCGACAGGGCCTCCTGCACAGCAGCTACGCAGCTCAGCTGGAGAGCAAAGGCCTCTGGCACATGGCCATCTTCATCCTGATGCACATCCACGACCACACGTAAGACTTCTGTTGGACTGTAGTGTACAAAAAGGTGTTCAATTACTCTGTCTTTTACTTGCAAACCAAGTACACAGGGTAAAAATAACCTGAACCCGTACTTCCTGTGTGACGTGTGACTCCTGTGTGCAGGCAGCGTGAGCGGGCGGTGAAGGAGATGCTGGCGCTCTACTGCCCCCTGCAGGAGACGGAGGACTCTCAGCAGAGGGAGCGTTTCCTCACTGAGAGGCTTCTGCTCCCAGAGACCTGGATCCATCAGGCCAAAGCCACCAGAGCCCGCAGGGACGCAGCCCACCAGCAGGAGGCGCTGCACCTGTACAGAGCCGGAGCCTGGAGCCAGTGCCACCGGTTGCTCATCCAGCACCTGGCCTCAGGTAACAGAGACACACACACACACCACACACACACACACACACACACACACACACACTAACACACACTAAGACCCAATTCCAAACCGCCCCTACAAACTACCCCTCCGTTAGCGCGTTCTCGCGGAGGGTCCTCCACATTAAGGTCTGTTCCAAACCAACAAGTGTTGAGGAGTAGTGGTTATCAAGCCCTCCAGCAGAGAGTCTGCATCACCTGACTCCACCTGCTGCATCACCTGACTGACCAATGTGTGTGTGTCCGTCAGGAAACACTGGCCGTTTCTCAATCGCGAGGATATTGGCTTCCAAGCCAATATTTCAAGGATGCTACGTCATCGAGTGCCGCCGAAGGACTGTTCCAATCTCCAGCATACTTGGAATTCCACCGAGGCCGCGTCCTTGGTTTGGGGGAAATTTGGAGCTGCACATGGGTAGACTTCGCGTCCTTAAAATCCCCACAATGCTTTGCGCACGGACCAATTTCCCCAAATCTGTGGCGGAAGATGTAAGGCGGGGCCTCTCATATGACGCACACCTGCACACTTGCTAGCCTATTCCACTCTTCGTTTTCTGAATGCCAGGAAGTATTCTTGCCTCGCTTCTGAAGCAAGATGCTCGGCTCGGCTGTGCTACCAAGCAAGCATCCTCGCGATTGAGAAACGGCCACTCTGTGTGTCCGTCAGGAACACTCTGTGTGTGTCCGTCAGGAAACACTCTGCTTACCAATAGTTTCTGGAAACATTAACTGATAAACTTCACAACAAGATGGACATTTAATATCTTCATACAGATGTTAACAACTTCATGGTTACCTCGTATTTTTTAAAACTTAGGATCATTTATCAAATCAAGTTTTATTTATATAGCACATATAAAAACGAGCCAAAGTGCTGTGCATGTAATAAAAGCACACTACAATAACATAAGAAAAAATACATTATAGAACGAAGCTGCGGGCCGGACTTTGGACATGCCTGCTTTTAAGGAGTAAAATAATAAGAGGTACGTTTTATTTATTTCGCCCCTCAGACTGCATCATCAACGATAACCACAACTTCCTGCTGGAGTTCCTGGAGGGTCTGGCAGTCCCTGAACGCAGCGCCACCATCCAGGACTGGGACACCGCGGGGGGGGTGTACCTCGACTACATCCGGGTCATCCAGACGCTGGAGCGGATACAGCAGGTATCTAACCGTCAGCTACATGTGACCTCCCTGCAGCTACATGTGACCTCCCTGCAGCTACACGTGCTGATAGCTTAGCTTGTTGTGCATAACACAGGTTCATTACTGCAGCTCAGGGTTCATGTTTTAATAGCATCTTTACAAGACCTCAGAGAGTTAATCTAACAGTCCCAATACCCCCTCTGAGTGGTAGCAGAGTATAACGTGGTGTTAAATGTAAACACTAACGTACCTGACCTGATGTTGTTGTTTCAGCTGGAGAGCGCAGGATATGAGTTGGAGCGTCTCCACTCTGCCGTGACGTCTCTCTGCAGCCGCATCGAGCTACTGCCCTGTAGCTGTGCCAGAGACCGCCTCGCCCAATCAGGTACGAGCTCCTTACCTCTTCGTGTAAACGGCAGCAGCTGATTGGCCGACAAGCTGGGAGGAGCTAGAGGAAGACGAGGTCACAGTTACTTAATCACAGAATTGTTCTCACTTTTAATTTTATTTCCAAACAACGACCCTAGAGTGTCAGACACATATTTCAGAGGGAGAATATGTTGAGTGAAATCCCCCCCCCCTTATTTGTTATCAGAGTCAGTGTGTCAGGTGTTTATATCAGACAGGGAGAGGGAGCTGATGTCAGATGAGTCGGTTGAGTTGCGCGGAGTCGTCATCGTTTATTTGTCAGATGGCAGAGAACAGGAAGTCTCTTATATCCCACAGTCAGGTAGGTCAGTGAACTAACCGAGCTAATCGTGCTAACTGTCACGATTAGCTCGGTTAATCCAGAATATCTGTAACAAACTCCCAGAAACCTGCAGGTCCGCTGCAACTCTGACTGCTTTAAAATCCAGGCTGAAGACTTTTCTTTTTGCCGCTGCTTTTAATTGAACTATTCACATCTCAAACTGCACTGTAACTTTTATTCATGTACCTGTGTTAAGATAAGAAACTTAATTGATCCCAATTTGGGAAATGTTTGCGTTGCCGCAGCATAAGAGAGGATGTATTGTACATGAGAGAAATTAAAAGATTATTTTATTATCTTTGTTTTTAAATTAGTGTTTTAAATGCCACTGTTTCTGCTGCACTATTTCTTAATGCGATTGTCTTTCATTTGTGTAAGGCACTCTGAATTGCCTTGTGTTGAAAGGTGCTATATAAATAAATGTATTACCCCTTTAGAGATGGCTAAGCGCGTGGCGAACATCCTGCGTGTGGTTCTGAGTCTGCAGCACCCGCTCAACATCCCATTGGCTCGTCTGGCGCCACACATCGCCCGCCTGCCGATGCCCGAGGACTACACTCTGGAGGAGCTGAGAGGCCTCACTCAGGCTTACCTGCAGCAGCTGGTGCTCAGCCAATGAGGAGCAGGTGGGAGGAGCTACTGTTAGTCTGGAGGTGAACCTGGAGATGTTGATAGAAATGTAAAGTAGGGTCTCCAGCACATAGAAACTGCCGGATGCTATTCAAGTTGCAGTAATTATTAAGTCAGATTTTGACATTTTGAGAAAAAAATCGAAATGTATTGAAAAAAGTAAGAATTTTTAGAATTTGAGAAAATGATAGAATTTTAGAAAAAATGTACATTTTGAGATTATGAGAAAAAGTAAGAATTTTGAGGGGAAATTGTTTTTGAGAAAAAGTAATGTTAAATTGAGAAAAAAATCGGAGTTTCAAATTCTCAACATTCAGATTTCCCTCAAAATCTCCAAATGTAGATTTGATAGGGATTATGGATCATTTGGATTGGACAGATTGCTTATTGATCTGAACACATCTACAGTAGTTAGATAAAGTTCATCCCTCTGTATCTCAACACTAATCACTATCAGCCCAATGCCAGATTTCAAATGCAGGACTTTGACTTGTTGTGAAGTATTTGGACGATAATGTAGTAAAGTAAATAATCTGAATACTTCTTCCTCCTCTGACAGCGCGACACCCCGCCACAATAAGAGCGTCTACATGAAGAAGTGAGGCACAGCGGCTCGAACAGACTTCAAAACCAGAGACAGGAAGTTTCCTCTGGACTCAAAGCTCCGTCATTCCCCCTCGTCGTCTTCGTCTGTCCGGAGAGTTATTACAAATATATATATATAACAGTGAATTAATATGAAGGTAAACCAGTTTTAAACCAAACTACGTTACTCTGTCGAGGGTCTGGACCCCCAAACATCAGAAAACAAATACGAGGGGGTTTAGACATTTGATGGGACGTGAAAAAAGAACAACTTTGATTTATTTGGGGGTTATTTTACCTCAAAAAGACATTGAATCTACACAAAATATAGATCTCTTAATGGTGGTACTGGTCATAACTGGTAGACTTCTGCAAGAAGTGTCATACTGAAATATTGAGACATTTAAATCTTTTTTTTTGGGCTGTTTTCTGAAATCTACTGGTTCTTTCTGTTTCTGTTCTATTTTGAAAATCGCTCTCCAGACTGTCACGCTGATATTTATGTTTAAGTTGCATTTTAGTTGTGAAATAAGGTTCAAATTCTGTCCTATTGACGCGACTTTGAGACAAAAACACACCCAGATTTCTGCTTTAATAGACGTTATATTACAGATGAAGAGTAACCAATGGGCAGCAGGAAGTAAGAAAGTGTCTAGTATGCTGGCATTTCAAAATAAAACTACCAAAAATATGAAGTCCACACTCGGCTGGAGACTTTTCAGAGTTCCTGTTAGTGTTTTATTTTGAAATTCTCCCCTGTAAACGGACGTACTTCCTGTGTTTCAGCAACACGGGGGGCGTTTGGACTCGACATGCAGAGTGTAAAATGGTCTATTTTTGTAGATTGTGTTGAATGTAAATCAGGTGTGTGTGTGTGTGTGTGTGTGTGTGTGTGTGTGTGTGTGTGTGACATGTCTTGCAGGAAGTGAAGAGGTTCCTCCTGACAGCCGGAGATTCCTCTGCATGTAATTATATAAATATTGTATATTTTTGGAAAGTCACACCAGGTGGTTCCTGTTCTCCTGCGTTCAGCATCATCTCTAACGGAGTGTTTTTAAGGAGGAAACTCGTCACTTCTCCAAGGTTTTTGGTCGTTTTTGTTTTTTGTTGTAGAATAACTGTCAGCTTGCCAAGAAACAAACTATATGATGTCTGCTTATTGTCCTGAGTGTGTACGGTGTGTGTGTGGATGGATACTGCTTTGGGTGTTGGATGTGTGTGTGTTGGATGTGTGTGTGTGTGTTGGTGTGTGTTGGATGTGTGTGTGTGCATGTTTCCTGATCATTTTGTTGATATTTTTTAATAAAGTCAAGTAGAAATAAAGTTTTTTTCATGGTATTTTTGGTTCTCTGGATTTATTTGTTCCAGTTGCTGGGCCGCGAGGAGAATCTACAAACTGAGAAAGGGTCATAATTCTCTTTTTAATATCTATTTTAAACTGCTGAGAGAACATCTCGAGAAAAGTCACAACTGAGATTCTGAGAAAATGTCAGAAATTTTAGAAAAAAGTCAAAATTGAGAAAGTCACAACTGAGATTCTGAGAAAATGTTAACATTTGAATTTGAGAAAGTCAACATTTTAAGAAAAAAGTCAACATTCTGAGAAAATGTCAGACATTTCAGAAAAGTCAATATTTTGAGAAAAAAGTCCAAATTGAAAAACTTTTAGATTTTGAGAAAATGTAAGAATTTTGAGATTATGAGAAAAAGCTAAGAATTTGCAAAACAAAATGTTTGAGAGAATTAAAACAATTGAATAAGTAAGAATTTTGATTAAAAAAATCTAAATGTTGTGGAAAAAAGTAAGATTTTTTTGAATTTGAGAAAAATAAAAAATATTGAGAAAAAGTAAGAATTTTGAGAATAAGTCCGTTTTTGAAATTTTGAGGAAAAAATAAAAATGTTGAGAAAAAAGTAAAACATTTTGATTAAAAAAATGAGAAAAAGTAAGAATTTTGAGAAAAAGTAATAATTCATATCACAATTCATAATTCCCTTTTTAATATCTATTTTAAACTGCTGAGAGAACAACCCAAGTTTTATCCACCAATTGCAAATAAAAGGACCAATTTATTGAAGCACAGGATTAAAAAAACAGTCTCTGCTTTTTTAGAATCTCTTTATTAGTAAACCATGAGATTGGAGAGGATTGAAACCTCTCAACATGACTCAAAGCAACAGCGATCCCAAACTAAATGCGTGTCAGATCATTCTCATTTCCAGGATCCTCTTTCCTTGCATGTTCGCCGTCACAGTGAGAGGCAGCAGATAGAAAAAGCCTTTGAGTTCCTCCACGGTTTGAAGCCCATTCCCTCAGAAAGGACTCAAGCTGCACCTGCTGGTGAGCACTTGTCTTGTCGGTGCAGAGTAATGTGATTACTTTAATCTTCCTGATCTGCAAAGGAGCAGCACTCTGATCCTGGACAAACACACAAATCACAATTATTCTTTATTTTAATTTTGTATTTATTTGTGTCCTGTAGTCCAACACTCTTACCTTTTGGCTCCATGGCCTGTTTTGGTTATAATTGTGGTTCAAATATTGTACGCCTTCAAGTGAAGATCTTCTATGTTTGGATTGTCAATTGATGAACAATAGTCAGTGGCGTTTTATATGTACAAAAGTGGTGGGGCACAAAAAACTTAGATGTCTATATATAAGCTTCTGCAGTGACGTGCAGTGAGGTTCATGGCTGGTTCAGGTTTACAAATATTATATTTTGACCTAAACCAAATATAATATTATTTTCAAACCTTTTTTGTCTGATGCTTCGATTAATTTTAAACAGACAGTTCAACAAAAGGATACCCAAAAATGTAATTTTATTAGGGCTGTCAAGTTAACGCGTTAATAACGCGTTAACGCAAAAAAAAATTAACGCCACTAATTATTTTAACGCGATTAACGCATGTGTATTTTTTGTCCTCGGCCGCCGTAGTTTCAGAGCGCATCGAGTTTAAAATACCATCGACAAGCTGATGCTGACAGCCCCGCTCCTGCTGCCCGCTTGTGGCAGACCACACTTCCACGCTCACGGCAGGCCCGGACTGGCCATCGGGAGGACCGGGAGGGTGTGTATGTGTGGCGCGACTCGCGCGAGCGAGGCACACCTTACGTGTTGTTGTTAGCATCTGGTGCTAGCTAGCTGCGCTAACGGATATAAGGAGCTGTTTCAATGACATTTCGCCGACAACTGCGCCGAGCACTTGACTTTATGCAGGTAGCCAGACAGTGGGACATTGTACGAAAAGTCAGCACACTCAGCACGGATAGTACGCGCAACATGATTGCAGCGTCCAGGCAGCTCCCATTCGAGCATATCGAGCACATACAGGACTGTCTCAGAAAATTAGAATATTGTGATAAAGTTCTTTATTTTCTGTAATGCAATTAAAAAAACAAAAATGTCATACATTCTGGATTCATTACAAATCAACTGAAATATTGCAAGCCTTTTATTATTTTAATATTGCTGATTATGGCATACAGCTTAAGAAAACTCAAAAATCCTATCTCTAAATATTAGAATATCATGAAAAAGTATACTAGTAGGGTGTTCAACGAATCACTTGAATCGTCTAATTAACTCGAAACACCTGCAAGGGTTTCCTGAGCCTTGAAAAACACTCAGCTTGGTTCAGTAAACTAAATCACAAGTATGGGGAAGACTGCTGATCTGACTGCTGTCCAGAGGACCGTCATTGACACCCTCCATCAGGAGGGTAAGACACAAAAAGAAATTTCTCAAAGAGCAAGCTGTTCACAGAGTGCAGTTTCAAAGCACATCCACAAAAGTCTGTTGGAAGGGGGAAATGTGGCAGGAAACGCTGCACAACCAGAGAGATGACCGCAGCCTTAACAGCATTGTGAAGAAGAGTCGCTTCCAGAATTTGGGGGAGCTTCAAAGACAGTGGACTGAAGCTGGAGTCCAGGTATCAAAAGTCACTGTTCACAGGCGTGTCCGGGAAATGGGCTACAATAGCCGTATTCCCATGGTCAAGCCACTTCTGAACTCAAGACAACGGAAGAGGCGTCTGACTTGGGCTAAGGAAAAGAAGCACTGGACAGTTGCACAGTGGTCCAAAGTCCTCTTTTCAGACGAAAGCAAGTTTTGTATTTCATTTGGAAGTCAAGGCGCCAGAGTCTGGAGAAAGGCTGGAGAGGCGCAAAATCCAAGTTGCTTGAAATCCAGTGTGAAGTTCCCACAGTCAGCGATGGTTTGGGGAGCCATGTCAGCTGCTGGTGTTGGTCCACTGTGTTTCATCAAGCCCAGAGTAAATGCAGCTGTGTACCAAGAGATTTTAGAGCACTACATGCTTCCGTCTGCTGAAAAGCTCTATGGAGATGAGGAATTCATTTTCCAGCATGATCTGGCACCTGCCCACAGTGCCAAAACCACCAGTAACTGGTGTACTGACCATGGCATTACTGTCCTCGATTGGCCTGCAAATTCCCCTGACCTGAACCCCATAGAGAATATGTGGGGTATTGTGAAGAAGAAGCTGAAAGACACCAGACCCAACAATGCTAATGAGCTAAAGGCCGCTATTGAAGCATCCTGGGCATCCATAACACCTCAGCAATGCCACAGGCTGATTGCCTCCATGCCACGCCGCATTGATGCAGTAATCCGTGCAAAAGGATTCCCAACCAAGTACTGAGTGCATTAATGGACATTTTCAAATGTTTGATTGTGTTTTGCTGTTATAAATCTTTTTTTTTTACTTGGTCTGAGGAACTATTCTAATTTTTTGAGATAGGATTTTTGAGTTTTCTTAAGCTGTATGCCATAATCAGCAATATTAAAATAATAAAGGCTTGCAATATTTCAGTTGATTTGTAATGAATCCAGAATGTATGACATTTTTTTTTTTTAATTGCATTACAGAAAATAAAGAACTTTATCACAATATTCTAATTTTCTGAGACAGTCCTGTATATGCCGTGTCTCCCCCCCCCCACACACACACACACACACACACACACCACACACACACACACACACACACACACACACACACACACACACACACACACACAGTATTATTGTATGAGAGAGGTTCCAGGTTGAATTGAGGCGAATATTTGTAATGTTCAGGTTGTTGTGTTTAATATTCATGAGAATATTTGTCATTGTTCAAATGATAATAAACAAACATATAAAGCATATTTGTCCACTCATATGTTGATAAGAGTATTAAAAACTTGAAAAATATCCCTCTAAGGTACATTTAGAACAGATAAAAAATGTGCGATTAATTTGCGATTAACTATGGACAATCATGCGATTAATCGCGATTAAATATTTTAATCGACTGACAGCCCTAAATTTTATCATTTAAATATTGAATTGTTCTCTCTTAGTAAGATCCCATTTTCAATAACATTGCGGTCTTACCTTGACTTGAAGATGAAGCATTTGCCTATCCTTCCGGACAAAATTTCTATAACTTTTTTGTAAAAGTCCTCCTTATCTTCTTGTAGTTTCAAAAGTCTATCATAAATCTAATCGATAGATTTATGATAAAAAAATTATAAAAGTAGGGTAGACATGTGGATATTATCCGGCTGAACAAAACGTGCATTTATCTAACAGGTACGTTTCCCACAGATCTTATTTCAAGCTATTTTCTAAAATCCTATGGAGAAATCTCATTGCTTTTTTGTCGAGGGAAGCCACGCGCAGCTTACTTCCGGGTTTTAGGACGCGTCACTGCAGCTCTCTCGTCTCCTCTTCACACACCACACTTCGCGGCACACGTACTTACAGCCAATCAGCTCTGAATGATGTGAGATGACGTATGGTGGGGATGGCAGCTCAGTGCCCCTATGGTCATTATTTGTTTGCCACACAAAATACTCTGAGCATGCGCAGTGTAGTTTTTACAGTCACCGTTCACTTAGACAGTGAGAGGGAGGGGCATGATCAGGTTTTGTCCCACATGGCTCTAAACAGCTCAATAGGCACACACTGTAGACACTAATTAGAAGAACACAGACTAAAACAGCAATGTACAGACGAATCAGATGATTAAACATGATCTTAAAATATATTTTATATATTTTTTTTGCATTTTTTGTAATCATTTGTAATACTTTCTGCTGACACTAGGTGGGGCTGTGCCCCACCTGCCCCTAATGACCAGTCGCCACTGACAATAGTAGAGACTAAGCTGAACACTAGTAGCTTTGAACTGTTCAATCTAACCTATCAATGTACCAAATGTATTTTCTATGTGTCTTCAATACAAATATTACAAATGAAAATAAAAGACACAAATCAGTCATACCAACAACCTCTCAGATAAGAAAGGACTTTATTTATCCCGAAGGAAATCACAGCAGCATAATAATAAAACTGTACCGGTCCGTAACTAAGTACATTGTGTGTGTGTGTGTGTGTGTGTGTGTGTGTGTGTGGTGTGTGTGTGTGTGTGTGTGTGTGTGTGTGTGTGTGTGTGTGTGTGTGTGTGTGTGTGTGTGTGTGTGTGTGAGAGAGTGAGAGTGTGTGTGTACCAGCTGCAGGTTTCTTCTTGTCTGTCGCTGCTCCTGAGTCAGTTGCAGGTTTGGTCCCTGTGAAAGTAAAGGCTCTAAATATTCAGTATGGAGCTCAAACTCTTTCTCTCTCTCAGGTTTACCACAAGGTGATACCACATGGGTTCCTTTTGATTTCCTGCTTCTTCACACATACTCTCTCCACAGGTTAGCTCTGAGAGTTAGCATGCTAATGTAAACACAGACCATATTACTTCCAGAACACGTCTCATTGTTTCTGACAGCAACGTTTCTGATTGGCCTGTGGGTGTAAAGCTCGCCCACATTTGAGTAATATCGTCATGACGCAGCAAATCTGGATTAGCTCCATTGTTCCCCCGTCTTTAGAGATGTGGGTACCATAGGCGGCACCAGGGGGTATTATGGCTATCCTAGGGGGTTCTGCAGCTCCCTCTTGGATAGCCATAGCACCACCTAAGCACCCCCATGAAATGTATGTCTTTTTTTTTTTTATGTGTGTGAAATTCATAATTTGAAAAATGATTGATTCGAAAATAATATGCTACAGTACAGTAAGTACTTCTGGATCTCTGTGTTTCATTCAAGCTCTGCTCTTTGTGTGGCACACACGCATTTAGTGCGAGAGAGAGAGAGAGAGAGAGAGAGAGCGCACCTGTGCCAGGGATTGTTGTTGTTAGCATCTGTTGCTAGCTAGCTACAAGCTTTTTCAACAACAAAGTAGAGGGAGAGCTCTCTCCGGTCAGACTGAGAGGCTCAGTGAACTAAAGGACTCTGAGTGTTTAGATAGTTCACTTTAGTCTAAGTTATCTCAGTCTCTATCAAACGGTTTGGTCACGATTAATGTAAACAAGTATTTCCGAGGCACACCTTCATATGATCATTATAGTTATAAAAAAATAAGAAAATAAATGAAAACAGTTGAAATACTATATGACAGTAAAAAAAGAATAAAGTTAAAAGGGGAGTGATTTGTAAAATATCCATAAAGAAAAAGAAAATCTGTTTACAGTTCTGTTTCATATGGTGTTGGAGAGGTATCCATAGATCTCTTCATTTTGATCTCAAGTGCACCAGATTGATGCATTTGACTTCAACATAAAAAAAGATCTGCCCCCGGACCCCCCTAGAGTAAGGTCTCCCCCCACTTATAGAAAATAGCACTTTTACCCCTGCTTACACCTATATGCCGTGAGCTGATTATACGCCCGGTACTTTAATGGGAAACCCTACATGTTTGAGCACCCTCTATGAAACGTCAGAATATCATGCCAAATGCACTTTTGTACGTCTTTTATACATGAATATGTGTCCCCGTGTTCCAGGGAACTCACCAAGTGTCAGAAAACACAACCCTCTCTATTTTCCTCCATACCCAAATCTCTAAAAAAGGGGCTGCAACGGATCTGATAAAACTGATCCAGATTTGAACACTGTCCTGACGTCAGGACGGTGGCGCTACGGCTATTGGGCCAACTCTCCACCTATCAGGGAATGTGGGGTTGGGCCACGGCCGGCCATTGCCGCTCGAAAGCGCTGGAGACGCTGTAGTACATATGCCAGGCCTGTAAGTGGCGCTGTAGTCTGCCACAAAAGCAGCGAAGAACACTTCCCGCGCATGGTTACCATGGTTACCCTTCTGTTTATTCTCCGCTGTGGCTTTCTTTCTCCCTCCCTGAGGCAAGCGTTTGCTCCCGCTGCTTTAATTCAATGCAATCCCTCCCCGTTGAGGCAAGCACTGTAATTCTCTCCGGTTAGTCCACCAGCAGATGACAAAACCCACCTCTCCGCCTCTTCCAAGGAACGAGGGGACCGTGCGGCAGAGTTTCAGTTTCAGTTTCTTTCGCCGGTCAAGATGTCCGTTAAAGTTTAAATCTTCCGGACAAAATTAGAAAAGTGCCGGTCAAAGGTCTTCTTTGTTATTTATTGAGCTTTAAAACAAATGAATAACGACTCTATATAATAATAGGCTATAATAAAACACGGAGGACAGAGATCTATTTTTCTCCCCTCTTCTGACTTGATCAGAGTACGCTCCCCTCTCCTGCAGGGGGCGTGGTCAGCTGCAGCTCACAGAATCAGCCCTCTGCAAAACAGGGCTGGAGACAATAATAATAATAATAACACATTACTACAATCGCAAACAGAAGACAATAAATTACAACAGCAAATATAAAAATCAAACACAGGGAAATGTCAGGAGTCGTGCTCCGCTCTGACTAGAAGGCCAGGGAGAAGAAGTGAGTTTTTAGTGTTGATTTTAAAAACCCTAGGGTCTGGGCCGACCTCACATGGAGGGCAGAGTGTTCCAGAGCCTGGGCCAGCTGCTACGAAGGCTCGGTGCCCTCGGGTTTTGAGCCTGGTCTTGGGCACTACCAGCAGCAGCTCGTCAGCAGACCTTAAAGCTCTGGCTGGGGTGTAGCGATGGAGGAGTTCAGCTATATAGGCCGGAGCCAGCCCATTTAGGGCTTTAAAAACAAATAAAAGTTTACTAAAGTAAACAAAATAAATTACTGGGGGAACTTTGAATAGGGGAACGTTTTTAATTAGTTAATTACGTTATAATACAAAAAAAAAATGTAAATGAAATAAATACATGTAAAAATACATTTCAAATACATGATAATTATTGTTAGTTTACGTTGTTTTTCTGATTCTGGATCGCTGAACATTGACCATTTCATAAACACAACAATAATACCAGGTTCTTTATTAATGTAAAGTTAATTAAACTAATAACTTCAAAACAAGCTATCAAAAACAGGGAGATAAATTATTAAATTAAGATTTAGTTTTTTTAAAAGTCAGAATTTTGAGATTTTGAGAAAAAAGTCAGAATTTTGAGAAAAAAATCAACATTTTAAATCTTTTCAAAAAGTAAACTTTCAAGCTTTTTACCAAAAAGTCAGAATTTTTTTGATATTTTGCAAAAGTAAAAATGTCGAAGTTTCAGATTTTGAGGAAAAAATTCATTGCAGAACTCCCCTTCAGATGTTCTCAGGGACTGCCATTTTGATGATTCTGTTTCCTTGTATTTCAGCCTCCACTGAGAGCGGTATTCTTTCAAGGAGATCATCACGAAAGCCTTTCTTCAGCTGGAAGTCGAGCGTTTTCGCCAGAAGTCGAGACGCCACGACGAGCGTGTGCAGCTTCGTGTCTAATTCCACCTCCAGTTGAGTCTCCTTCAGCATGGCTTTCATGATCCCTCTAATCTTGAGAGTCACTTTCTGGATGCCGACACTTTGAACCTGCATGAAGACACGTTAACGGTCCAATGTTTCAGGACGTGAGAAACATCAAATAAAGTCTTCAGATTAATGTGAGGAGCATTTTGTTTTGGGGGCTATTTAGCTCCCATTAGGCTCTCAACGATAATTAATTTTGTTGGACGATACATTTTTACGGAAATTATTGCGATAAACTATAATATTGTCGGCACCGTTGTAAGACCATTTTAGACCACTGACATAATGATAATATATAATAATAATTCAAGTACATCCTTTCAAACAGAACTTTTATGAACATTCAACATTGCAAATGAAATGGGCTGCCGCTGCTGCGTCATGACATCACCGTTTACGTCGGTTTACGTTTCTCCCAAACGCCGCTCACACAACAACAATAGGGGACTACGTCGGGTCGCTGATTGTGTTTCTTTTATCATACGAAGCCAGATTAAATGAATAACTACTTCTCAACCCTGATAATAAGTGAATGTGTTTCAGTATGTATTGATTCCATCCGATAGCTGCTATATACAAACAAAACGTCTGCCTGCTCTCCACAATAATCAATAACAGCGAACGGATGGTCAAAGTAAGGTAAAAATAAACAGAATCACATTAAGCCTGGTTAGTGTTGCCTGACTTTATAAAGTGTGTTTTTTTTATAAGTGTGTGGTCACGTTCTGGTAACTTTGCTCAGCGCTACTGCTTTTACAACTTGTATTTGCCGTACTCGCCACTAACTGTTATTGTTCAGGTTAATCTTGCCCCCTCCGAATTAAGCGTGAAGTATTGGTTCTTGGTTCTTGCCGGGCAGCCGAGTGGGTCAGCTAAGAACCGGTTTTTGGTGCTTAGAGCCGGCTCCGCTGCGGTGGAAATAGGAAGAAACAGAGCTAAATTAGGCTGTAGCCCGGAACTGGCTCTGGAACCGGTTTGGTGGAAAAGGGCAATTCAAGTCCGTAGGTTCGCCTCGTTGATTTGGCTTAAATCCCAAATATTCCCACACCGGAGATGTGAATTAGGTTTTGCAACCAATTCCACCACATTTAAATTCCCCTCGAGTAAGTCACACGTTGTCTCCTGCTTGTCTCTATATTATTCATTTGGCTGCTACACTGCTGCACGCGGAGTGTCCTGACCTGCTGTGTGTGAGCCCCGCCCCTCACAGCGCGCCTGGCCGGCAGACACAGCGCGCCTGGCTAAAATGCTGTTTCACATCCTTATGTAAACAAACACGCATGTAAACGGCAATTTATCAAGGTCAGTAAAGTTATCGAGTTCATTTTTATTTATCGTACGATAAGTCAATGAATTGCTTATCGCGACAGGCCTAGCTTCATATGATGTCTTCTGTGGAACAAGCCGCCAGGAATATCATTTTAACACTCTTTTCAGGTTGGCTTTGTATTAGCACATCACCATTTGATTTCTAATAGTTATTAGTCTTATTTCCTTATTTATTGATTTTGTCTTATGTCGTCCTTTATTTTATCGAGGGATCATTACTTATTTTATTGTATTTTTATTATCACAGTCAGAATTTTGAAGAAAAAAGTCAGAATTTTGAGATATTGGGGAAAAAGTCAGAATTTTAAGATTTAGAGAGAAAAAAATTACATTTTGAGGAAAAGTCAGAATTTGGATATTCTGGGAAAAAATCTGAATCTTGAGGAAAAATCAGCGGTTTTAGATTTTGAGGAAAAAATCTGAATCTTGTGATTTTCAGGAAAAAGTCAGAATTTGACATTTTGAGACAAGCTGTCATCACAGATTAAACTTGTGTAACTGGAGGCTGCAGGTACCTTGGTGATTTTGGTGAATGTAGTTGAGTTGAGAGACACTTTCCTAAGTACTCATTGGGCTTCATGTTGTTCAGAAGAAGGACGTCTCCGACTGAAAGGTCTTTGCTCTGCTTGGTGGCCTCGCCCACATGGTGACGCTGATTTCCTCAGCTTCCTGTTTCAGTTTAACTTTTGCTGATTCGACTTCGTCTTCTTCTTCTTCACCTTCACTTTTTCAGCGGGATCAATCTGAAAAAAAGCAGCAGAGAAAGCACAACAATGATTATTTTCACAAAATGTTTAAACAAACTGCCTTTGTTTGATAAATAGAATTGGTCCATTAGTTTATCTTTAGTTATCCGTCAATAAATAGTTTCTAAGATCTTGAAAAGGCATTTAAAAAATCTAAAAGACACATTTGTTGAATGCATTACCAACCTAACCAGGCTCCATGCATGAAGTAGGTCTGCAGTTTGAACTCACCTCGGTGACGGTTCCTTTGACGCTCACGTGTGTCTGGGGAGGAGATGATTTGATGTCTTTAATGGAGGTCAGTGGACTCTCAGGACAAAGCAGTCTCTCAGCTTCTCTCTCGAACTCCTCCGGGACGATGACAGGTTTTGTTTCTGACACTTTGCTCGATGCGTTAACCTTCACATATATTCCATCTATTATTAGATCCCTGAAGATGTAGGAGCTCCCCTCTTTGATTTGTCGATGGAGATCTTTTCCGTACACCATCAGTTTGACGCTGGCCGTCTCGTCGGCGACGTCCAGATAAAAATAAAACTTCCCTTTCTTTGTCTTGGTGTCGTATTTGAGCAGCCCGGATTTTTAACAACTTTCACAACAATTGCTTCCGTCTCAAGAATTCCACTGGATTTTAGATCAAAGATGGATTTCTCCTGCACACAAAGAAAGAAAAGCATCTCAATGAACGTAAATACAGTAAATGTCTCAAAGCTGTAAGTCATAAATAAGAAATAAGCCTTTACCCATGGGTGTAACTTTGGTCTGAGAAGTAATTCCATTTCCTGCCTTTCTATACATATATTAGGGACTATGGTGTTAAAAAATCCAAGAAAAATATGTAGTGTATATGATGAGTGTGTAGATTGATCTAGTGTCCTCTCCATGTGAACCTGCTCTATTTGTGGGGGACCTCACCTCCTCTAGGGGGGTCCGAAGATTTTTTTCTTTTAATTGAAGTTAAAGGCATCAATCTGGTGACAGCAAAATTAAGAGAGTTATGCATACAACTCTCAACACTCATATGAAACAGAACTGTATATATTTCAATAATCAATAAACCATTAGAATATGCTCACAAGCAATAACACATCATTGATAAACTCCTCTCTCCTATCTTTATCTTACCTAGTCTGCATCCTATCTTTTTATTTATGCATATTTGACTAATCACTCCCCTTTCAAACTGTACTTTTATTTTTACTGACCTATAGCACACATTGGAATGATTTCTTAAGTTTATTTTTTACAATGTTATTAAATAGATGGAGATATTTTGTTTACATAGATGACCAAACCGTTTGAGACCCACTGAGATAATTTAGACTAAAGTTTACAATCTAATCACCAGAGAGTCCTTTAGCTCAGGGGTTCCCACCCCCGGGCCGCGGACCGGTAGCTGTGAGTTTATCGGAATATTTGCAGAATTATAAATATATAAAATATTTTATCATAATGTTTTTCTTTAATTTTCGCACCGATACCAGTGATATTATTTCATCCAGTAGCTAGTTAAACTTCCACCAGAAAGCGTTGAAAATGGCTTTTATGATGTTCCGAGGGATTCGGCGGCTCAGCCTCTTGTGCGCACGAGAATGTTACCGGTGCGCCAAGTAGGAAGAGGAGCGCACAGGAGACAACCGTTTGATTGCAGACTGTTATGTATGTGGGGAAATGGTGGTGCATACATTATTTGAGATATATTTCAAACTCGGACTTCATTTAAGGACATGTCGGCCAGGGGTGTAGAGCTATTTGTTTAAGCACCGGATTGGCAAAACAGGAGAGTAAACCAGTCTGCCTTGATCTATGAATTAATGTCCGGGACTCTCACGGTATCTGCTACCCACAGCTGTTTTATAGAAGGAAACCCTCCTTCACTTCATGAATGGCTGCAGCATCAGGAGGCAGCGGGACGTATACTCCGCCTCTGAGAAGTGCAGCACCAGCAGGTAAAGAGCTGTGCCTTTACTGTGTTTACCTTCATCAGAAACAGCTTAAGAGTGACTGCAGGCTGCTACGTGTTAACCACACACACCTCTACACACACACACACACACACACACACATACACATACACACACACACAACACACACACACACCACACACACACACACACACACACACACACACACACACACACACACACACACACACACACACACACACCACACACACACACACCTCTACGCACATCGAACTGCCCGATTATTCCCCCTATTACTCGTTTTATGAAGGAGATGTCCGGTCACCAAGGCGCATGATGTGTGTGTGTGTGTGCTCTGCTCAGCTCAGCCAACCCAGTCTCACATCTAAACGTGTAATACTACGTTGGTCCACAACTTGGGACGTAATATTTCTACAAAAACGCCTCTGAAATTGTAGGATCCCTACGTTTTTTTTCACCATTCATTTCCAATGGCTGGCGTCTATGTCACGTGATCTTCAACTTTCTCTCCGCAGAAATTAAAAAACATGGCCGACCTTCGTTTTATTCTCGGTAGAAAATGCCTATTTTAAGGTTAGTTTGGCCATTAAAATGCGTTTTGATGTCATTTGATGCGAGAAATATGAGTTGTTATTTCAGATTATGTGTGCAGTGGATGTACATGATCTTTAGTTTGCTAGTTATTACGAAGAATACTTCAGGAAATTGTGTAAATACAACGTTTTCATTGTTACCAAGGTGGTTGCTAGGGACGCTGCTATCGATATTATGTCTGTTATGTTGTGTAACTGTTTAATGGTGTTATCTTTATTGCTACCCGGCATCTAAAATTGTGGCATAGATACGTTATTTTCCATTATGCTCTCTATATATTGTCTTTATTATGCTTTAAACCAGTGGTTCTCAACTGGTGGGTCGCGACCCAAAAGTGGGTCGCGGACCCGTTTCAAGTGGGTCGCGGATGTGTGAGTGAAGAAAAAAAAGTTGAAAAAAAAATTGGATTTTTTTTTTTTTTTGGGAAAAAATGCAAACTTTTATTTTGAAGGACCGATTTTCTAACGCTGTGCATGCAGTAGGCGTTGGACTGGAAGTACCGGAGACCATAAATGGTTTTGAAAACTTCTGTCACGTAGTGATCATCTTCTCAATAAAACATCTCTGCTGATGTTTTTTCGAGTCTTCTGGCCAATCAGAATCAAGATTGTTGCCGGAACTCCCCACGGAGAATAACTGAGGTAGAACTATTCTTTATACATCCATGGGTACAACTTCAGATAGAAATGAACACATAATGAAATATGACCCCCGGTTTGATGATCGACAGGTCACAGAACAATGGGGGCTATCTACCCTTACCCACAATTTAAAGTAAGTCACACAGAATCTCCTCTTTACTCTTCTCTCAGCAAGCTGTCAGAACTAAGTGAAAAACAAACAATGGCATAAAATATTATTAATATGTCGGGTAGTAATAGATTTATTTATTTCCTTCTCAGAGTGTACCAGAATGCGTAGTTTATGTTAGTATTTCTAAAAATCTCCTGGGGGAGAATCCCCCCAGACCCCCCTGCTGGGGTTGGGTTTTCAGCATGTGTGCCTTTTTATATAGTTCAGCTTTGATTCCATCATCTCATTAAACCTTTTTTAAAAGCATACTTTAGTTCTGTGAAGGGATATATGCACTGTACTTCACTTTTATTAATATTGTATTCT
Source organism: Trematomus loennbergii (assembly GCA_012861695.1). Taxonomy (NCBI): domain Eukaryota; kingdom Metazoa; phylum Chordata; class Actinopteri; order Perciformes; family Nototheniidae; genus Trematomus; species Trematomus loennbergii. The sequence continues at coordinate 151,278 of JAAOOA010000161.1, read as the reverse complement.
GAAAAGCGTATATATTACGGCACGATTTTTGTTGAATAGATTTGAGTGCTTCAAAATGTTGGGTCACGATCTATTGACCAAGTAAAAAGTGGGTCCCGAGGCCTGACCAGTTGAGAACCACTGCTTTAAACAGTGTCTCGGGCTTTGGCTATAGGGCGGCTCAAAGTATTTTGTCCGGCCGTTGTGAAGACTGCTTTGTTTATTGTCCTTGTTTTAGTTTTAAATAAAGCATATTCAATCGAGACATGCCAAACATGTGACGTCATATGACGCGTCGCATCTGCGCACAGGGAGCAGGGAGACCCCGAGATCCGTATTCCCCGTATTTTTTAAATAACGAGATTTTCAATCACGGGCGCGCATCAAACGTGTGACGTAATGTGGTATTAAAAGTATTAAAAGAGGTGAAAATCACTACAAGTCTGGGCATGTTGAGAGCTGTACATACACACACATTTCATAGTCTTATATTTCAACAGTTTTACGACAAACTGTGACTTTTTTGACATGGAAATTATTATTTAAGATTAACAAACATCATATGTGTAATTCGTGGCACAATTCAAACGGGATCGAAAGATAATCTTTCTCTCTCCATTGACTTCAATGCATAACTTTTCCGAAATAAGGTCCCATGGAGGAACCCGGAAGTTTGACGGACATTACCCACAATCCTCTGTAGCAACCATAGACTGTATACAAAAATTAAATAATACATTATTCCGAGTGTGCTTGCTTTTCTCTTTGAAAGTCATCACATAACGGCATTGTAATACACGTTTCGGCTGCATTAAATATGACATATCTGCCGTAGTTAACTCTATGTATAGAGCCCTGATGACAAGACTTCTAGACAAACAGGAACTGCCGCCAAAACTGAAAACGTGACGTGGATCTTAAATATATAAGCAATTAAACAACATCTTACATTTCTTTTCACACAATACGTCTCCTTGCAGTATCAACACTAATTCGGCTGACTTTTATATTTGATCCAATTGGTAGATAGGCTGTATTTACACCATAACGGTGCACAGCTGATAGAAAGGGATCCTACTGGTTAAAGCACGTTATTGCATTTTATAATTGTATTATTAGATATTAATAGGATCCCTATAAAGTATATTCTTTACTCGTCGTTATTCTCTACTAATAGTTAATCAAAGACTGTATATAATGACTATTTTGCACATCCCATTCAAGATTTCAAGATTTAAGGTTTATTGGCATATCATATTATACACAACTACGGTGGAGTTATGCAATGAATGAAAAACTTGGGTCGCAGGTTCCTCAACAGTGCATTACAAGACATCTATCAATATGTGTGTACCTCCACCATTACATTGTCATATTCTGCACATTTCTTATACTATCTACATACATCTTATAAGAGTATAATACATATGTATAATATCAGTTAAAATAAGTGCTTAACATAGTTAACATTGCTGGAGGTATACACATATTGATAGATGTCTTGTAATGCACTGTTGAGGAACCTGCGACCCAAGTTTTTCATTCATTGCATAACTACACCTAGCTGTGTATAATATGATATGAGTGAGACTGTGTTGGCAAACGCGCTGCAGCTTCAGAAAGGATGCAGATATAAACTCACAAATGTTCCACATGAAGAAACATCTTCAGCAACTTGACATCACATGCAGCATTTAGAGAACATTCAGCAACTTGAGGAAACATGCGCAGCGTTTACTAAAAGCTGCAGAAACCAAACGCTGAAGAAGCTCAAAACACAATGGAGACCAGGGGACACTAAAGAGTGACGCACAAAGCTGGGAGACCAGGGGACACTAAAGAGTGACGCACACAGCTGGAGACCAGGGGACACTAAAGAGTGATGCACACAGCTGGGAGACCAGGGGACACTAAAGAGTGACGCACACAGCTGGGACCAGGGGACACTAAAGAGTGACGCACACAGCTGGGAGACCAGGGGATACTAAAGAGTGACGCACACAGCTGGAGACCAGGGGACACTAAAGAGTGACGCACAAAGCTGGGAGACCAGGGGACACTAAAGAGTGACGCACACAGCTGGGGGACCAGGGGACACTAAAGAGTGACGCACAAGCTGGGAGACCAGGGGACACTAAAGAGTGACGCACACAGCTGGGGGACCAGGGGACACTAAAGAGTGACGCACACAGCTGGGAGACCAGGGGACAATAAAGAGTGACGCACACAGCTGGAGACCAGGGGACACTAAAGAGTGACGCACACACTGGGAGACCAGGGGACACTAAAGAGTGACGCACACAGCTGGAGACCAGGGGACACTAAAGAGTGACGCACACAGCTGGGAGACCAGGGGACAGTAAAGAGTGACGCACACAGCTGGGAGACCAGGGGACACTAAAGAGTGACGCACACAGCTGGGAGACCAGGGGACACTAAAGAGTGACGCACACAGCTGGGAGACCAGGGGACACTAAAGAGTGACGCACACAGCTGGGAGACCAGGGACACTAAAGAGTGACGCACACAGCTGGAGACCAGGGGACACTAAAGAGTGACGCACACAGCTGGGAGACCAGGGGACACTAAAGAGTGACGCACACAGCTGGAGACCAGGGGACACTAAAGAGTGACGCACACAGCTGGGAGACCAGGGGACACTAAAGAGTGACGCACACAGCTGGGAGACCAGGGGACACTAAAGAGTGACACACACAGCTGGGAGACCAGGGGACACTAAAGAGAGACACACACAGCTGGGAGACCAGGGGACACTAAAGAGTGAGCACACAGCTGGGAGACCAGGGGACACTAAAGAGTGAGGCACACAGCTGGAGACCAGGGGACACTAAAGAGTGACGCACACAGCTGGAGACCAGGGGACACTAAAGAGTGACGCACACAGCTGGGAGACCAGGGGACAATGAAGAGTGACGCACACAGCTGGAGACCAGGGGACACTAAAGAGTGACGCACACAACTGGGAGACCAGGGGACACTAAAGAGTGACGCACACAGCTGGAGACCAGGGGACACTAAAGAGTGATGCACACAGCTGGGAGACCAGGGGACACTAAAGAGTGACGCACACAGCTGGGAGACCAGGGGACACTAAAGAGTGACGCACACAGCTGGGAGACCAGGGACACTAAAGAGTGACGCACACAGCTGGGAGACCAGGGGACACTAAAGAGTGACGCACACAGCTGGGAGACCAGGGGACACTAAAGACGCACACAGCTGGAGACCAGGGACACTAAAGAGTGACGCACACAGCTGGAGAGACTCCAAAAAAACAGCTCCTAAGTTCTAACCCTATCGTCTATTCCTTGACCTCGGAGTGAAACGTCATGGGGTTAAGGGATAGTGGATAGGAGAATTCAAAAGGATTTAGGAGAAGAGACTGCGGCACTTTAGAGAATCCGACTGCACTTTCACTATCCAACGTGTTTATGATGCGCCAGCGGAGGTCATAAATGTGCGCCTGCTGCTGTGGGGAAACTATGGAAACTACAGTTTTCTATACAGCGGACTACAACATGGATGTTTAATAAGAACGAGGGACTACTGTAAACTCATCTAGAGACTCTGCACGTGCTCTGATGCTGTTGTTTTATGCTTTATGAACGTGGACAACAGAGAAACATATTCTTCATGACCAAAGTTGGAATTGAAATAAAAAAGGAAAGTGAAACTTATGCTCGTCACCCTCTCCCTCCGGTCCACATTAATACAAATGATCCCAATACGTATGATTGTATGAAAAGATCTTAAAATCAATACAAATGTATTTATTATAAACGTTAGTCCTTAACATCTATCACTGTGTATATCACCATTCAAACATCTTTTAAAAGTTGAACAAACCCCACACAGCTCAGTAAAGACTGTGAAATGTTGACTTTATTTGATCATTTCAGTTAAAACTAACGTTCATATTTCTCTTTTTGATTATAATACTGATGAACGTTCAAAACAAAGCACTTTGGCAACTTACCACATACGTTTTAAAATGCTTAATAAGCACCGTAACTTTCATGATATCATTTCTCGTTCATAATCGGTTGTTTCTGTGAACGGCTGACTGTTGTGTGACGGCAAATGCTGCGGCTGCAAGGCATTGTGGGGCAGCATTTTTCCTCTCCTTTAGGTTAGGGAGGTCCAGTGGTTCCTAGGCTAAAGGAGGTTATAAAGGAAGTTTGAAACCTCCTTTCCTTTTAATTTAGAGAATTCGAACGGCACTTATCATGGCTGCCACTGAGGGACTTCCGGGTCATTTCACTCCGTTAGGAAGGTTCCTAAGCTAAATGGACTATTCGAATGCAACCCAGAGCTTGGTAACGTTCAGGATTATAAAGCTGGATTGGTTGGTGATTGGCTAATGGTAACACAACTCAAAGAAACATAGTGACATCATAAAGTGACCAAAATCTGATCAGCTGATTTCAGACAGGTTTTTATACAGATGGATCAGGACAAAAAGAGAGGGGGTCTTTGTTCCTGTTTCAGAGTCTCTGAACACATGTTGATGTATACGAGATATGAAGAAGATGGTCGTACACTTGACTGATGATTTCTAATTTATTGAAAACTCCAAAAACCAACGTAAGAGCCACACAAAGACACAAAACAACAAATAGATTTAAGCTACATCCATATGAGCATTACTTTAGAATACCATTCAACAGGTGAACTTCAAATAGTTAGCAAAGTTATAATCATACTTGCCAACCTTGAGACCTCAGAAATCGGGAGAAATTAAAAACCACCGCGCCGGGGGGGGGGGTTGCTAGTGGATCGCCGGAGAACTGTTAGCACCGGAGCCTCGCAGCGGGGAAACTGACTTTTAAAGATGAAAAGAACATCTACACATACTTGTAGTTGTAAGTGCAATGCATTGCTGCCTGTAGCACCATCCTTGATGAGGACCAGGAAAGGAGTGAGCAGAGGGTAAAGTTGTCCATTCTTGTTCTGTGACTATCTTCCTCACCATGCTGAACACCCTCTCAGACTTTCAGTTGCGCGCGCTACTAAAGAGATGCGCTGCCATGGAAACCAAACAATGGTGTAGCTGTATTAAAGTCCTCAGTGGAAACAGTCGTGAGTAAATCTGATTTTGTCAGAAATCGGGAGAAATGCGGGAGAAATATGACCCCGGGAGGAAACCGGGAGAGGGCAGTGAAATCGGGAGTCTCCCACGAAAATCGGGAGGGTTGGCAAGTATGGTTATAATACAGTAAACGAAGACTCAAACCACATGTTTATATTACAGTAACACTAACCCTGAGCCTCTTGCTAACACTTACATTTAAACTTTATCTTTTGATATCGCCATATTTAAATGTTGATATATCCGTTAATATCTGTACTTTATCTCCGTTCTTTTTCTCCGTCTTTGCGTTGGGAACAGTAACTTCCTGCTAATAGCGCAAAGTCGCCTTCAAAATAAAAGCATGTCTATATAAAACAGGAAGTTAAGACATGAATACGATTGCAATGAAAGTAACAAAAATAACTCCTTTTCAGGTTCAAAGAACACACATTGGGTTATTTACATAAACTATTCATATTGCAAATACATGTTTTAACCAGGAAGGGAAGACGGACATGGACATGACCCATGTGATCTGCAATATCGCAATATATCGTATCGCAATACTTATCATATCGTAGAATCGCAATACTATCGTATCGTGGCTTAAGTATCGCGATAGTATCATATCGTGGGGAGCCTGGTGATTCCCACCCCTACTAAGTACAGTACTTGAGTCCTTGAGTAAACCACCATGGGGTTTTCCTGTTGTACCTCTTGAATGCAGCACTTTGGCAAACATAGTGGATCTGCCCATTGATTGTTAAATACTCCAACAATAAATGGCTTCCTTCTTGGACACTTCAGATAATCAAGCCGGGTGTTTTTCCGTCATTGTGCTGACAGAAAAACAAACAAGTCCGAGCACATTTTCTACCTGTGGAGCCTGAGGGCTCAGGGTGAGTTTCTGGGTGGAGTTGATCAGGCTCTGGATTTCACCGCTGGCGTCGGAAACCTCTGAACAAACAAAAAAACTTTCCTGGTCCATTTCGCTGAAAATGATAAAACAATAATAATAATAATAATAATAATAATAATAATAATATTTATAGTGTGTGTGTGTGTGTGTGTGTGTGTGTGTGTGTGTGTGTGTGTGTGTGTGCCTAAGTCAGCTGGTTTGCTCATTGCGGCTAAACAAATACATTTAAAAAAGTTTAACACACTGAAAATGATCAAAATAATAATAATATATGATAAATAACATTTATAATGTGTGTGTGTGTGTGAGAGGTGTGATTTGTGCCAAAGAACAGATAACTAAGCTAACTGAGCGGAGAACTGACGTGTCAACGTGCGCCAACGCCTCCATCAATTGTGAATGGGTTGACGTAGAATACAGGCGACGTCACGACGATGTCAGACGTCAGACGTCACGGCGACGTACCATAGGTGCGCTCAAAGTACGCGCTCACGTAGCGGTGGCGTAGCTTAGAAAGCTCTATCTTAGATATGCGTGTTGATAACGTACGTGTGGATAAGCGTGTACATAAGCGCGTGAATAACGTACGTCTCGCCTCCGTTAGCATTGTATAGCATTATCCTATATTATATTTTTCGAATGATTCCGCTCCTAGTTTGGAGAGTGTTACAGGTAGCCTACAGTTTCTCATCGGCACAGTATTGGTATCAGAAGAGAGGGGAATTAATAATCATTAGTATGAGAATATTTGCTGGTGTTGTACTCGAGACCAACGGTATTGGTCTTGGAATCGACTGCATTTGGTTTCGTATTGTCTCTGTATCGGACCTATAGGACTCGAGATTTTATGTCAAGACCGGTTAAGACCGGCTGTGGCTGGGGATGTGATGAGGGTCGGGAACCGAAATCTGGTTCCGATTTGGAACAAATAACAATTGTCCGGTACGGGGATTAATAAATTGTGTCTAGCAGCTCTCGATTGCCAGTTTGTGGCTTGTATGTCTTGTGAACGCAACGCTGGCATGATGTGGCCTGCTGACATGGCCTCTAATAAACACACAGGACTAAAATAATACGTGTTTAATTCAGCCCAGATGCAGTGACTGCAGGCCAAATCAATTAATGCGGCATATATTGAAGGTGTTCAAAGTTGCACCGGTATGAAGCGCAGTGAGAACCACGCACCTGTCAGACCAGACCTTTATATATACAGTCATGTGTCAGACTAGCGAATGGGCACATTTACATTTCAGGAGAATAATGAAGATGTGATGGTTGTTCCACTCTCCGTTTCTCACGAGACCAGCGCACTGCTGCTAAGTTAGTGGCAGGCCCTGTGTGACTGGAGACTATAAGGCTACACAAAACCCAAACATGTCCTTAATGTTACTCAAGGCAAATATATGTAATATAACCGTTAGACTGCAGCTAACTGTGGGGCTACAAACCCCTCATACTGTGAGTGAATCACTTGAGATGGTTATGTTGTCTAAAGGGGAGACAATCATTATGGTTTAGGCCATGCAAATACAGGGTCAACTAAGTGATAAAATAAGTGTTGCATAATGTATGTTCTTGAATAATGTTATTTCATAAATAGTTGTTAATGTAATGATTACATTCTCCTTATTCAGTTCCACTATCAGATGATGCTGATGGTGATGGCCCTGAGGGAGAGATGCAGAGCAGTGGACAGAACTGGCAGGTACAGAGGAAACTGTTTCAATAGGCTATGTCTATGAAAACACTGAACAAAACAAAGGAAATGTAATGACAACAGTATAAGCAAGCTATGTTCATGTTCTCTCAATAAGTTACTATAGTTATTGATCAGAGTTTAATCCATTTGAGGTCCACCCCCAAATAAAACATGTTCACATGGAAAGGTTCCCAAATACATATGCACACCTTTTTTTAACAATATCCTATGTCCATATGTTTCTATTTAAGTAGTAGATTCAAACTGTAGGGCTATCACTACGGGCAGCAACGTTGTAAATATTGACGATACATCCAGCAAAACGCCCCCAAACAAAACTGGTAGTGGCCTGGCTGGGTGTATATTCCCGGCCTGACCTATGGTCCCAGTCCGGCCCTGCTGACACATCACACACCCGTACACTACACACATTACTGATTAACTGATATCACAATTGAGTTACTCTCTTTAAATAAATATACTGTAATTGGAAAATAATCATGTCCTTGTTTTGTCCGTCCTTGAGCCAGGGCTCCCTATTGTTGTATAGGTTATTCTTGGTTTTAGAATGAATTCAGTAATGGTGTGTGTGTAACACAAACATAATAAATCATTGGATAGTGTTTCTATATAATAGAAATAAAGTAATGTATTAAGACTCAGTGCGAGTTATTACTTTCTTCCTTTACTTGGCATTCTTCAAAAATATACAGACATTGCAGCACATCGTTTCACGTCTTTGTACTTTCTCAGCATTAAAGTGCAATGTGTTGGCGAACCTTTGTTTCCTCCTGACAGCTCACTTAAAGGTATATTCAATTCAATAGCTTTATTAGCATGACCTCAGTTACATATAGTATTGCCAAAGCTGTATAGTTGCAACATCTATACAAAATATATATATACAATATATATACTCCCCTTGTGGCCAAAGGGGGACACAACTCTTGTCTTCAGACGTATGCTTGAGTGCAGCAAAATGTAGCACAGTGACTATTTTGTCAACTAAATATCATAAAACAATACATATTTTAGTAAACGGGACATTATAATCTCTGCACAGTAACTCTATATTTGCCTCTACCATGGTGCTGAAATGAAATGAAATAAAATAAACAATATATAGGGGTTGCCTCTTCTCTGAACTTCTATGTATACTGCATCCCTCCAAATCAAATAAACCATAAACAAATACATAAAGTCGTGTTCACTGCAGCGATCTATTTCACACACAAAACTATATGAAAACGTGGTGATATGCAGTGGCGTTTTCTCCTGGAGACCAAGGGAAGACAGGCTTCTCCTGTTTTTTCAGACTTTGTTATCATTTTGATAATTAAAAATATATATTCTTGTCTGTGGTTGTTTTTGCATTCAGGGCATACAAGAGGTGTAACATTATTTTAATGCCAAAACTATATTGAAATAGAGTCTAGCTTGAACAGCAACGTAGCTGTAACATTACTGGGTTATTTGGTGATAACTACCAAAGTAAAGTAACTTCAGACGCAGACGTCACGTAGCTTCTCAGACGAGAGGGGTGGGGACGAGAGTGTCACGTTACTTCTCTTGCGGCATAGTTCACGGCATGGTAGGCGACGATCGACACGATTGTCTGCTCAGTGAGTTCGTTCTTTGGCACAAATCACACCTCATATGTGTGTGTCTGTAGCACAGCCTGAACTCAAGCCCTCCTCCATCCGATGTATGGGATCAGGTTTGAAAATGATAAAAATAATAATAATATATGATAATAACATTTATACTGTGTGTGTGTGTGTGTGTGTGTGTGTGTGTGTGTGTGTGTGTGTGTGTGTGTGTGTGTGTGTGTGTGTGTGTGTGTGTGTGTGTGTGTGTGTGTGTGTGTGGTTGTGTGTGTGTGTGTGGTGTGTGTGTTGTAGCACAGCCTGAACTCAAGCCTTCCTCCTGGTTCGCATGGACCTAAACTGGGTGCTCTCTCGTGCGTAATCATGGGTGCGCCTGGGTGGGCCTGGGTTCGCCCAGGCCCACCCACCAGAAGGCTGAACAATTATCTGTCACAGCCAGTGAATTTAGCATATTGTAAATTGTCTAACTTTCAATACTCTTTTATTTTTCTAAAATTGAACATTGTATCTTGCTTCTTTACGAATTCAGATATTCGGGTCAGTGCCTACAGCATACCAAACGCTTTACATTTAGTATAGAATAGAGCAAAGTCAAATATAATATATAATATATTTTTTAAGGAGCTCCATGTATGGGATCAGGTTTGAAAATGATAAAAATAATAATAATATATGATAAATAACATTTATACTGTGTGTGTGTGTGTGTGTGTGTGTGTGTGTGTGTGTGTGTGTGGTGTGTGTGTGTGTGTGTGTGGTGTGTGTGTGTGTGTGTTTACCAGCTGCAGGTTCCATCTCCTTGGGCACTGCTCCTAAGTCAGCTGGTTTGCTCATCGCGGCTAAACAAATACATTTAAAAAAGTTTAACGCACTGAAAATGATCAAATAATAATAATATATGATAAATAACATTTATACTATGTGTGTGTGTGTGCGTGTATGTGTGTGTGTGTGTGTTGTAGCACAGCCTGAACTCAAGCCTTCCTCCTGGTTCGCATGGACCTAAACTGGGTGCTCTCTTGTGCGTAATCATGGGTGGGCCTGGGTGGGCCTGGGTTCGCCCAGGCCCACCCAGGCCCACCCACCAAAAGGCTGAACAATTATCTGTCACAGCCAGTGAATTTAGCATATTGTAAATTGTCTGACTTTCAATACTCTTTTATTTTTCTAAAATTGAACATTGTATCTTGCTTCTTTACGAATTCAGATATTCGGGTCAGTGCCTACAGCATACCAAACGCTTTACATTTAGTATAGAATAGAGCAAAGTCAAAATATATATCATATATTTTTTAAGGAGCTCCGAAGTATGGGATCAGGTTTGTGCCGTTAAGATCAAGCAAAACTAAGAGTTTAAGAGAAAAAAAAAAACTCAGTCAAGTTAAATAAATGTCATCTCAAACGTAAATCTATAACTTGCAAACAAATAATTTGTGTAATCATGTCAACTATTCGTCTTTTTATAACATATCTTTTTGTTTGCAGCTCTCTTTGCTTCTTTCTCAATTATCAGACTTTTGCCCTCGCTGCGGGCTATAGTAACCCTTAAAGTAACCCTTAAGTAATCCTTAAAGTAACCCTTAAGTAACCCTTAAAGTAAGCCTTAAGTAACCCTTAAAGTAAGCCTTAAGTAACCCTTAACCCTTAAAGTAAGCCTTAAGTAACCCTTAACCCTTAAAGTAAGCCTTAAGTAACCCTTATAGTAACCCTTAAGTAACCCTTAAAGTAAGCCTTAAGTAACCCTTAAAGTAAGCCTTAAAGTAAGCCTTAAGTAACCCTTAAATAACCCTTAAAGTAAGCCTTAAGTAACCCTTAACCCTTAAAGTAAGCCGAAAGTAAATGTATAATTACATGTATCTCACAGATAGATTTTCTGAACAAACTGAGTGTGAACTTACTGCGTCTCTTCCTTCAACCTCAGCCCGGGTTTTCACACACGGTATATTTTTCTATCCGATTTATAAAGAGCGAGTCAGAGGAGAGGGAAGTCTGAACCTGTTCGTACCAACTGAAATCTTGAATTGCTGTCAATTTGGAATAGTACAAATATATAAGGGAGGGGGGGGGGGGGGGGTTATATTCTCCTCATGACATCCAGTCAGTCCCCCCTCAGTGAAGAATGGATTGGCCCAAAATAAACCTTTCATTTATTGAGAACAGGATCTCATTAACATATTATAAAAGTGTGTCTTATATAAAAAAATTAAAAATAAGACAATAAGGGAATTATAAATACATTTGAGGAAAAAAATTAACGGGAGTAAAGATTATGATGGAAATATTTATTTCTTATAATTTTTGTTAAATCGAATGGCATTTTATTTTGCATTATTTGTCAGCTTCAGGCTTGGTGTTTTTGTTTATGAATAATAAATCAGACCAGATAAATACTAAAGTAAACAAAATAAATGACTGGGGGAACATGGAATAGGGGAACGTTTTAATTAGTTAATTACGTTATAATACATTTAAAAAAAGAGTTAAACGTCAAATAAATACATGTAAAAACACATTTCAAATACATGATAATTATTGTTAGTTAACATTGTTTTTCTGATTCTGGATCGCTGAACATTAACCGATTTATAAACACAACAATAACACCAGGTTCTTTATTAATGTAAAGTTAACCTGTTCCACCCTGAGCCTGTTTTTCAGGTCTCAGGCTCGAAAATGCCATTCCCAGAACAAATGACCATATCTTCCTTCTAAAAGGGTTAAATTAATAATCTTTATTCTCAAAGTAATGATAAACCTGTGAGTTGGATGTAGAAAAGTCAGAATCAATATAGATGTTTTTTATTTTAAAGAAAATTCAGATTGAACATAATAAAAAACTGTAAATTATAGTGTCCGTCCAAAAATTATTTTTTACTTATAGTGAAAACTACCCTTGGATGATGGGTTAGTAGACTAAAAGCTTTAGGAATCCAAAGTACAACATATTATAAGTACCCTGTATCAAGATTGATGCAAAACAAGTGACATTTGAGCTTTTTAGAGAGGTTTAGCAAAAAAACCACTTCTGGGGTCATTTGGGTGGATTTGACCTATCTCTGGCCCCCCTTGCTCGATTTTGATGAATGAAATCTCTTTATAACCGCTAGAGCCAATGGAATCGAGGGAAAGTTATATACACACCAAAACGTTAACAAATAAGGAGTGAGAGTGACGCGTTACCAAAACCGAAGCTGCTACACTCTGACCATTAGCAGCTAACTTTTTCTCTCCGAGTTTTTACATAAAAATGGAATTATGGATTATAAATAATTTTTTCAAAGGCACAGGTACATTATCAACCTATGGATCAACAGATTCAGCCGCGTTCTTTCTCGTTTTAATGCCATTGAACACGTCTTTTGATCAGATTGACAGCTACGGTGAGACGATCTCCCGTAAAAGCTCCGTAAAGGTACGTGTTGTGATGTCTGTGTTTGCTTCCCCTGTCGCGGGTTCGGATCGCTCAGTGATGATACTATACCTAATAATCTGTGGAGTCTCAGCTTTAATCAGATATATTTTATATGCAGTTACGATAAGTAATAAGGGTATCTTTATCTTGAGTTCTGTGCTAAGTGCGTTAGCATTTTTTCGCTTAGTGCTAATTCAGAGGCTTGGTATTACCCTTGTGTTTTGGTAAAAATGGTTCATATCTTCAGTTAGCTGAGATTCTTCCCGTTAATCTGGTGCTACACATTAATAGTTTCATAAATGTTAAAAAGCCCTGAGACACAGTCTCGAAAAAAAACGGTGGGGGGGGTCCACTGGGGGGATCGTCGTCCTTAAGAGGTTAATTAAACTAATAACTTCAAACATAAGCTATCAAAAACAGGGAGATACATTATTAAATTAAGATTGAGTTTTTTTAAAAGTCAGAATTTTTGATTTTGAGAAAAAAGTCAGCATTTTGATATATTTAGCAAAAAGTCAAAATGTCGAAGTTTGAGATTTCGAGGAAAACATTCATTTGCAGAACTCCCCTTCAGATGTTCTCAGGGTCTGCCATTTTGATGATTCTGTTTCCTTGTATTTCAGCCTCCACTGAGAGCGGTATTCTTTCAAGGAGATCTTTGTCAAAGCCTTTCTTCAGCTGGAAGTCGAGCGTGTTCGCCAGAAGTCGAGACGACACGACGAGCGTGAGCAGCTTCGTGTCTAAATCCACCTCCAGTTCAGTCTCCTTCAGCGTGGCTTCCTTGATCCCTCTAATCTTGAGAGTCACTTTCCGGATGCCGACACTTTGAACCTGCATGAAGACACGTTAACGGTCAATGTTCAGGACGTGAGAAAACACGTGAGAAAACATCAAATAAGTCTTCAGATTAAGGTGAGGAGCATTTTGTTTTTGGGGCTATTTAGCTCCCATTAGGCCTGTCACGATAATTAATTTTGTTGGACGATACATTTTTACGGAAATTATTGCAATAAACGATAATATTGTCGGCACCGTAAGACCATTTTAGACCACTGACATAATGATAATATATAATAATAATTCAAGTACATCCTTTCAAACAGAACTTTTTATTGAACATTCAACATTGCAAATGAAATGTGAAATAATATATTTTTTTAAATTAAGTAACAATATATATAAAATATATATATTGTTACTTTATTTTTTTTAAATAAATTAATGTATTTGTTTTATTTATTTATTATATATAATTTAAATATTATTTCACAAAACCACCATGGTTTCCACCGCTCAGAGCCCGACTGGTGCTGCCGCTGCTGCATCATGGCATCACCATTTACGTTTCTCCCAAACGCCGCTCACACAACAACAATAGGGGACTACGTCGGGTCGATGATCGTGTTTCTTATAATCATACGAAGCCAGATTAAATTAAATAACTACTAATCAACCCTTGTACTTTTCTCCTGAGTGCCGTGGTTAATTGTTTATTGATGTGGTTCAGCGGTATTTACCGACCGCTGCAGTGCTGCTGGTCCACCGGAGTTTATTCTACTCTCAAGGCAGCGGCCGCTGTAAAGTCTTCACTGTCTGACTGTCACACAAGCAGCTGATAAATATCCCCCATCCCCATAAGTGAATGTGTTTCAGTATGCATTGATTCCATCCGATAGCTGCTATAATACAAAACAACAGGAAAACGTCGAACGTCGAATGCTCCAAATACCACCCCTTTCATGTGAACGCGCACCTAACTAGATAGGACACGCTGGCTTGAGCGATCCACTTGATAACCAGCGTCGTAGTACAGTTTAGCGAGAGCGCGTATGTTTTGGATTGGGCCAACCGGCTAACTCAAACATATCCAGGTTAGGAAAATCCGGCTTCGTAGTACAGGCCTCTGCTCTCCACAATAATCAATAAGAGCGAACGGATGGTCAAAGTAAGGTAAAAATAAACAGAATCACATTAAGCCTGGTTAGTGTTGCCTGACTTTATAAAGTGTGTTTTTTTTATAAGTGTGTGGTCACGTTCTGGTAACTTTGCTCAGCGCTACTGCTTGTTACAACTTGTATTTGCTGTACTCGCCACTAACTGTTATTGTTCAGGTTAATCTCGCCCCCCTCCGAATTAAGCGTGAAGTATTGGTTCTTGGTTCTTGCCGGGCAGCCGAGTGGGGTCAGCTAAGAACCGGTTTTCGGTGCTTAGAGCCGGCTCCGCTGCGGTGGAAATAGGAAGAAACAGAGCTAAATCAGGCTGTAGCCTGGAACCGGCTCTGGAACCAACACATTCTCACTCCCAACTCGGCCTATGTTGACTTTGTCAGGGTCCCTGTCGTCACTTTCCAACGCAGTGGGGGCCCTTTAGCTTCGAGTTTCAACTATCAGGGAGTCCCATTGACTTGCATAGAGCTCCCTGAACGTTGGTAATAGACGAGTTGGGATCGCGGCGAAATGCTCTCCGCAGATCGATTCTCACAGCGTTTATCAACCTTTTTCTAACTCAATATCAAGCCACACTTATTGTGTTTACTTCTTTATTTTAATTGAATAATTTCGGGCTTTTGTTGCTGTCAGTTATGGGGAGAGTAGGGGCTCAGAAAACTGACATCTGTATTGTTTCGTCGTTTTTTCCTTCTAATTTTGTATTCTTTTCTAAACCACACACTGTTATTTACTCAACAATAAGACACAATTATCCTTGTGTTTAATTATTTGTTTGATTGTATAATGTCGGACTTTTGGAGTCCGTCAGGACCGAGGGTCGGAGCAGCTCATTCGAAGACAGGAAGCTGTATTTTAAAATAAGAGTTCATTTTAATATTATGTTTATAATATATTTTTTATTAACTAGACCACTGGGTCATGTTAAGACCATCTTTTCTGTCGGTTCGGTGTTACAAATATAAAAACAATATATGTGTGGATAACAAAATACATCCATCATAAACTAAACTGGAAACAGCAGCATATTTTATTGTGTTAACTGTAAACCTGAGTGCTTTAACCGCCTAGTGGTTAAAGCACGTTATTGCATTTTATTGTTGATATGTTATATTTGATGAAAACATACAAATATTAAGAGTACATCCTTTCATAGGGGGAAAGTAGAAGCTCAATGATAGAAATATAGAATAGAAAATATCAAAGATACTGTAAGTGACCTCTACAATAAAACAGTTTAGTGCAGGATGTACAAAGATATTAATAGGAGGATGTGCAAAACAGACAAACTAATAATGCTTTATTTAAACATTAAGAATACTTTAAGTTAAGGTCTTCTTTTGAATAAGAAAAAAGCTTTGGGGGTATCTACAGATACATATTAAGCCTGACAAAGTACTTAACGTCTAATATATTGCATAATTTGTTTTGGGACTTGACAATCAACTTTCCTGCAACGTTAACTATGTTGAAGCACTGCATATTTACAACTGTTACACATGCTGCTGTAACGAACAAATGTCCAACTTGGGATGATGGGATCAATAAAGTATATCTTATCTTATCTTAAGACGATCGATGGCTACTGCCATATTTGCTAAATGTGCCTCTGAACCTTGACAAGTGCATGTTTCAGGCTTATCAATTGACAACAGGAGGGGTCACAGACATAAGACCAGCTGTTAAATAAAGCTCTTCTGACCTTAGCTGTCATGTGGGTATATATTAATGCTGCCCATTATGGACACAAGCAATTTTCACACATTTATTAATTATATGTTTTAAATTTGAGTGTTTCCTATCCCCTAAACCTCCAGGGATGTACACAGTTTAATACTGGCAACTTCTTATTGTGGGAAATATGAAAACGTCTTTTAAAACTACAATTCCCAGCAAAGACGTGCCATAGAACATGTTGCGAAACACACAATACACGGGGTGGGGGAGGGGGGGACGGGGTGTGTTCAAATCCAGTTTTGGACAGTCTGCCGTGGTTCCATCCCATTTCAAAGTGCTGTTTGACGCTCGGCGTAACCCTCGGCGCACACTCAAACATCCAATCACAGAGCTTGAGGACTAATCACAGGGTTTGAGCGAAGCGGAGAGAATACTTACTTCCGGGTGTAAAATTCTCTAAAGCAACTACTATGAGCTGCTCCGACCCTCGGTCCTGACGGACTCCAACTTGTGTTTATTAATCAAACAAATAAATAAACACAAGGATAAGTGTGTGTTATTGTTGAGTAAATAACAGTGTGTGGTTTAGAAAAGAATACAAAATTAGAAGGAAAAAACGATGAAACAATACAGATGTCAGTTTTCTGAGCCCCTACTCTCCCCCTAACTGACGCAACAAAAGTCTTACATTATTCAATTAAAATAAAGAAGTAAAACAATAAGTGTGGCTTGATATTGAGTTAGAAAAAGGTTGATAAACGCTGTGAGAATGGATCTGCGGTGAGCATTTCGCCGCGATCCCAACTCGTCTATTACCAACGTTCAGGGAGCTCTATGCAAGTCAATGGGACTCCCTGATAGTTGAAACTCGATGCTAAAGGGCCCCCCCTTGCGTTGGAAAGTGACGACAGGGACCCTGACATAACGTCAACATAGGCCGAGTTGGGAGTGAGAATGTGTTGCCACATCACACCTTCATTCCCTCCACTGGCTTCCTGTCTCATTCAGGATCGATTACAAGATCTCACTGCTCGCCCATCAGTGCATCCTCCGTTCCACAACCAACCATCTGCTTCGCCCCCCCAGGACCAAACTCTGCACCATGGGGGGGCTTTCTCTGCAGCTGCTCCTCACCTGTGGAATTCCCTCCCAGACCACCTGAGGACTCCCAGACCACTGACGCCTTTAACCTCTTAAGCACGGCGGTCCCCCCATTGGACCCCTCCCACCGTTTTTTTTCGAGATAATGTCTCAGGGCTTCTTAACATTTATGAAACTATTAATGTGTAGCACCAGATTAACGGGAAGAATCTCAGCTAACTGAAGATATGAACCATTTTTACCAAAACAAAACACTAGTCTCATAAGAAGCGTCTAAATGACCCCTGAGCGAAAACATTCTAACGCACTGCGGCACACAATTCAAGATAAAGATACCCTTATTACTTATTGTAGCTGCACATACTATATAGCCGATTAAAGCTGAGACTCCACTGATTATTTAGGTATAGTATCATCACTGAGCGATCCCAACTTGCGACAGGGGAAGCAAACACAGACATCACAACACGTACCTTTACGGAGCTTTTACGGCAGATCGTCTCACCGTAGCTGTCAATTAGGTCAAAAGACGTGTTCAATGGCATTAAAACGAAAAAAAAATGCTACAACTGTTGATCCATAGGTTGATAATGTACCTGTGCCTTTGAAGAAATTATTTATAATCCATAATTCCATTTTTTATGTACAAATCGGAGCGGAAAAGTTAGCTAATGGTAGCCACCAGAGTGTATGCAGCTTCCGGTTTTGGTAACGCGTCACTCTCACTCCTTATTTGTTAACGTTTTGGTGTGTATATAACTTTCCCTCGATTCCATTGGCTCTAGCGGTTATAAAGAGATTTCATTCATCAGAATCGAGCAAGGGGGGCCAGAGATAGGTCAAATCCACCCAAATGACCCCAGAAGTGGGGGTTTTTGGCTAAATCTCTCTAAAAAGGTCAAATGTCACTTGTTTTGCATCAATCTTGATACAGGGTACTTATTATATGTTGTACTTTGGATTCCTAAAGCTTTTAGTCTACTAACCCATCATCCAAGGGTAGTTTTCACTATAAGTAAAAAAGAATATTTGGACGGACACTATAATTTACAGTTTTTTACTATGTAAAATCAGAATTTTCTTTAAAATAAAAAACATCTATATTGATTCTGACTTTTCTACATCCAACTCACAGGTTTATCATTACTTTGAGAATAAAGATTATTAATTTAACCCTTTTAGAAGGGAAGATATGGTCATTTGTTCTGGGAATGGCATTTTCGAGCCTGAGACCTGAAAAACAGGCTCAGGGAACAGGTTAAGAAAGCCCTCAAAACCTTTCTATTACGCCTCTTGTAGCACTTTGGGATTGCTTTTAGCAATGAAAGGTGCTTTACAATTAAAATGTATTATTATTATTATTTACGTAAACATGTGCGGAAACGTGTGCAGAAACATTTACGGAAAACGTGTACGGGAACGTGGTTAACTGGCCCAGACCAAGCTCTCGTCCAACGTTTACGGAAACGTGTAAGGAAAACGTGTACGGAACTACTACGAAATAAGTTAAAGTGTTATTTAAAAAGTTTTGAGAAGGAGGTCTGGCTCTCGTCCAACATGACCCCCGCTGAGCTGACCTTTTTTTTTCTGCAGGAGTTTCTTCAGCTCGTCCTTGATGCCTCTGAGCGGCTGCTGCACGGCGGCGTCCAGCCTGGGCAGGATCTTCATCAGGCGGTCCATGAGTGCGATGGATCCCTCGGTGCCGTAGTGCTGGATGATGACGCTGGGCATGTCGCCCCGCGGCCGCCCCTCCTTCAACCCCTGAGGGATCTTCTCCAGGTTAAACAGAAGTTTCCGGAACTCGTCGCCCGTCAGCTGGTCCAGGATGGAGCTCAGCGCCACCCTCCACTTCGTCTCCAACGCCTTCAGGTCCATCTGAGCACAAACGGAAGTGGTGGGAGGTAACAGTCTGTTAGAGCTTCCCTCTGCTAAACAGTGACACCAACAGCAGTGTGGCGTTAGACTTTTTCGTTGTCCGTCATTTTGACGGAAAGGATCGTAACATTTCCGTTATAATCCATTATTACCCGTCATTTTACTTTTCATGTTTAAATGATGAGACATATTTAATGTTTATGTTTGGGTACTAGCAGATGCTAATGTTCATTCATTCATTTTTTAAATAATTCACACACAGAACCTTTAAGGGCATGGAGAGAAAAAAGATGAACAGAGACACCGACCGTGCGGTCACTTTTCATGTCAACACGAAGATGAATGATTTCTTTTTCCCTGCACTGACAGCAGAGGCCACTAAAAACACCGCGGCCATTGTGCCTAAACAGGCAAATATGAACAATGCCATTGTTTTAAAATTAGACAATTACAATAAGTATATGAACAAACGATTTACAATAAATGAACTGAATTGACCTGCTGTAGCCCAACCTGAACTCAAGCCTTCCTCATGGTCCGCATGGACCTAAACTGCGTGCTCTCTCGTGCGTAATCAAACGCATCGAGAGCAAGCCCCCGGGAAGTGCGCCGGACTCAGATGAAAATATTCGTGCTGGCCAAACGGCGGTACTACACTTATATATATATATATATATATATATATATACAGTGCAATAATTCTTTCATGCTAAATGAAGCCCTGTTGCTTGGATATCACTAGATCCTGTTACAGCGTAATATAAAAGTACATAACGATTGATGTGTAAATTAGCATAATTACTAGCTAACCGCTAGCTGCTAACTGCCGCCTCGTTTATATCAAATCTATCATAATAACAACCCATTACCATGCTGTCATGAACGTGCGGTGCTGTTACGTGTACGCAAATTGACGTGCTTGATGTGAACGAGCATTTTGGGGGGCATGGTTAAAGTTGCGCATGCGCTATGAGCGCACATACGGGTACTTCTCAGGCATGCCGGGTAATCTGTGACGTTTCGCTCTCTCAAAGTTGGGCCATTTTATCATCATGCGCGAATGAGCAACTCTCATAGGAATGAATGAGGCCCCGCCTCCCACGCTGTATCCAGTTCTTATTATACATCCATGATCGAGAGAGATTGCTGCAGAGGCGATAGTCATTACGTTTTGCGTCGTTGCCTCGGACGACTTCTCATGGCCGTTTTGATATTGTTCTGAAGGCTGAACTCACGCTCTGCTGCTGCGCTGGAGACTGGAAGTACCAGCGCCCCTTCAGCCCCTTCAGCCCCTTCAGCCAAAGACATTTCTCCCAGGGAAGTGATCAGAAGTCGGCAAGACTCTCTGAACTTGGGACTTCCCGATCCTGCAAAGCACTCGCTTCGCTGGGAGGAAATCCCTCAGCATGCGCTCCTTCTGCCCCTGAGGGCAGCTGCAGTCCTTCCATGACCCGTAGCTCGTTTGTTCTAATCTAATCTGACAAAATGACAGACTGCTTTCAGATTGTCCGTCAAAGACGGTTAAATATTGAGTTAACGCAGCTACTGACCAGCAGTGATGAACTATAACTGACCCTAAACTCAAACCTCGTGCCAGCATACCAAACGCTTTGCATTTAGTATATGAGAATAGAGCAAAGTGATATATAATATATTTTTAAGGAGCTCCGAAGTATGGGATCAGGTTTGTGCCGTTAAGATCAAGCAAAACTAAGAGTTTAATAGAAAAAAGTCAAGTCAAGCAAAAAATAAATGTCATCTCAAAAAGTAAAGCTATAACTTGCAAACAATAATTGTGTAATCATGTAAACTATTCGTCTTTTATAACATATCTTTTTGTTTGCAGCTCTCTTTGCTTCTTCCCAATGATCAGACTTTTGCCCTCGCTGTGGGCTATAGTAACCATTAAAAGTAACCCTTAAAGTAAACCCTTCAGTTACCATTAAAGTAACCCTTAACCCTTAAAGTAAGCCTTAAGTAAATGTATGATGACATGTATCTCACAGATAGATTTTTCTGAACAAACTGAGTGTGAACTTACTGCGTCTCTTCCTTCAACCTCAGCCCGGGTTTTCACACACGGTATATTTTTATAGTTTGGATCGTACCAAATGAAATCTTGTTTTTAAAATCGGAATAGTACAAATATATAACGGAAAGGGGGGGGGGGTGGTTATATTCTCCAAAACTGTCATTGTTAATCCCTCATGACATCCAGTCAGTCCCCCCTCCAGTGAATAATGGTTTGGCTTAACCTCCTGCTGTGTTCGTTTCCCACCCCTTACTTAGCTGTTCCCGGAATCATCCGGATTTCTTTTAACACCCTTTCAACTGTAAACAATTTACCAGACGACTGGTAGACTTGAAAAACTGCATTAAATATACAAAGAATAGACACTGAACACAATACTTTTTTTCACAATACTATTGTTTTAAATCAGAACAGAGACCAAATTCAAAGAACATTAGAACATCAACAAGAATAGTCATCTGTGTGTGTGTGTGTGCCAGATGTGGTTAACATGGGAGGATGGGCACATAAGTGCGTGAATCACATTTAGTGTGTTGTGTGGGAGGGTTTTATTTCCTGACACACCGGGGACACATAGTGATGTAGAAAAGACATCAAGGAGTGCGTTTTGCATGATAGGAGTCCTTTTAATGAATCCAGTGTGTGTGTGTGTGTGTGTGTGTGTGTGTGTGTGTGTGTGTGTGTGTGGTGTGTGTGTGTGTGTATGTGTGTGTGTGTGTGTGTGTGTGTGTGTGTGTGTGTGTGTGTGTGTGGTGTGTGTGTGTGTGTGTGTGTGTGTGTGTGTGTGTGTGTGTGTGTGTGTGTGTGTGTGTGTGACTTATGCTAGCATACCAAACGCTTTACATTTACATGCCGTGGTGCCCTTGAGCAAGGCACCGGACATCAAGCAAAACTAAGAGTTTAAGAGAAGGAAAAAAACTCAGTCAAGCAAAATAAATGTCATCTCAAAAGTAAAGCTATCACTTGCAAACAAATCATTTGTGTAATCATGTAAACTATTCGTCTTTTATAACATATGTTTTTTTTGCAGCTCTCTTTGCTTCTTTCGCAATGATCAGACTTTTGCCCTCGCTGCGGGCTATAGTAACCATTAAAGTAACCCTTAAGTAACCCTTAAAGTAAGCCTTAAGTAACCCTTAAAGTAACCCTTAAGTAACCCTTAAGTAACCCTTAAAGTAAGCCTAAAGTAAATGTATAATTACATGTATCTCACAGATAGATTAGATAGGGCGCTAAGAGAGGAGCCCTCAACCAGTGCAGCAGCAGCCACTAGCAGCTGACTGTTGCTATCTGTAACGTGTAAACTATGCCGCGAAAACATAATTTCAGCCAATCAGCGTCGTCAAATATGATGGTCACAGGGCTCCTACGTGAGCGCCCGGTGCAGTCTGTGAGTTGTTTGGACTCGTATCCAAGGAGACAAAACAGGAAGCTGTCATACACTCTGGAAGCTACAGCTAATGAAAACTCCGTTTTTGACGTAAAAATGGAATTATGGATCATCAATCATTTTTCAAAGTGACAGATACATTGGATTAACCTATGGATTAACCTTCAGCTGCGTTTTTCTCGTTTTTTATCAGAATTGTTATTCTGCAAAAGGTGAGCATATCTCCATGTTTTGCTACCGAAAGCTACGTCGTGTGATGTCTGGATTTGCTTCCCCTGTCGCGAGTTCTGATCGCTCAGTGATGATACTTATATTTCTAGAATATGTGGAATCTCAGCTTGTAAGCTTGTTTGTGCATATCCGATAAGTATATCGATTGATTTATACCTAGAGTGCGTTAGCATTTTTTCGCTCAGGGCTCATTTAGACGCTTCTTGTGAGACTTGTGTTTTGTTTCGGTAAACATGGTTCATATCATCAGTTAGATGCGTTTCCTCTGAGTAGGACACATGAATAGTTTATTACAGTTTCGTGAGAAAAAAAACGGGGGAAAAAAGCCCTTAACAGGTTAAATGGGAATTAAATCAGTGTTCCCAAAGCCCCGGTGTTCTGCAGTTTGTGTGGGCCTACTGTACTGTTGCACAGTTTATGCTGTAGAAACTATGTCCAGGACAAGGTGTTTGGAAGTTTTGGAAGATTCATAGCTAACCACACTGAAGTTATGGAGGTATTGATCAGTCTTCTCATATTTTAAGCCTCAAATTGTCCTTCTCCCCCCCTCTAACATCACCAGAAGTCATGATTTAAGGGGTCTTTTCTCAAAAAAAATTACCGGGGGAGCATCCCCCCGGACCCCTCTAGTATTGTTTGATCACCATTTCCACAGCCCCACCTAAAATATTTTCCACCAGCCGCCACTGGAGACTACATTCAAAGAACATTAGAACATCAACAAGAATAGGTGTGTGTGTGTGTGTGTGTGTGTGTGTGTGTGTGTGTGTGTGTGTGTGGGTGTGGGTGTGTGTGTGTGTGTGTGTGTGTGTGTGTGTGTGTGTGTGTGTGTGTGTGTGTGTGTGTGTGTGTGTGTGTGTGTGCTGCAGGTTTTTTCTCGTTTGTGTGGCTGCTCCCGAGTCAGTTTTTTTTTCATCATCAAGGAAAATACATTAAAAAAATTATAATTTGAACATATTTGCACAAAATATAATCAGAAATCAGAAACAGGTTTATTACCAGGTAGGTTTACACGTACGAGGAATTTGACTTGATTTCATGGTGCATAAAAACAAAGGTAGAGAACTAGAAAAATATAAAAAATAATAAAGAAATATAACAGTATTTACATTGCAATGGAATAGAGGAATAACATATGGAGTAAAAATCAGCTGTAATACAAAATGTCACACAATGTGGTAGTAAAGGACTCAGAATGGGATCATTATGGTAATTTATGTTAAGAGCCTATGTGTGTGACCTAGGTTATAAGCAAGGCCTCACAAACGGTGGAATTAAGAGTCAAGTTGAGACGAAAAGGCCTCCGTTAATAGGTTCAGGTAAATTATTCTTCACATTCTTTTAAATAATGGGGTATGAAGTGCTCCAATCAGGGTTTATGGGACCATTCACCGGAATCAGAATCGGCCGATACCGATCGCCGATCCGATCACAGGGTGGGTGGGGGCTATGGGGATCTTCCATTTAAAGTGTTGTATTGTGAATTGTGTGGCAGATAATTACCGGACTATGATCGGTAGGGATGCTCCGATCGATCGGCCGCAGATCATTATCATTATTCACTCTTAATAGTTTGATCGGTGCTCTCTATAAAGGCCAATCAGGAGAGCCGATCAGATGACGCAAAATACATGAGAATTTTCTCTGTGCGCGGCAAACAAGCTCGCCAAAATGGCTTCAACAGTCTGGCAGTTTTTCAAGGTGTCCGAAAAAGATAATAAAATATCTATAAGCAACGTGTGTGAAGCAGAAAGAGAGAGATCAGAGATCACGATCATCTGACGGAGACACGCAGCTCTACCGGATCACCGCTCCGCCCGCTGCCTGTGACGGACCGTGAGCGTAGCAAAACACACACTCCAAGTTAGAACTAACACACTTAGCTATTTTATCTACCTCTGGAACACCTAAACTAGTTATAAATATGTTTATTCTTCACTCATTATTACCAGTGGCGTTTTATCCTGGAGGCCAAGGGAAGCCAGGTTTCCGCAGTTTTTTGGGTCAACATTTCGAGACTAAAAGTCAATGCAGCCGCCAACACCGGACTAAAAGTCTCGAAATGTTGATTTTTCTAAATATCTCAAAAGTCCGAATTTGTTTGATATTTAGAAAAAGTCAATATTTCAATATTTTCAGAATAAAGTCAGAATTTTGAGATTTTGAGGAAAACAATATTTGCAGAACTCCCCTTCAGATGTTCTCAGGGTCTGCCATTTGGATGATTCTGTTTCCTTGTATTTCAGCCTCCACTGAGAGCGGTATTCTTTCAAGGAGATCATCACCAAAGCCGTCCTTCAGCTGGAAGTCGAGCGTTTTCGCCAGAAGTCGAGACGCCACGATGAGCGTGTGCAGCTTCGTGTCTAAATCCACCTCCAGTTCAGTCTCCTTCAGCGTGGCTTTCATGATCCCTCTAATCTCGAGAGTCACTCCGGGCCGGGCCGGCTAAAATGATTGGTCGTGCTTTTTACAATACTACGGCTTCAACAGATGACATTTTTTTATGGATTTTTTGTCTAAGCATTCAGATATTCATTGCTATCGGGATGTTAAGAGCATTCCATGGAATATAACAAAAAGTGTATCTCGAGCCGGTTTCTCAAACTTACCTACCCCACCTTTAAGTTAAATATAATAATATATGATAAATAATATTTGTGTGTGTGTGTGTGTGTGTGTTTGTGGTGTGTTTACCAGCTGCAGGTTTTCTCTTCTTGGTCGCTGCTCCTGAGTCAGTTTGTTTGCTGTCGCCGCTAAACAAATACATTTAAAAAAGTGAAACACACTGAAAATGATAAATATAATAATATATGATAAATAATATTGTGTGTGTGTGTGTGTGTGTGTGTTAACTTTTTTCGGACCACTTATTTATTTATTTTGGTGACGATCCGACCTCCATGCTGCTACTCTGGTTCAAACTGCATCCACCAAACAATATGATTTATCTCCACCTCCCCAAAATAACCTAAATCTGACACGGTGTGAGATGTTTTTTAGCTGTTCTGTCCTCATTTCCTGCGATCTTCTTCATGCAGTCAGTCTGAATGAATGAATGAATGAATGGGCGTTTCTTTGACTTTTTATAGGCAAATATGGGCGTTACGAGTCGATTGTGATTTATAAAGGGAAACAGGCGTAGGAAGTGCCGTACGCAATGTTTTGTGAATCGGAAAATGTCGGAACATTTCTGTACCTATTTTTTTGCTTTGTACTACGTAATCAACTTCCCACGTCAATCCTACGCAAGGCGTTATAAATGAGGCCCCTGAACATGATCCCTCTTTAGGAGGTCCTTAGAGATGTTCAAAAGCATTGATCCGATTGGTCTAAAATAAGGCCTTAATTACGGTTAAAGGAGTTAAAGATCACCTATTATGCTATATTTGAACAATATATTATACATATCTATACAAACATGTCTCTGAAGTATTTTGCTCGAAATACCAAACAGACCCATTCTAGCCTCATCCCCCTCTATTTCAGCCCTGTTACTAATGTGCTGATTCTGGCCCTTTAAATGTAACCGAGCTGCTGCTGGCCACGCCCCTTTGGAGCAGCTGCTGGCCCCGCCCCTTCGAAGCTGCTGCTGGTCACGCCCCTTTGTAGCTGCTGCTGGCCACGCCCCTTTGGAGCATGCAAGCAGTGAGCTCTGTGAAGAGAAGGCTGTCTACCAGCAGAAACTCAGCTAATCGCTGCCGTGATGAAACTCCACATCATGTTCCAAACCACATCAAGGATTCTCTCTGAAACAGTATGGAGCTCAAACTCTTTCTCTCTCTCAGGTTTACCACAAGGTGACTTCCTTTTGATTTCCTGCTTCTTCACACATACTCTCTCCAGTATAGTGTTAATTTTGTTGACTAAAACTATGACAAAATATGTTCGTCAACAACCTTTTTTTCCATGACTAAGACGAGACGATGACGAGACGGCACCGACGTCAGTAAACAATAACTGTAATGAAATCAACAGCAATATCGTTGACGAAAAAGTAGTTTACTAAATAAAAACTTTCCCAAAATCTCTCTTTATTTTCGTTGACGAAAAATGAGGAGATAACGTTACATCTCTGATAGTCAGTTTTTTTCCCAGCAGTTCCATTTTCCGGTGCTGCGGCTGGGCAGCAGCTGTGTGTCTGTGCTGCGGCTGGGCAGCAGCTGTGTGTCTGTGCTGCGGCTGGGCAGCAGCTGTGTGTCTGTGCTGCGGCTGGGCAGCAGCTGTGTGTCTGTGCTGCGCGCGGCGGTACATTTGAATTACACCGGGCCAGCGGCACACTGAACTGTCAAGAAGACTCAGAGCTAACTAACCTTATTTAACAGAAAGGAAAATGGCAACAACAGGGCTCGGGAGCAGTGGTCGCGTTAGCCGAATATTCCCCCCCCCACGTCCCCCCCGTCAGCGAGTGACGAGTTGTGTACAGACCCGTCGGGTAATAATGGATTATTCCATCAAAATGACGGACAGGATGGATGAAAAAGTCTAATGCCACCACTGCTAGGGAGAAAGAAACAAGGCGATATTTGGGCCCATTTTCGCTACAATGAGGCGGGAAAAAAAAGTGAATTAATTGTTTTATCAGAAGGCCAATGTGGCCATAAAACAGCTGGTAAAAACACCACAAACCTGGCCAGATACTCTCTGCAAAGCTGCTTTCTTAATCATTCAACCTGTGTTTTTCATCAAATAAGGACAAGATATAATCTTATTGTGAAATAAATTTGATACAAATGACAAATTATTGGTTTAAAACTAACAGGGACATTTGACACAGGACTAAGACTAAGACTAAATTGAAAAATAGCTGACAAAATTAACACTACTCCAGTACAGGTTAGCTCTGAGTGTTAGCGATGCTAATGTGCAAAGACCATAATACTTCCAGAACACGTCTCATTGTTTCTGACAGCAACGTTTCTGATAGGCCCGTGGATCTAAAGCCCGCCCACATTTGAGTAATGTCGTCATGACGCAGCAAATCTGGATCAGCTCCGTTGTTCCCCCGTTTTTAGAAATGTGGGTATGGAGGAAAAGAGAGAGAAAAAGTCTGAATTTTTCGATTTTGAGGGAAAAGTCTGAATTATGAGATTTGGAGAAAAAATTCTGAATTTGGAGAAAATAATTCAACATTTGGGAAAATGTCAGAATTTGGAGATTTTGAGGAAAATGTCAGAATTTGAAGATTTGGAGAAAATAATTCAACATTTTGAGAAAAATGTCAGGATTTTGAGAAAAAGTCAGAATTTTGAGAAAAAGTCAGAATTTTGAGATTTGGAGAAAATAATTCAACATTTGGGAAATGTCAGAATTTGGAGAAGAATTCAGAATTTGGAGAATTTGATTTTGAGAAAAAGTCAGAATGTTAAGAAAAAGTTTGGATCTTGAGATTTATAGGAAAACAGGAGTTTTTCACAAGTCCTTTGTAGTGTTCTCTTTCTCCAGAGTACAGTACCATTTTATAACAGGGTCATAATTCCCTTTTTAATATCTATTTTAAACTGCTGAGAGAACAACCCAAGTTGTATCCACCAATTGCAAATAAAAGGACCAACTTATTGAAGCACAGGATTAAAAAAACAGTCTCTGCTTTTTTAGAATCTCTTTATTAGTAAAACATGAGATTGGAGAGGATTGAAACCTCTCAACATGACTCAAAGCAAACAGCGATTCCCAAACTAAACGACGTGTCAGATCATTCTCATTTCCAGGATCCTCTTTCCTTGCATGTTCGCCGTCACAGTGAGAGGCAGCAGATAGAAAAAGCCTTTGTTGAGTTCCTCCACGGTTTTGAAGCCCATTCCCTCAGAAAGGACTTCAAACTGCAAAAATAAAGTCAGAATTTGAGATTCTGAGGAAAGCTGTCATCACAGATTAAACATGTCTGACTGGAGGCTGCAGGTACCTTGGATTTTGGTGAATTTAGTTGAGTTGAGATACACTCTCTCAGAGTATTTCATGTTGTTCAGAAGAAGGACTCCGACTGAAAGGTCTTTGCACTGCTTGGTGGCCTCGTCCCACATGGTGACGCTGATTTCCTCAGCTTCCTCTCTCAGTTTGAACCTTTGCTGATTCGTGTTCTTCCCTCTTTTGACGGGATCAATCTGAAAAAAACAGAGGAAGCCCAAAATGTAAAAGCAACCGACCTTTGTTTGATAAATATCATTGGCCTATTAGTTTATCTTTAGTCATCTGTCAATAAATAGGTTTATAAGATCTTGAAAAGGCATTTAAAAAATCTAAAAGACACATTTGTTGAATGCATTACCAACCTAACCAGGCTCCATGAAGTAGGTCTGCAGTTTGAACTCACCTCGGTGACGGTTCCTTTGACGCTCACGTGTTTTCTTGGGACGAGATGATTTGATGTCTTTAATGGAGGTAAGCTCAGGAGAAAGCAGTCTCTCAGCTTCTCTCTCGAACTCCTCCGGGACTTTTGAGATTTTGAAAACAAAATTCAACATTTTGAGGAAAAAGTCCCAAATCTGAGATTTTGAAAGAAAAAAGATCATGATTTTGAGATTTCTCAAAGTCAGAATTTTGAGGTTTTTAGGAAAAATCTACATTTTGAGGAAAAAGTCAGGATTTTGACATTTTGAGGAAAAAGTGTGCATTTTTACATTTTGTGGAAAAAAATCAACATTTTGAGGAAAATGTCAGAATTTTGAGGAAAAAGTAAAACTTTGAGATTTTTAGGAAAAAGTCGAAATTTTGATATTTATAGGAAAAAGTCGGAATTTTGATATTTTGAGGAAAAAGTCGGAATTTTGAGATTCTGAGGTAAAAAGTCAGAATTTGGGGATTCTGAGAAAAAAATTACATTCTGTGATTCTGAGGAAAAAGTCAGAATGTTGAGTATGTGAGGAAAGCTGTCATCACAGATTAAACCTGTCTGACTGGAGGCTGCAGGTACCTTGGATTTTGGTGAACTTAGTTGAGTTGAGATACACTCTCTCAGAGTATTTCATGTTGTTCAGAAGAAGGACGTCTCCGACTGAAAGGTCTTTGCTCTGCTCGGTGGCCTCGTCCCACATGGTGACGCTGATTTCCTCAGCTTCCTCTCTCAGTTTGAAGCTTTGCTGATTCGTCTTCTTGCCTTTAATGACAGGATAAATCTGAAAAAAACAGAGAAAGCACAAAAATGATTTCACAACATTTTCAAACAAAAGTTTATCTTTAGTTATCTGTCAATAAATAGGTTCATAAGATCTTGAAAAGGCATTTAAAACATCTAAAATACACATTTGTTGAATGCATTACCAACCTAACCAGGCTCCAGTGCATGAAGTAGGTCTGCAGTTTGAACTCACCTCGGTGACGGTTCCTTTGACGCTCACGTGTGTCTGGGGATGAGATGATTTGATGTCTTTAATGGAGGTAAGCTCAGGAGGAAAGCAGTCTCTCAGCTTCTCTCTCGAACTCCTCCGGGACGATGACAGGTTTTGAAAAGAAAGAAAAGCCTCTCAATGAACTCTCTCTCTCAATGAACGTAAATACAGTAAATGTCTCAAAGCTGTAAGTGATAAATAAGAAATAAGCATTTACCCATGGAGATTTTCCATCCTGGGAGTCACGAGTCTTCAGGAAGGAAGAAATATGTTTACTTTATATCACACAAAGGTTTTACGGCCGTGACTCTTTAATGATGAATGTTGTGAGGTGCAAACGTGCTGCATCTTGCAGCACGTTTGCACCTCACAACATTCACATTCCACTGGGCTCACAGGGAGGAGGGGGCAGGAGCTCCAACAAGGCGTTTAGGACAGAGAGTGAATACACATGCTATACAGAGATGCTGTATGAGAAACCAATGTGAGTTTGGAACATTGAACAATCTAAATCTATTCTAGTAGACCTCAACAATGGAACTATGATCAGTAGAAATGGCCATGACATGGGACCTTTAAGTATTGCGATAGTATCGTATCGTGGGGAGCCTGGTGATTCCCACCCCTACTAAGTACAGTACTTGAGTCCATGAGTAAACCACCATTGGGTTTTCCTGTTGTACCTCTTGACTGCAGACCATTAGCAAACATAGTGGATCTGCCCATTGATT
Organism: Trematomus loennbergii; assembly: GCA_012861695.1. Taxonomy (NCBI): domain Eukaryota; kingdom Metazoa; phylum Chordata; class Actinopteri; order Perciformes; family Nototheniidae; genus Trematomus; species Trematomus loennbergii. Next base: position 120,262 of record JAAOOA010000161.1, on the reverse strand, counting down.
GTTAAATACTAAATACGGTGTTTTTCCGTTGTTGTGCAACAAAGACAAACCAGTCCGAGCCCATTTTCTACCTGTGGAGCCTGAGGGTTCAGGGCGGGTTTCAGGGTGGAGTCGATCATAATCTGGGTTTCACCACCGGAAACCTCTGAACAAACACGAGATAAAAAAAAAACGTTAGAAATCTTCTTGGTCCATCTCGCTGAAAATGATAAAATAATAATAATATATGATAAATAATATCTATAGTATGTGTGTGTGTGTGGTGTGTGTGTGTGTGTGTGTGAGTGTGAGCGTGTGTGTGTGTGTGTGTGTGTGTGTGTGTGTGTGTGTGTGTGTGTGTGTGTGTGTGTGTGTGTGTGTGGTGGTGTGTGTGGTGTGTGTGTGTGTGTGTGTGTGTGTGTTGTGTTTACCAGCTGCAGGTTTCTTCTCCTTGGGCACTGCTCTGAGTCAGCTGGTTTGCTCGTTGCGGCTAAACAAATACATTTAAAAAAGTTTATCGCACTGAAAATGAAAATGTTCTTTTTATGTTGTGGCCGAATCAACATGATCAGCCCACAATTAGTATTGTAGCGTCTCGCTGCGGGACACACAACTTGTCAGCGCTGTCGTCTGCCCCCAGTCACGTGACTTTGTTTACAATCTGACAGCTGAAAGCAAAGGAAAGCCCTCCGGCCTCATACGGCTATGGTGATCAAAGGCCTGCCTGGCTTTGGTGGCCAATCCCCGGGTCAATCTGTCCTCGGAAATGTCCCCGTTTTTAAATATGCTTTAAAAACACAAAGCAAGGTGAAATAAAATTGGAACAAAGTTGATGTTTCAATGGTGTGGTGCTTTTTCGCAGCAATACCATTATTGTAGCCAGGGGCGGACTGGGACTAAACAGTCCGGCCACATGAAATGTCAAATGTTAGAAATCCGCAGTTTATTATTTAAAGTTTTACGTCCGATTCGCTCCTTTTTTCCTCTCTGTACACAGCTCCAGTTTGGGCATTGGCCTGTCATCAGATTTAATTTTTAGTTGCTGCTGTAGCGGAAGTTTAGTAAAATTATTTTTGATGAAACCCTCCATAATTGCACTTGCTTCAGTTGCTTGCTACTTTATAAGGGCGGTGATGACAGTTACAGTACGAACTGAAGTTGAGGCAAGGGAAGCCAGCCGCCTCTGGATTGGCCTTAGCATGGCCCTGACCAATCACAGGTTGGCAGGGGCATGACGTGAGCCTCATCTGATTGGTCAATCCCTCAATTTTTTCAAGGAAGCCAATTTCGGCTAGCCTCCTCTCGCAACAGAGAGTGCAATATACTGTTTCACCATAACATCTAGAGGGGCGCTGTTTCACTCTTTTTAAAATACTCAATGAGAATGGGGAGAGATGGGCCGGCAGCAACACACAGCACAGAATAATTACCGAAACTAAACTAAGTGTTTTTATTTATTTATTAAAATTATAACTACAATCCAACAAAACAGGGGAAGCCTGGCTTCCCTTGGCCTCCAGGAGAAAACGCCACTGAGTTCAAGGGATAATTCTCACCACCTCTTGCTCTTGCCCTGCACTTGTATGTGCCAGTTGAGCTGGTTCTTCCACCAGCTCAACTCTGTCCCTCATCATGAACGCAGGAGGCTGGCTCTATATCTGAACTTGCGCCCTCATCATTCTCTTCATCATCTTGCACTTGTTCTAAGCTGCTGATGATAGTGCTTGTGGCACCGCTGCTGCCAAAAAGATCTGTCAATTTGCGACATTTATATGCATCACCTGCGAGTGACTTCACCTTTTTTTCTCTTGCCTTCTCGGCCCCACCTTTTTCTTTTCGTTTTCTTTGATTTGTATCAATGTTTTTTCATTCTCCCTGTCTGCCACGGCGTCTAATCCCTTCTCTTCATGTGGCCGGTCTTTTTTCTTCTTCGTGTGTGATTATTTGACAGATAAGAACCACACAACTGCATTAGCGGCCGCTGTCGCCCTCTGTCGGCCGTCAGCGCAACTTAAATGATGACGTTAAACAATTTTCTTTTAAAGGGCCGGCCGGCCGTCAACGGCCCTTGACGACCGGCCGTTCTGTGGTTCTCCAGATGGCCAGTCCACCCCTACTACTTATTTTACTTCTTCTTCTTCTTCTCCTTCTTCGAGACATGTTGAATGAAGAACTCGTTTCAGTGTGAACTCATTCCACAGTATGACCACAAAAGTGTTTTAAACCAGGTAAGTTTTATTATTTATGTTCTATAGCGCTAAGTATGTGATTATTACACATTTTACGTATTATACTGTATTGGTGCCGGTGCGTTAAGACCACCTCTAGTGTCGGATTTTGGAAAATTGATTTTGAGTTTTCTCATGGCAGGACTTTACTTCCTCTGGACACCGTCGGTTATTTACAAAAAAACACCTAATATACTTGTTTATTGTGCTTCTGTCTTTCTGTGTCTTTTCATCTGCTCCGTAAACTCCCTCACCGCTTGCTCTCTTTTCTTGATCGCCCTCTCTCACGGAGAACACTTCACTGTCCGCTTCATTGTAGGATTTCTGACATGTCTCTACTTTAGTTTGACCATCTCTGTTATTAAGTTATGGAACACTAAATACATATGTAATTAGATACCTTACCGTTACTGCGCTCATAAAGAATGATAAGATAAGAATAATGCGTATTGAACTGGTTTCATTAATTAGTGAGGTATCTAATTACTTATGTATTCATCAGTATGTCTGGAGTTATAAAGGTCAAACTATATTAAAACAGAATTGTCCCCATGTTGTCTTTAATAGTTACTAACATTACATATTTTAATGAGATACGGACCGCAAAACAAAAAATGTCCCTGGTTTTAATTAAAAAATCAAGTCACTGAATGCAAGTAGTCGCCTTAGCTTATTTTGTTATGAGATGATAATGTGAATTACTGTTCAAATTAGTTAATGTAATAATAGTTTGGTTTCCTTTACATTAGAAACAAGTTAGAATTTTCAAAAGGTCTTTTTTCGGGGAGGAGGCCCTTTTTCCAGTTTAGAGCAATAGCCCCTCCAAATGTCCGTGCACGTCCCTGGCCAACACCCCCAACTTTCCTCACTTACAGCGCCCATCGTACAGGGCAAATGAAAAGTGTAATCGGGGTGAAGGGTGTTACATTTACTTAATTATGAATATTGTTACATCAAGGCCGAAGATTAGAATGAGCACCAACGATCAAAAATGTTTTCCCCCCCCCAGATCTGGCGCCCTAGGCCAGGGTCCCCAAACTTTTCAGCCTGCGACCCCCAAAATAACAGTGCCAGTGAGACTGGCGACCCCTGTCAACAGGGGGTGGGGGGGGGGGTGCTAGTGAATAAATTAATAAATTAAAGTTCTACACACTCTCGCGGGAATATCTCCGCAATGGAGCGAGTTTAAGTTTCGGTTGCATGATATAGCCCAGCGCAAAAAACGTCAATGTCAAGGTCTATGAAGTTCAATAACCCACTAATTTCCTCACGGCTGTTCTGCTTCCTGTAAAAGGCAGATCTTTGTGATAGGCCTGTCCAGATAGCTAGTTTTTGTCTTCACTCGCACCTGACGTACAAGTCCTCTTCTGTCTGGGATGGTTTGCACAATCCTTCCTGTAAGCCATGAGTTGCGAGGTGCTGAGTCATCGACTATGAGCACAATATCTCATCTTTTTCTTCTTTGGGTGCACACCATGGTGTGGTATATACCATACCCTGCCGTCACTGCGTTCCAGATCCACAACTGGCACTTTCTCTGCATAGCCCTTCGAAAGGATGTCATTCATGAAAGCGGTGTAATCAGCATGAAATTAAGCATCTTTATCAAACCTTCTCTTGAGGCTCAGTGTACGTTGTTCTGCTCTCCTGTTGTTTGGCGTACTAACATCCCTTTTCCTTAAAGGTAAGCCAATACAGTAATGGCCATCCATCAACTTAGCAGACTTTGTGTCACGGTTTTGGATTGTTTTCATTTTCCACCTTTTATTTTGAAATGTTTTCCTCCTTGTGTCTTGTCTGATCCTTCTTCCTGTGTTTGCCTTCCTGTCGTTAGTTTCCCTGGTGTGTCTGATTGTCTGATTGTGTTCACCTGTTGCCCTTGTGTTTCTGCCTCCCTTACCCCAGCTGTGTCTTGTCTTGTGATTACCCCTCTCTGTATTTAGTCTTGTCTTCCCCTGTGTGCCTTGTCGGTTCATTGTTTTTCCTGTCTCCCTCCATGTTAGTCACGGTCAGTTTTGTTTGTATTCGCTACCTTGTGCTATCTATGTTTTTTCATGCCTTGTTTTTGTGCTCATCGGCTTTGGAATAAAGTAGTGGTGTCGGAAATAGGTTCATTTCTCGAAGCTTCAGTTACAGCGACCTCTCCTGGCGAAGTGCAAGGCTGCAGTGGGTTTAACGTATCTTTGCCTTGAAAGATATTCGATGCACACACACACTAAGACTGAATATCATGTTCTATTTGCAATTAAAGATTGATAATTGTGTGTATTGGGTTATTGAGAAGAGACTAGAGAGTGCTGGAATTTCTTTTGGGCGGAGAGGGCCTTTTATCAGTTAATAAAGTATTAAAGTTGAAAAGCAATGATTAAACGTTCATCCGTTCCGGGCTTCGAACCAGCTGCACGGAGGTCATCGCCGCTTCGGGCCACCGGCTCTATCCACTGGGCTATCTATACATTAAGCTATACACATGTTTTTTATATTCGTGTTAGTTGTCTTTTTGTTCACAACTTCTCCACATTTCGAAGTGTTTCCCGAGCCAGAACGATCTATCTTTCTTCCTGGCTTGCTCTATAATGATCCAATTAAAATGCAATACCAACAACAACTCAACAGCAACAACGCAAACTACCCACACATTGCGCATTGTTTAGAGCGGTTTAAGTGTTGAAGCGCTCAAATTCAAAACTGTTTCAACCTGTCACCTGTCAGAATAGAGACGAGGCAGTGCATTGAATTGCGTGATTGGACCGCGAACCAGTCAAGTGATTCATTCAGGAAATGAAGCAGTTGCTGCTTCGGACGTCATATGTCACGTGATTTGAAGCAGTTGCTGGTTCGGACGTCATATGTCACGTGATTTGAAGCAAGCTTCGAATCACTGCTTCTATGGAATAAGAAGTCCAGGGTTGAAGCTCCGTTCAAAGCTTCAGTGTCAAACTGCCATCACTAGAATAAAGCTCGCCTTTTGTTTATAGACCTTTTTCCTTTTTGAAGTCTGCATTTGGGTCCTACCTTTGCCCAACCCTAACAGAATGAACCGACCAGCTTTGGACTCAGCAGATTCAGATTTTTTATTCTACAGGCGGAACGTCTTGGGTACTCTCTAGAGTACCTTTTTTATACCTGGTATGACGCCACATCTATACGGGGTAGAGTGGCTGCTTTGAAGGAGGCACGCCAGGAGGTTGCTCGCAAGCCCTGGCTCAGGGGTTTGTTGCCTGAGTGGCTACAACTTTTTACAAGTAGTCCTGGAAACTTTTCTCAAGCCTCTAACCCTTTCCTGGGATCCGACTACTGTCCTGTTGGAGGTCCACGGAGTCTCCAAAAGGCCTCTAAGAGACACAGGGCCAGGATTCCAGCCCGCCCCAGCAGCCATGGTTTCAGCCCCAGTTCTGGCCCCAGCAGCCATGGTTCCAGCCCCTCGTGTCCTGTCGGCGTTCCGACCGACTCCAGCTCCCCGTGTCCTGTCGGCGCACAACCGACACAAGTCCCCTCTCAAGTCCTCTCTCGAGTCCCCTCTCGAGTCCCCTCTCGAGTCCCCTCTCAAGTTCCCTCTCAAGTTCCCTCTCGAGTCTCCTTTCGAGTCACCTCTCGAGTCCCCTCTCGAGTCCCTCTCGAGTCCCCTCTCGAGTCCCCTTTCGAGTCACCTCTCGAGTCCCCTCTCGAGTCACCTCTCGAGTTCCCTCTCAAGCCCTCTCTCAAGTCCCTTCTCTAGTCCCCTATCTAGTCCCCTCTCTAGTCCCTTCTTCAGTCCCTTCTCTAGTCCCTTCTCTAATCCCCTCTCTAGTCCCTTCTCAAGTCTCCTCTCGAGTCTCCTCTCAAGTCCCTACCCAATGTCCTGGTCCGTTGGGGGTCCCGCCGACTACTCTTCTGCCGGGGGTCCTGCCAACCCTATGTCCTGTGCCGTTGGAGGTTCCGCTGGGGGTCCTGCCAACTCCATGTCCTGTCCCGTTGGTGTCCCGCCGACTACTCTTCTGCCAGGGGTCCTGCCAACCCTATGTCCTGTGCCGTTGGAGGTTCCGCTGGGGGTCCTGCCAACTCCATGTCCTGTTTCGTTGGGGGTCCCCCGCCGACTACTCTTCTGCCGGGGGTCCTGCCAACCCTATGTCCTGTGCCGTTGGAATTCCGCCGACTACTGTTCTGCCGGGGGCTGCCAACCCTATGTCCTGTGTCGTTGGAGGTCCCGCCGACTACTGTTCTGCCGGGGGTCCTGCCAACCCTATGTCCTGTCCCGTTGGGGGTCCAGCCGACTACTCTTCCGCTGAGGGTCCTGCCAACCCCATGTCCTTTCCCGTTGGGGGTCCCGCCCACTACTGCTCCGCCGGATTTCCTGCCAACACCAGATCCTGTCCTGTTGGGGGTTCCGCCGACACCTGCTCCACCGGATTTCCTGCCAACTCTGTATCCTGTCCTGTTGGAGGTCCCGCCGACACCTGTTCCACCGGGGCCCTGCCAACTCTGTGTCCTGTCCTGTTGGAGGTCCCGCCGACACCTGTTCCACCGGGGGTCCTGCCAACTCTGTGTCCTGTTCCGTTGGGGGTCCAGTCGACACCAGCCCTTGCTCCATCCGGGGTCCTATTGACACCAGCCCATGTCATGTCCAGGATCCCGTCTACGCCTGTCCGGCCGACACCGGGTCCTGCCCGGCCTCCGGAGCTGTCCCGTCATGGCCTTCCTGCCCGTCCTCCAGAGCTGTCCCGTCACCGCCTTCTTGTTCGCCCTCGAGCCCGGCACCCTGAGTGCTGCGGCCTTCGCCCTCGAGCCCGGTCCCCTGAGTTCCCCAGCCGTGGTCTTCGCCCACGAGCCCGGCCTCCTGACTTTTCGAGCTCTGCCTTGCCCCCGGGCCGTCCGCCCGAGACCCCTTCCGGGTCCTTCGCTGTGCCCCTGGGCTGTCAGCCCAAACCCGTCCTCCAGACCTCCTCCACCCACCCTTTTGACCCTACTTCAAAAGAAACATGCTTTGGAAAAACAGGAACATGAGCTGAGGAGAAGAAGAGAACAACTGGACCTAGAAGGAGACATCGCCGCGACCATGGCCAAAATGAAGGTTCTTGCTGCATCAAAGAAATCCAGTGTTCCGAGTAGCTCTACTACAGGATCTGATGGCAAACAGTCATATTTGTAAATGAACTTAAGAAAAGAAACCCTTCATATCAACGCAGATCCTTTTGTACCCCAGCCACAAGTTATATATACATCTGCACCAATCATTCCAGAGCACAGTGTAGCTAATCTAAAAACATCAACAATAACAACCAAGGACAGAGCTGACACTGAAATCATCACATCTACCATAACACTCGAGTCACAACCTCATCCAGTAGAAAGCAAATTTGCAACCATGAAAGCTGGAAAAATTAAATACGACATAGAAACTAAGATGTACAGAAAAGAACCAGCCTCTTTGCATACCCTGCATGCTACAAGTGGCCTTACTGGGGCCGGTGAAGAGGATTGCAAACTCTCAGAGTCAGCGATGGGTGCCAGCAGGACATCTGTAGTGAAAGTGGATATGCTGTGGAAACATCAATTTAAGATGCACTATCCTGAAGGTGGCAGAGACATCCAGAGACTTTCCAAGGAAAATCAACGGTTCCGGGATCCAGTCTTAAAATCTGCCAAACTATTGGAATGACCAATCACATTAGATTGGAAAAGGACAAGAAAAAAGGACTTGTACTTGGGATTCAGATGAAGACAAAGATGGCTTTCTGAACAGACCCCTCAGCCAAGTACGCCTTTTTCATGAGGCAGAGAAACTTTTGCCATGTCTAAATAATTTTCCATTTTTCACCTTGCTCCTTGCCCCCTGCATACAGTGACTATTTTTGCCCCCTGCACTCACAATACTACACACAGCATACTTGATTGCTTGTATACTGATATATGAATACTGGATTTAAAAAATGATGATCTGCATATCATTAGAATATACAGTGTTTTATTGTAATCTGTTTGAATAATTATTATAAATTGTTATAATAATGTAGGAGCCAAAATGCTTGTTTTGCCGTTACTTATTACTTCTATTATTATCTTCATTTCTGTTTGCTTCACGTTTAATTCTTATTGTTTATCACTTCCGGCAATGGTCACGTGGGTGTGGTTTATTATTTTTAGGTCACCTGTTGGATGCCGGTTTGGAGGATATGATGTAGGAAGAGGGTGAATTTGCTCCGATACTTCTGTTGACCGTCAGGTCTGGAGTTGTATATTGTTTGTTTTCGTTTTATTAAACACCATGGACTACAAATGACTACGGACTCTACATGGAACGCGTCACAGCAAAGAGCACTTTTTAGCCTCTCAGCAGCTAACTCATAGGGAGTTATTGCCGCTACAGTACTTTATGAACACTTTTATGCATACTTGTGTTGAGGATGGAGTACAAATATCATTTATCATTATTATCCTATTTTGTAGGTGTGCACATGTCACCAGAGTCCGTCAGAGGCTCCGGCATGTAGGGCTTCTGTTTGTAGAAAGTTCCAGTGAAAAATAATAACTTGAGAAATCTTATGTCCGCCCCCCTACCCGTTACCAAAACATGGACCAACCAGCGATAATCATTCTTTGGGTATAAAGACAGATTTATTCTGCAACCAAAATCTGTGACAATATAAAATACAATTATTCAAAGTGATGATTAGAAATAGAGAGATTAAGAATAATAAAAAAGATAGAATGCATTTTAAGAAAACCCCCCCCACCTGAGTTGCGATGTGGAGTCAACACAAGACCCTTCCTCAGGGTGTGCCAAATTTCGGGCATCTGCTTTACTGGACCACTGCTCCGACCATGCAACACAACACCCTCTTTCCCGGCTACTTCATTGTTCACGCGGCGGAGTATGACTTCAATTTCTTCATTCCTAAAAAAATATGAGGGTAAAAAACATGTTATCACATGATGGTCACATTAAGTCAAGGGTAAAATACATGTAACGATTTTATCATCAGATTTAGATCTACAAAATCTTTTGGATATATTCAATAACTATATAACTAATGTTGAGTCTGACATTCACCTCTGACAGCCCTCTTCTAGCTGCTCACAGACAGATTGGATGAACCAGCTCCCTTCGGGTCTCTAACAGAAATTATTCTTCAACAGTGGAACTATGAACTAGAATATCTGCTTCCTGAGGGATGGATGTCGAGTGAGAGTCATCAGCCTGCAGTGTCGAGTCAGAGTCATCAGCCTGCAGACCGCTTAATGACACCCCAGGATGTCTCTGCCGCCCCTGGCAGGCCTGGATCAGGAACACTTTGGGCTTGGCAGTGAGGGGAGATTGACGAGTTGCCATGAAGATTCTCGTTATTTGTTTGATAGGGGGGGCAGCTTATCAGTCCCTAATACGACACCCTTGTTTCCGTGACTGAGAACACAGCAGATGAAGGCATCGCCATGCTGAGGAGCCTCTAGAAGATCGGTGAATTTGCTGCGAGTCCACTCCTTGACCTTGAACTCCTGCAGCTGAGAAAGGCCCCACTGAGAAGCAAAGCATTTCAGCGTTTGCTCCATCTGGTTCTTAGTTTGGTCTTTACACATCAGCACTCTGAACCCCAGCCAGCTGAACACCTCTGCCAAGCTTCCTGCAGTGAAATAAAACCTAGTTAGGCTTCAACAGGCAACACCGGGATGATAAATATACATCTGTCAACTCTGTAACATACCAGCATCTTTATCGGTTCCACGTCTCACGTCACCATCAATAAAATGTTTGTTGTTTATGATCAGGCAGAGGCCGGTGGCTGGCTGTTCAACTCGTACTGCCCGTCCTGAAAACAACAGAAACAATTTCACACAAACACAACATGATGAAACTTACTGGAATGGATTAGGGCTGGGCTATGTGGACACAATCTAATAATTTACCTACATTAAAGGTAGGGTATGTAAGAATGGAGAAACCACTCGAGATCGCTAGAATTTGAAAATACGCAGCCGAAAAAAATCTGCCACTTCCTTACAGAGCCCCTCCTCCAACACACACAAATGCGCACATGACCAATGAGCGCACAAGATAAGTTTGTGCACAGATGGAAGGCTGACAGGCAGGTAGGCCATCCAGTTATTTTAGCCGGGCCGGCTCAGATGATTGGTTGTGCTTTTTACAGTACTACGGCTTCCACAGATGAACATTTTTTTAATGTATTTATTGTCAAAGCATTTAATATGTTCATTGCTATCGGGATGTTAAGAGCATTCCATGGAATATAACAAAAAGTGCTTCTGAAGTGAATTACCTACCCCACCTTTAAGGTTTTTGATGAATAATAATAGCTATGTGGATATAATTGCTCAATAGTGCTGCAGATAATTAAATATATTAATAAATATTCCAAAAGTGGATGCAAGTACTCAAAACAAACAAACTCCTTTGAGTTTTACTCTTTTGAAAAAGATGGCAGAAATGTTCAAGACGGTCACCAATGATGGAAATGTCATTTTTTTGCCATTAAATCACTTTCACTTGCTCAATAATTGATCTTGGTGTCAAATCATACATTTAATAACAACATAGAAACAAAATTCAGACGTCAGGAATGACTCAGAAGTGGTCTAAGCCGTAACATTTAAATAATCTGCCAATAGAAAACTGGGTAGCCAACATGCAATGCAGCTGTAGGTGGTGGAGGTATTTTGGGGTGAAGGAGTGTAGTACTGTAGAGGTACACTGGCGACATCATGGTGTTCAGTGTTGGTAGCTTGCTAACAAAGAAGACTCTTATTCGTATAAGTGTGGTTTAGTTTCCAAATGCTTTCTAATAAGCCCCACATTGTAACATTCTGTCTTTAAAATACAGAACATCGCTCTGAAATGTTTTCTAAATAGTGAATTTGGCTGTAACTCAAAACCAAAATCACAGAATTGGTCGAGTGGTGAAAATGTTAAAATACTGTTTACTTGGATGGAAATGACGGCCATCTTGGAAATTGGTCGTATTCTTTTCAAAATGTAAGTGGCGGATTTTTTTGTTGTTGAATAAATTGCCCCAGAGGGATGAACAATAAAATGTTGGTGCTTGAATCAACTTATGAAAGATGTTTACATCTATATGCAGCACTATAAGACAAATAATAGAACAGAAAGAAACATGTATGTACATCTGAAATGAACATGGAAATGACACTTACACAATATTACCATGTCAGAAATAAGAAGATATCTAGTCCCATTTTAACTTTATTTACCTTTACTATTCTCAAAGCTGTAAGTGATAAATAAGAAATAAGCATTTACCCATGGAGCTTTTCCATCCTGGGAGTCACGAGTCTTCAGTTTCTAACAGGGCAGGAAGAAATATGCTTACTTTATATCACACAAAGGTTTTACGGCCGTGACTCTTTAATGATGAATGTTGTGAGTTGGGTAACTGCGGTGGCCGACAGGTGCCACCACGTCTCAAACCTCTTCCTCTCCAACTCTTACCTTGACAGGTTGGCTTCCCTCCAGCTGATCTTTAACAGGAGAAACAAACATCACTCAGGGTCTCGTGATCAATCAGACTTTCAGCTTAAAATACGTCTCGTTAAGACACCCAGCCCACCGGCAGCGCTAACAGAACTGAACCTAATGTTTTAAACAAGGGACGATGCACTTGATGTGATTGGCCCTGGGAGCTCAATGTGTTTAAAGTGAGGTCAAATACCAACACTTCACCTACCTGCTGCAGGACGGGTTCCTTCCTCCGGCTCCTCCTCACGTCTCCTCTTCATCTCTGGAACATTTAAAACATGATTTACTCAGCTGAACACGATTTTCTACACCTATGTTTATTATGTAGCAGCTAATAATAATAATAATAATAATAATAATAATAATATTTATTTATAAGCACACTTTTCATTTGCGTAAACAAAACTCAAAGTGCTACACATTTTTAAAAGGGTGAAACAAAACAACAAAAACAATAAAAACAATAAAAACAACAGAATAAAAGCAGTAACATTTATGCCGGCATGGCAAAATGTGGGCGTTTTAAAAATCTAGTTAAAGGGTATTCTAAAAAGATGCGTTTTTAGGCCTTTTTTGAAAGAATCCACAGTCTGTGGTGTCCTCAGCTGGTTTGCCGGATGCTAACCTGCAGATGTTGCACAATTAGCACAAGTTGCATTTACTAGCATATGCAGACAATATCTAAAAAAATGGCTTGGCTGATTTGGACAGTTTTTGGGGGTTATTGAAGATACTGAGTCCATTTCTGACATTTTCAGGATCAAATATGTCAGTTTTAACCAGAAAGCGGCCATATCTGTACTCTCTGTGGACTGATTCTGATACATGTTTGGTTGATTTGGAAGATGTATTGGACTCTGGATCATTTGGATTGGACAGATCGCTTATTCAAAGTAAATGGTTTACAGTAGAGTTAATAATGTTCATCTTGTGCTCTCTATATCCAATGGTCACAACATCATGGTAGTACTTTTTTAAAGAACTTGGCTTTGAAACACATCTTTGAAGTATAATCCAACACTTGAGTAAAGTGTTATTGAGCATGCTTAACTGAACAGAGGCGTGGGATGAATTCTGTTTGTGGATATCCTCACCATGCTGCTGTTTCTTCTGTTTGCTCCTCACTTTCTGAACGTAGGGTTTCAGCAGACTCTGAACCAAATATTTTTCTTCGGTATCTCTTCCATCACTCTCTCAATCTCGAGGATAGACTTTTCTTTCCCGTAGAACTCAATGATCTTCCCAGGCATCTTTTCTTTGGACCGACCGTCCTTCAGATCCTGAGGGAAACCCTCAAACATTCCTTCATTTTTTTGTACTGCAATGGATTCAGAACCTCCAGGATGATGGTCAGATCTCTCTTCCAATCTTCCTTTGAGATATCCGACATCTGAAACACCAGAGAAAGGAAACGGTTTGTGCTGGTTTTCACACACTCTGTAGAATAATCTCTGCAGCTCCACTCCGAGATGTTAACGGATATTCTGCCTTCAACAAATGTCCTGCGATTTGGATATTGTTGTGTATATGTTAAGTCAAAGGTAAAGTAAGTCCCAACACATTGAACCACTTTAAATTCAAAGATAAGAAGATAACCACACAACCAATATCTGTATAAAAGAACATCAAAAAGGTACATTTTGGAATCTCCCTCAAAATCCATCAATTCACAATCCAACTCAAAAGTAAGAAAGTCGGTTTTGTTTTCTCAGAATATTGAATTAATAAACAGTTACTAAGTACATTTACTCAAGTACTGTACTTAACCTGTTAAGCACCAAGCCTGTTTTCATGTTTCAGGCTCGAAAATGACATGCCCAAAACAAATGACTACAACCTAACTTCTAAAAGGGTTATATGAATAATTTCTTTTATCAAAGCAAGGTTACATCTGTGAGTTGGATGTAGAAGTGTCAGAATCAATATAAATGTTTTTTATTTTAAAGAAAATTCAGATTTTACATAGTAAAAAACTGTAAATTATAGTGTCCGTCCAAAAATTCTTTTTTACAGATAGTGAAAACTACCCTTGGATGATGGGTTAGTAGACTAAAAGCTTTAGGAATCCAAAGTACAACATATAATAAGTACCCTGTATCAAGATTGATGCAAAACAAGTGACATTTGACCTTTTTAGAGAGGTTTAGCCAAAACCACCCCACCTCTGAGGTGATTTGGGTGAAAATGTTTTTTTTTTTCATATCTCTGGCCCCCCTTGCTCGATTTTGATGATTGACACCTCTTTCTGACCGTTAGAGCCAATAGAATCGAAGGGGCAGGCTCCCTCTCACACACATGGTAAAAGAAAAAGGTGGGGCTTCGCACATGCAGTTTGCATCAGAGCGAGCCTATACTCTAGCTCTGACATCTGGAAACGAAAAAGCAGTTTTATTATTTATGGATTATCAGAAATAATTTCAAAGAGGGCACAGATACATTGGATTAACCTATGGATTAACTGCAGCATCGTTTTTTTATCGTTTTAATGCCATTGAAGACCAGTTTTGACCAAGGTAAGCCATGTTAGCATTTCTAGCAACTTAGCTCCACATGTTATGATGTACGCTTTCGTTTATAGCGTCGCAAATGTTTATCACTGAGTGTTGAGGTTTTTTACACAGATTCAGTGTCTCCAGGACACCAAAAACGATTGGTTGGCTGTGCATCTAGGATAAGTAATAAGGGAGTTATTGTGAGTTTAAGTGCCGTTTTAGGTTACATTTTTTCGCTCGTGGGTAATTCAGAGGCTGCGTGTTAGCATTGTGGGGTTTTTTTGGAGAAAAAAAATTAAAAAGATCAGTTAGCTGAGTTTCTTCCCGTTACATGGATATAAAACATTCATAGTTTTATTAAATATTAAGATTCCTTAGACGTTGTTTCCTGCAAATGACGCGTTTATCCGCCCGGTACCGGGGAGGCCGTGCGTAACAGGTTAAGTACTGTGTACTGTGTAAGGATGCCGCCTGGTAAGGATACTACCTGGTAAGGGTGCTACCTGGTAAGGATGCCACCTGGTAAGGATGGTAAGGATGGTAAGGATGCTACCTGGTAAGGGTGCTACCTGGTAAGGATGCCAACTGGTAAGGATGGTAAGGATGCCACCTGGTAAGAATGCCACCTTGTAAGGATGCCACCTGGTAAGGATACCACCTGGTAAAAATGCCACCTTGTAAGGATGTCACCTGGTAAGAATGCCACCTTGTAAGGATGCCACGTGGGCGTCTCTAGGTGTTCCAGGCGCGTCCAGCTGGGAGGACACCGAGGGGCAGACCTAGGACGAGGTGGAGGGATTATATCTCTACCCAGGACCAGGTGGAGGGATTATATCTGTACCTAGGACCAGGTGAGGGATTATATCTCTACTCAGGACCAGGTGGAGGGATTATATCTGTACCTAGGACCTGGTGGAGGGATTATATCTTTACCTAGGACCAGGTGGAGGGATTATATCTGTACCTAGGACCAGGTGGAGGGATTATATCTGTACCTAGGACCAGGTGGAGGGATTATATCTGTACCTAGGACCAGGTAGAGGGATTATATCTGTACCTAGGACCAGGTGGAGGGATTATATCTACCTAGGACCAGTTGGAGGGATTATATCTGTACCTAGGACCAGGTGGAGGGATTATATCTACCAAGGACCAGGTAGAGGGATTATATCTGCACCTAGGACCAGGTGGAGGGATTATATCTCTACCTAGGACCAGGTGGAGGGATTATATCTCTACCTAGGACCAGGTGGAGGGATTATATCTCTTCGCTGGCCTGGAAGCGCCTTCAAATCCCAAAATCAGAGCTGGTTGATGTGGGTGGGGAAAGGGAGATTTGGGCCCTGGGGATGATTACAGATTGAAAGCTAGAGTGATTTTTTTTTTACATTTTGAAGTTCGCTCAGAGGGCCTCATCACATAACTTTTTGTGGGGCCATAAATTGATATCTTCAATCTTAAATGGTATTGTATTTACCTATAATTCATGTGAAATATCTTATCTATGCTGCTGTGAGGATAACATGTGGGATAAATAAAGTTTATCTAATCTATTACTCACGGTAGTCAGTCCTTCCAGTCCGGGTTTTCTGTTGATCCAGTCCGGGTTTTCTGTTGATCCAGTCCGGGTTTTCTGTTGATCCAGTCCGGGTTTTCTGGGTGATTTTGGAGCTGTAACTTTCGGTTTGTGCAGAAAGAAAAAGAAAAAGAACTGGAGAAATAGTCCGAGGTGGAGGGAGAAAACGTTTTTTAAAGATTCAACGACGACACTTTTGAGTTTTTACCAATACATCCATAGTTTTTACCGACCAATAAGAGTGTGTTGCTCCGAGGATCTTCCTCTGGTTGTTCTGCTGCAATGGATGGCAGATAATGAATTTTGGGCGGGTCTGTTGCTGTTTACCTGAGAGGTAACCGGTGTCACATTACTTCTAACTTTAAGAGTCCTCTCCTGCGGATGTTCAGGTGTATATCAGTATGTAGTGTCTCTACTTTAAAGAGTCCTCTCCTGCTGATGTTCAGGTGTATATCAGTATGTAGTGTCTCTACTTTAAAGAGTCCTCTCCTGCGGATGTTCAGGTGTATATCAGTATGTAGTGTCTCTACTTTAAAGAGTCCTCTGCTGCTGATGTTCAGGTGTATATCAGTGTGTAGTGTATCTACTTTAAAGAGTCCTCTCCTGCTGATGTTCAGGTGTATATCAGTATGTAGTGTCTCTACTTTAAAGAGTCCTCTCCTGCTGATGTTCAGGTGTATATCAGTATGTAGTGTCTCTACTTTAAAGAGTCCTCTCCTGCGGATGTTCAGGTGTATATCAGTATGTAGTGTCTCTACTTTAAAGAGTCCTCTGCTGCTGATGTTCAGGTGTATATCAGTGTGTAGTGTCTCTACTTTAAAGAGTCCTCTCCTGCTGATGACCAAAGAGACCAAAGTCAAAGCACATTAGAACATCAACAAGAAAAGTCATCTGTGTGTGTGTGTGTGTGTGTGTGTGTGTGTGTGTGTGTGTGTGGTGTGTGTGTGTGTGTGTGTGTGTGTGTGTGTGTGGTGTGTGTGTGTGTGTTTAAACGTGTCACATTTAATAAGTCCTCAGAGAAGAACCACAACATGTGTGTGAATGCTGACGGGTCGCTGGAGCTAAACTACATTATAATAAAAGTATAAATATCTTTGGAGAGAGAAGACCTGTTTGATTATTGCTTTGTAGATAAAGGGCAGAGGTAGTAACCGGTTACCAGGGTGTGTGTGTGTGTGTGTGTGTGTGTGTGTGTGTTGTGTGTGTGTGTGTGTGTGTGTGTGTGTGTGTGTGTGTGTGTGTGTGTGTGTGTGTGTGTGTGTGTGGGTGTGTGTGTGTGGGTGTGTGTGTGTGTGTGTGTGTGTGTTTAAACGTGTCACATTTAATAAAGTCCTCAGAGAAGAACCACAACATGTGTGTGAATGCTGACGGGTCGCTGGAGCTAAACTACATTATAATAAAAGTATAAATATCTTTGGAGAGAGAAGACCTGTTTGATTATTGCTTTGTAGATAAAGGGCAGAGGTAGTAGAACCGGTTACCAGGGTGGTGTGTGGTGTGTGGTGTGTGTGTGTGGGTGTGTGTGTGTGTGTGTGTGTGTGGTGTGTGTGTGTGTGTGTGTGTGTGTGTGCCATATGTGGTTAACAAGGGGGATGGGCATAAGTACACAAAACTATGTGTCTCGGTGTGTATCAGATTTAGAAAGAGGAAGTCTGAACCTGTTTGGATCGTACCAAATGAAATCTTGATTTGCTGTTAATTTGGAATAATACAAATATATAAAGGAGAGGGGGGTGGGGTTATATTCTCCAAATTGTCATTGTTAATCCCTCATGACATCAGTCAGTCCCCCCCTCCAGTGAACAATGGTTTGGCCCAAAAGAAACCTTCCTTAAAACAGGATCTCATTAACATATTATAAAAGTGTGTTTATACAAAATAAATACATTTTAAATAAGAGTTAAATAAAGGGAAATTATAAATAAATGAATGGGAGTAAAGATTATGATGAAATATTTATTTCTTATCATTTTGTAAAATTATAAAATTATAAAAAAATTATTTTTGTATTATCTGTCAGCTTCAGGCTTGGTGTTTTTGTTTATGAATAATAAAACAGACCAGATAAATACTAAAGTAAACAAAATAAATGACCGGGGGAACATTTTAATTAGTTAATTACGTTATAATACATTTAAAAAAAAAAGGTGAAATGACAAATAAATACATGTAAAAACACATTTCAAATACATGATAATTATTGTTGACGTTGTTTTTCGGAGTTCTGGATCGCTGAAAATTGACCATTTCATAAACACATAAATCTCAACACCAGCTTATTTATTAATGTGAAGTTTATTAAACTAATAACTACAGAAACAGGCTATCAAAAACAGGGAGATACATTATTAAATTAAGATTTTTGAGTTTCTTTAAAAATTCAGGATTTTTAGATTTTGAGGAAAACATTCATTTGCAGAACTCCCCTTCAGATCTTCTCAGGGACTGACATGTTGATGATTCTGTTTCCTTTTATGTCAGACTCCACTGAGAGCGGTATTCTTTTAAGCCCGCGCCACACTGTCCCGAAATTGACACCAGATGTGCACACAAATTCGGCTCTGATCGTAACAACATCGGGCCATTCGTGAGGGCATCTTAAGCCATCGTATGACCGCCGGTTTCTCAGGCAGCAACTTCATGAGCGGTGGCAACATCTTTGGTATGCCAAAAAATTGTCGAAGGACCTTGCGAAGGTTCATTTTCGTGTTGAATTTGTGTGTCCATTTTGCCCTTCGTAAGGCCATCGTGAGGGCATCTTGTCAAATCGTGTCATCTTCGTCTGATCATCGGTGCCATCGGGCATTTTTTGCCTCACGAAGACAATACAAAGGAAACAAGAAGCTGCCGATTGTCTTAGGAAGGCAACACGACTACGTGAAGCCCTCGCAATGCCGTCGTGTAGCCATCGTATTATAGTAGGATGACATCAAGATGGGACCACGGTGTCGGCGAAGACAGCCGAATTTGAGTAGCTCAAGCGTTTCCCATATGTCATGGTAACGTGAGGCCAGCCTCAGAGCATCTTCCTCAGTCAGTCCTGAGCAACTCTACAGAGCAGAGGCGTGTGTAACTCCCAAAGCTTCAATCACAATTCATCAAAGGCTCTATCGAATCAGTAGCAGTGATGATACCTGTATTAAGCAGGTGAAACAGGAGCATGAGGACACGGTGTGCTATGTTTCCTTGCAGATCGCTTCTCTGGTTGTTTTATTTCACAACAAAATCATGTAAACATATTATGTAAATAACCCAATTTGTGTTCTGTGAAACTGAAAAGGATATTACATTGTTTTTGTTACTTTCGTTGCAGTTGTATGTCTTAAATGTAATTTAGGTTAACTTCCTCTTTTATTTAGATGCTTTTATTTTGAAGGCGAGTTTACGCTGTTGACAGGAAGTTGTTGTTTCTTCGGAAACAACATGACGGAGAAAAGTAACATCTTCTACATATAAAGAGGGAGAAAGTAAAGAATAAAGAGCCTTCGTGCCTTTGTGTGTCCTGCGGGTATAGACTACTATAAAAATTCACATCTTCGTGTTGCCTTCGTGTGTTGTTCGGGCGCCATCGTGTGGCCTTCTGCAGGCATCGTACTTGCTTCGGCTGTTGCTTGGCTATTGACCAAGTTCGGGGCCATCTTTGTGCAAAATTCACAATTCCATATTCGTGTGTCCATCTGGTGTCCATTTCGGGACAGTGTGAAGCCTTAAGGAGATCATCACCAAAGCCTTTCTTCAGCTGGAAGTCGAGCGTTTTCGCCAGAAGTCGAGACGCCACGACGAGCGTGCGCAGCTTCGTGTCTAAATCCACCTCCAGTTGAGTCTCCTTCAGCGTGGCTTCCATGATCCCTCTAATCTTGAGGGTCACTTCCTGGATGCCAACACTTTGAACCTGCATGAAGACATGTTAACGGTCAATGTTCAGGACGTGAGAAAACATCAAAGTAGTCTTCAGATTAAGGTGAGGAGCATTTTATTTTGGGGCTATATTCAATTAAATTCAAAACCTTTATTTATCCAGATGACATCCCATTGAGATCATTGTTCTCTTTTTCAAGGGAGACCTGCAGCAGTAGGTTCCACATGAAGACATAAAAACATAAACAACAGAACAACAAAAGGACATATATAGCTCCGCCTATAAAAATGTCACAGACGGACCGGTGAACACACACTTCAAGTTAGACCTAACCCACTTAGGTATTTTTTTGATCGTGTGACATGAATACAGGTGACACACCGGACATAACCCCGCGCTGACATTTACTTAAATAAACTTCCCCTTCATATCTTCATATTTTCAGCACACTTATGTTGACGGATGTAAAGATATCTCTCGGTTTGGTTGTTCCTCGTCACATGACAAGCTGTGCACGCTGCTCCGACTCCGACTATAGGAAAAAGTGAGAAGTTTGAGATATTTAGAAAAAATGAGAATTTTATGCTTTTGTGAAAAAAGTAATAATTTTGAGATTTTGAGAAAAAAGTCATTTTGAGGAAAAGTCATAATTTTGAGAAAAAGTCATAATTTTGGAAAAGTCAGAATGTTGAGATTTTTAGAAAAATTCAGAATATTTAAATTTGAGAATTCTTTTTTAATTTTTGTTGAGATTTTTTAATAAAGTCAAGTAGAAATAAAGCTTTTTTCATGCTATTTTTGGATCTCTTTGGATTTATGTTTCCAGTTGCTGGGCAGCGAGGAGAATCTCAAAACTGAGATAGAAAAAAAAGGGTCATAATTCCCTTTTTAATATCTATTTTAAACTGCTGTGAGAACATCCCAAGTTTTATCCACCAATTGCAAATAAAAGGACCAATTTATTGAAGCACAGGATTAACAGAATCTCTTTATTAGTAAAACATGAGATTGGAAAGGATTGAAACTCCTCAACATGACTCAAAGCAAACAGCGTTTCCGAAAATAAATGACGTGTCAGATCATTCTCATTTCCAGGATCCTCTTTCCTTGCATGTTCGCCATCACAGTGAGAGGCAGCATGTGGAAAAAGCCTTTGTTGAATTCCTCCATGGTTCTGAAGCCCATTCCCTCAGAAAGGACTTGAGTCTTTCCGTAAACTTCCTGAAACCGACCCTCAACTGCACCTGCAGGTGAGCGTTTCTTTTGGTGGTGCGGAGTAATGTGATTACTTTAATCTTCCTGATATGCACAGGAGCAGCACTCGATCCTGGACAAACACACAAATCACAGTCATACCAACAACTTCTCAGATAAGATAGGACTTTATTTATCCGTTAAAACTGTACACTAACAGTGCAGTAAAAAGAGCAATTACATAATTACAGGAAACATAGACGCTCACATAATTAATGTAAAATACTGTACAGTGACGAGCAGTATTTAGTAGTGCAAAAACTGTAGTGGCAGATACGTAATTGCACGTTATTATAGAACATTATTAATAATAATAATAATAATATTGCACATGTTATATAGCAGAGAGTGTATAATGATGGTACTGGTATTTATTTTGCACATAGTGGTGGTGTGGAAGTTCTCAGTTCCCTTTACTGAAGGGAGTTATAGAGTTTGATAAAGGAGTTAAATCAGGGGCGTTTAACCCATTTTAGTCCAGGGTCACATCATCGTCGACAGTTTGAACCCGGAAATGTTGAGTACCCCAAAGTTTTATGATAGAAATGTATAGTAGTGTCTTCGGCGCATAGAAACTGCAGGATAACCTGCATACGTTATGCAGACAATATTTACAAATGGTTTGGCCCATTTGGTGTTTTTGGGGTTATTGAGTCGATTTCTGACAGTTTTAGGATCAGAAATGTCAGTTTGAACCAGAAAGTGGTGAAACTGCACTCTTTGTGGGCTGATTTTGATACATTTTGGGTCCATTTGGAAGATTTAGTCGACACGAGGAAAAAGTCTGAATTTTGAGATTTTTAGGAAAAAGTCTGAATGTTTGCGTTGCAGCATAAAATGACAAGGCATTGTATATGAGAGAAATGAAAAGACTAGAAATAAACAATCCAAAATGTAAACATCTCAAATAGAAATAAAATATACATATTGTCATACTATGTTACAGTAACAAAATATAAAGCATGGTATCATACATGAAGTGTGTGAGGATGCTTAGTCCATTTCTGACACTTTCAGGATCAAAAATGTCATTTTAGTGTCCCCTGAAAAAAAAAAGAGAAATCGACCCAGAATTAACCAAAAAAGAACAAATATGGCCTCCTGGTTAAAACTGTCATTTTTTACCCTGAAAGTGTCAGAAATGGATTCAGCATCCTCAATAACCTCCCAAAAAGTCCACATCGGCCAAGACATTTCTAAACTATTGTCTTCTTATGCTAATTGTGCAAACTGCCCAACAAAAAAAAACGTTAGAAATCTTCCTGCTCCCATTTCCTGAGCTGGGAATCCTGTGTGTGTGTGTGTGTGTGTGTGTGTGTGTGTGTGTGTGTGTGTGTGTGTGTGTGTGTGTGTGTGTGTGTGTGTGTGTGTGTGGGTGTGTGTGTGTGTGTGTGTGTGTGTTTACCAGCTGCAGGTTTCTTCTTCTTGGTTTGTTTGCTCGTCCTCGCTAAACAAATACATTTTAAAAGGTTTAACGCACTGAAAATGATAATAATAATAATGATAAATGTGACCCCTCTATCGAAATCAGTCGGAAGTCTCAACGGCTCATTTAAAAATAAACGTGGATTTGCGTAAAAAATTAGTTTTCGGGGTTTGGGTGTTTTGTTTGATTTTAAAGAAAACAAAGTCTTGGCTTTCAGAATATGAAACTTTTATTTCCAACATCACACGATAAATACATGTTTGAAGCTTGTGAAGGGAAGAAGACAGACACCTCTCACTCGCACTCTGCTGTTCCGCAGCGCGCCGCCCCCCCTCCCTCCCGCTGACATTATGAATGTAAGGCGTATAGTAATCATAGATAACACGGCAGGTCCGTTACAGTTTGTTTTCATCTGATTTCAAATAAACAAAGTCTTGGCTTTCAGAATATTAAAAGAGTGTGTGAGGGGAGTTATAGTCCAGGGGGGAGAGGGGGGAGGTAGGGGAGAGAGTTCAGCCTCCTGACAGCCTGGTGGAAAACAACTGTTCTTTAGTCGGGTGTGCTCGACCTCAGGCTGCGGAACCCTGAAGGCAGGAGGGTGAAGAGGCAGGTGGAGGGTGAAGAGGCAGGTGGAGGGTGAAGAGGCAGGTGGAGGGTGAAGAGGCAGGTGGAGGGTGAAGAGGCAGGTGGAGTGGAGGGTGAAGAGGCAGGTGGAGGGTGAAGAGGCAGGTGGAGGGATGGGTGGGTCACCAGCGATGCTGAGTGCTCTGCGGGTGAGGCGGGTGTTGTAGAGGTCCAGGAGTGATGGGAGTGAGGCACCGATGATCCTCTCAGCAGTGTTCACGATGCGCTGCAGGGTCTTGCGGTTCGATGCTGTGCAGCTTCCGAACCACACCGTGATGCAGCTGCTGAGGATGCTCTCGATGGTGCCTCGGTAGCAGGAGACCATGATGGGGGGCGGGGGCTCCTGCTCTCTTCAGTTTGTGGACGAAGTAGAGGCGCCGTGTTTCAATGTTTCTGCGCCTCCTGAAACTGCAGGAACACTAAAATACAAAATACAAGTTATCAGATTACTGTTCAAAATTACATTTTGCAGCGCACTACACGATACCATTTGATGTGTGTAAGGTTCACCTGGTTAAACAGGCAGACCCAGATCAGCAGAAAGTGTAGGATCTCTGCTTTGAATGTGACCAATGAACTTCCTGCTCGCTCCACGTCCTTTCCTCTTCACCATGTCAATGAGGCAGCGGGCCCTGTCTGCGCTGGTGTCGTTCTCCTGAAGAACAGAGTCTTTCTCCCCGTCATTCAACACTCCATCCATTAAAAGGTCATCCAGCAGCTGATTGATCAGTTCTCTGGACACGTTTTGCACAAGTGCAGGCCTCAGTCTGGAAGCTCTCTTCTGGAAGAAAAAAGAAACAAAAACAAAAAGACTTGGGGCACAGATATTAAAAACATATTGCTAAACTGTAATAGTATGGCCAAGGAGAAAATCATTTATTAGAGCAATACTCATTTGTAAATCTTTTACTCACCCTGGGTTGCTATAATTTATGAGGAAAACTTTGGCCAAGAAGACCCAAAAACAGAGAAATATCTGTTTGAATTTAAATAAATTGGAGACGTGTTAACAGCAAAACTATATCAAAACATAATCTTACAGACTGTCACACAACTTGTGCAGTAGAATTCTAATTTCATTTAATGAGTCCTATCTTCAATAAAAGGGTGTCACGATTTCCATCAAAAATCCAAAATCAACAAAGCTCACCGTAAGCCTGTAGTTTCCCTTTCCAAACTGAAAAATATTTCTGAAGCAACTTTTTGCCTTTTACCCTCTACTACAGTTTGTGGTTACAGTTTGTGGTTCTGTTTTGTGATTTCATTGTCATTGTTTAAAATTGACCGTATTGCCTTGATGTTAACATTGCAAAAAAACATGAATATATCAGCTTGATACCCTGAAGAGCCTATCTATGTTTATGTAAATTACGGTTGTCAGTTGTCAAACAAATGTTTAAATGTAATCACAAGTCATTTAAAATCATGACGGGGGGCGGCTATGGCGCAGTGGGCGAGTGCAATGATCCTCAGATCAGGGGAGCTGGGGAACACCAGTTGGAATTCCGCCTTGACCGCCACTGCAGTCAACAAGCCGCTGTGTCCTTGGGCAAGACACTTCACCCTAATTTGCTTCTGTGGGTATTGTCCACAGTATTCATTGTTACATGTGATAAACGTAATTTATGTAATGTAAAGCGCTTTGAGCATTGGAAAAGCCCTAATAAATGTATTTAATTATTATTAATTATTATGACCGTAAACAAAAGTCAAATCAATCGTTGATATGAAGATTTGTTCGGCCGTTACTATTTAAAACACTTCTGCAACAGTACTGGCACGGACGGAGTAGCTGGCCTGTTAATGTGGGTTATTGTTTTGAGCAAACATTTTAGTTTTTAGGGAGATAGAGAGTAAATGACTGGATAAAAAATACCTGGATTATACTGCTAAAGTTTTAATATATGGTTTTGCTGTTTTTAAACACAGACCCAATTTTTTTGTATTCATTAACCTGTTAAGCCCGAGAGACCCCGGTACCGGGGCACTGCCGCAACATCTTGCAGGAAACAGTGTCTGAGGGCATGTTCATTTAATAAACTATGAATGTTTTATATCCATGTAACGGGAAGAAACTCATCTCACTGATCTTTTTTTTTTTTTTTAAAAAGAAAACCCACAATGCTAACACTAAGCCTCTGAATTAGCAACGAGCGAAAAATGCTAACAGATTACTGCACCGAAAATCACTCACAAAACCTTATTATTTATCTCTTCTCACATCCATGAGATCGTTTCACATCGTGAGGTGACACAGAATCTATGACCCCATATCACTGAATTATACGAATCTGCGACATTATAACAAAAACGGACATCAAAACAGGTGACGCTAGGTAGCTAAAAATGCTAACATTTTTACCTTGGCTCTGTAGTCTCTCCAAAGTGGTCTTCAATGGCATTAAACGATAAAAACGCTGCTGAAGTTAATCCATAGGTTAATCCAATGTGTCTGTGTTCCTTTGAAATATTTCTGATAATCCATAAGCATTAAAACTGCTTTTCCGTTTCCAGATGTCAGAGCTAGAGATAGGTTCGCTCTGATGGCAAAATTACATGCGCGAAGCCCCCACTTTTTCTCTTCACAACGAGTGTGTGTGGGGGACTCCCCTTCGATTCTATTGGCTCTAACGGTCAGAAAGAGGTGTCAACCATCAAAATCGACCAAGGCCAGAGATATGGAAAATCCACCCAAATGACCCCAGAAGTGGTTTCTTTTTGCTAAATCTCTCTAAAAAGGTCAAATGTCACTTGTTTTGCATCAATCTTGATACAGGGTACTTATTATATGTTGTACTTTGGATTCCTAAAGCTTTTAGTCTACTAACCCATCATCCAAGGGTAGTTTTCACTATAAGTAAAAAAGAATTTTTGGACGGACACTATAATTTACAGTTTTTTACTATGTAAAATCTGAATTTTCTTTAAAATAAAAAACATCTATATTGTTCTGACGTTTCTACATCCAACTCACAGGTTTATCATTACTTTGAGAAAAAAGATTATTAATTTAACCCTTTTAGAAGGGAAGATATGGAGAGCCAGCCTAAGACCTGAAAAACAGGCTCAGGGCTTAACAGGTTAAGAATGTTATCATTTTATATAAACGTTGTTTACCGTTGAGCCATTCCAGAAAAAGTTATTTCTCAACAAATCAACATAACAGGGTGATTAATGGATAAAGTTGTCATTTTGTGGGTGAAATATTCCTTTAATATAATACTGTTAATTCAAAATCTCAGGTCCTGTGAAGACACTGTATTAATTTTTAGTTTGTGGTGATAAACCACATTTTAATAGCATTTTACATCCTACCACATACCCTTATTAAGATGACCAATTTAGACAAGTCAAAATACTCATCATCAACAGTTTCTTACCATGCATCCCCTGAATATCACCAGTGTTTGTATAGTCATCTGGAATGAAATACAGAACATCAGTATATATATATGTCTTTGATTAGGTGGGTTATGTTTTGTTATTGTAACATAAGACAGGATATTTTACATAAATAAGACTGGAACTAACGTGCAATATTTATGCAACCAATGATTTCCTATAAACACTGACCTTTTCGAATCATACAGGTCCACACTGGCGCAGATTCATGGGTGAGTGTGAGCTTGAAGTTACTTTCTGGATTTTCAATGAACACTTCATAAAAGTTTGGGTCACTTCCTTCATATACAAGCTTTAGATTCTGTGAAATAATTGATATAAAGTAAAAAGGCGGGGGATTAGACTCTGTCCAGGGTTAGTGTTAAAAACTGCACCTGCTGAAGCTTTACATATTTCTGGAAAACAATCACAATCAGAATGTACCTCAGGAGTAATTTCTGCACTGTCCATGTTGGCGTTGAGATCGAAATGATTGCCCATTTTCAGGGACTTCTGTGGGTATGGATCATTTCGAATCCACTGGATAATTTCTTGCTTTTTATTTCTGTGGAGGAAAAATACTTTTTTCAGCACAAAACGTTCTGCCACATGTGGTCTGAGTTTTTAAAGGAGAGGTGTCATGCTTTTCCGGTTATTACCCGTCCCCTTGTGTGTTATGAAGGTTTTTATGCATGTAAACGGTGTGCAGAGTCAAAACCCTCAAAGTACACCCAAGCGAGTAAAACTCTAACACAGAAAATACCTCCCCAAAACGCCTCGTTGGAGATACGTCATTGTCCATTTGATCCATCATGATGTCAAGCCGTACCCGGAACGAAATGGACCAATCCGTGGAGCCGTTACGTTACGTCCGCGGAGCCGTTACGTTAGCCCCCGCTGATTGGTCCAAATTGACCAATCCACGGACTTCCTCACACACATCTGTGTGCAGGGAGCAGGCAGCTCAGCTGATTTCTCCTCCCTGGCTGCAGGCTGATAACAGACAGTTGGGATCGCGGCGAAATTCTCTCTGCAGACCCATTCTCACAGCGTTTATCAACCTTTTTCTTACTCAATATCAAGCCAACTTATTGTTTTTACTTCGGCTGTGACTTTGTGTGTGCTCAGGATGAGTTTGGCTGTGTTTCGCTGTGTATCCTAAACAAGGAAACAACACCTCCACGGAGCTCAGCGCGATTCACAACGTCCTGACCAATCAGAGCACACTGTGCTCACAGGGAGGGTGGGGGCTGGAGCTTTGGAGCTACAACGAGCCGTTAAAGGCAGAGAGTGAAATTCAGTGAATACACGTAGTTACAGAGATGCTGTATGAGAAACCAATGTGAGTTTGGAAAAATGCACAATATAAATCTATTTAGTATACCTCAACAATGGAATTATGATCAGTGGAAATGGCCATGACACCTCTCCTTTAAGTATAAATCAAAAGCAATTACCTGTTGTAGAGCAGGATCCTAGGGATCAGATACACATGTAGTGTGAGGAATGTCATGTTGGTCTTGAATATTAACACTTTACAGTTGATATTTATCAGAAAGCCAGCTCTGGCCACCAGGACTCCTATTGGAGAGAAATGTGGCTGAGATAACTTGACATGGGATGGTGTAACCTCAGACACTGGCTCCACGACGTCTCCACAGGCATCTATGTGCAGGACTGAGAACTTGCCTAAGACTTCAGGGTTGTCTTCTGCATAAAGAAAAGGGCTTCAACGTTTTTTATGGACATACTATTAAACAAAGATATTAAAAAAATGTTTAATGATATGTTTGTTTGCCTGTGCAGATCCAGTGAGGCAGATAAGCTTCCTCCAACTTTCCAGCAATGACAGTAACGTTGAGAAGGGGACCTCCAGGAATGAAGTGCAGAGCTTCCACCCTCTCCATGTGTTCCTCCCAAGAGCCAAACTGGTACTTCAAGCTGACCTTTTCCTTACAAACCCAGCGCAGTCCAGAGACACCACACTCAAAGCGACCTGCATCAGACTCTAGGCTAATGTATGGAAGGGAAGGTATTGTAAGAGTGGCGCACATTTGCAGTATTGTTAGAGAAAAACTGAGTTATTGATTTATGAAAATGTACTTGCTGATTATCGTAATAAAGCATTGGAATTAATGGTCGAGCTCAGAAAAAAATCGTAGGTTTTCATCAGGAAATTGGTTCGCTGTGACACAGTAATTGAAGACGTTTCTTACCTGTAAATTTGAGTATCCTCGTCATCCCCACAGATCACTTCAGGTTTGAGTGTAATCCAGTGAACCTCAGGTACTTGAACTACGGTCGGCATCTTTATTTTAATTGTGTGAAATATGTTAAAAGGATGATTTACTGTAGATTCACTGTAACTTGTGTTAAGAACCAGTGTTGTAGTCAAGTCACCAATTCAAGTCCAAGTCACTCTCGAGTCACCACTCTTCGAGTCCGAGTCCAAGTCCGAGTCACCCAAGGAGTGTCCGAGTCGAGTCCGAGTCATCATTACCTGTGTTCGAGTCCGAGTCCAAGTCCGAGTCACCTAAGAAGAGTCCAAGTCAAGTCCGAGTCACAAGTCTTCATGTATTAATCTTCGAGGATATATGTGTTGAAATGTAGCTGCTCCTCTACATTGCTTTTATCCTGTCATGTTATACTAATCTGTCTATTGAACTGCTGTGAAGCCAGTTTGGCTACAATTCTTGTAATAGTACTATACAAATATAAAGCTTATTACTAATATTCATATTATTATTATATATAAATAAACTATTTTTAAAATGAGTTACCTTTTAGAGAAGTGATTATATTTGTATGCCAATATTTTCCTATGGTAAAGTTTTCGTTTTGCACTTTTATTTTGATAGTAATAAGATCGGGACTCTTATTTTGAAGGAACTTTTACCGGTTAAATCAGTTTACTGATGAAGATTTAGCCCCAGAAAGCATATGCATGCAAAATGAAGTCATTCTGCATGCTAAGTAGCCATGTGCTTTCGTGTTATCGGCTGAATCTTTATTTATTGATTAGATCACGTTACTCTGATGATAGTGTTCAAGACAGCCTATATGTCTGAACTCGATGTTTAGAGTAATGTGTTATGGAGCCTTCTCTTCAATCTTTTTTCCACATAACGAGCATTTTGCGCTGCTCTTTTCCAATGTGGAAGCAGAATGTGTGAAAGCATACAGCACGATGCGGGGTGTGTCTCTAGACATCTTTAGACTGGAATAGCGGGGCCCAGTACGTGAACTGCCTCGCAGGTGCACACGCCAGGATAGAGGACATCAGACTCCAGAGAAAATTAGCTCGAGTCGAGTCCAAGTCGGAGCGTCAATGTACAAGTCGAGTCCGAGTCATCGTGGGAGGAAAAAATCACGAGTCCGAGTCCAAGTCAGCGTACGCGAGAATTCACGAGTCCAAGTCCGAGTCGAGTCACGAGTCACGAAAATTGGCACTCGAGTCCGACTCGAGTCCGAGTCCAGGACTTGAGTACTCCATCTCTGTTAAGGACGATTAAAAACAACAACAAGTGATTAACTGCTTAGTGTTACATTTGGATTAAAAGAACTTCAAATATTTATGTTTTAAATATTGAATTTTTAATGTAATAATCAATTAATAAGTCTTCAAGAGGATTTGCTGAGACAAAAAAACTACCCAATCCAGAGGTCAATGAGGATGATTTAGACAGCTTTACTCACCTCTGCTTTGACAACCTTTTGATATCCTCTGCTGCTGAGTTTGTCAACACTCTCTGACGAAGCCAATCTGAAATGGTAAAGGATAACTTTCAACGGATAACTTCACATGGTCCTTGCTGGGCTTAAGAAACATACAAATTGTTTAATAATTCATGTTTTTTATACATAAATTAGCCTCACAGATCAAAGCAGATATGCCAGTGCAACACATTTGAACAGAAATCGTTCAAAGGAATGTTTTAGACAGCAATTTGCAAAAAAAGCCTTTCCTATTTTATTGTTTTGTTATTTTCTTTTCAACGTTTTTGTTTATATATCTTAATGGCAATAAAAGACCAACCTTGGACCCTGAGCTAATGGTATCCATTTCTCAACAATTTGTATAAGATGTCTTTGTCTTCTTCAGATTTTAGATGACCATCCAAGAGCTCCTTCATCTTCTCCTCCGAGGTCGGGAGAGTGCAGATTTGATCATAACTTTCCTGATGAATCACCCCCTTGGTAAATAGCTCATCCAAAACTGATTCACATCGGTCACATGGTGGATCAGCTGATGTCTTAGTATATCCTCTAAAGGAAACCAAAGGAAAAAACTTATTAGTAATTCTTAATTAGTAGTTTTTAAAATAAAAGTATATTTGAGAAACACTTTCCACATATTACATTAAGATTAGCATTTTCATTGTTTTACGTGTATCACATTCAAGCACTTTACAATGGATCCAAGAAGAGACAAAAGAAGTGTTGATGTTTGATTCACGCGATACCTTTGAAAGGACAGGTAAATATTGTTTATATTTGATATAATATTTGTATTTTTCATTTTCATTTGAATTGTTAATTCTCTATTCCACCTTTTAAGTATGTATTATTTAATGTCTGAACACACTGCTGCTTCTGTACCGAAAGAATTTCCCAAATGTTGATCCATAAAGTATCTATCTATCTAATATCATGAAACATTATTATTCTTATATAGTATATCAAATACAAAATGCAATGTTTGTCTGGTTCTGTTTTCTGTCTTATAAGTTATTTTGCATCAAACTTATTTTGCGTCTGCCACCAGCGACTTCTTCTGATCCCGTTTCATTTCGTACTGCTACGAAATAAGTTAAAGTATTATTTTAAACGTTTCGAGAAGGACTCGCCCCCCGCTGAGCTGACCAGGATTTTTTTTTTACATGTATTTATTTTTTCTTGTTATTTCTGACCTTTGTTTTTCTCCTGGGGTTTCTCCAGCTCGTCCTTGATGTCTCTGAGCGGCTGCTGCGCGGCGTTGAAGACCTGCATGAAGACACGTTAACAGTCAATGTTCAGGACGTGAGAAAACATCAAATAAAGTCTTCAGATTAAGGTGAGGAACATTTTATTTTGGGGGCTATTTAGCCTCTATATGATGTGTTCTGTGGAACAAGCCGCCAGGAAATATCATTTCAAACACCTCTTTTCAGGTTGGCTTGTATCAGCAACATCACCTTTTCATTTGATTTCTAATCATTATTATTCTTATTTTCTTACTTATTCATTTTGTCTTATGTTGTCCTTTATTTTATCGACAGGGATCATTACTTATTTTATTGTATTTTTATTATCACAGTCAGAATTTTGAAGAAAAAGTCATAATTTTGTGATTTTGAGGAAAAAGTCAAACTTTGGAGATTCTGAGAAAAAAATTACATTTTGAGGAAAAAGTCAGAATTTTGATAATCTGGGAAAAAGTCAGATTTTTTTTATTTGAGGGAAAAATCTACATGTTTTTTGAGGAAAAAGTCAGAATTTGACATTTTGAGGAAAGCTGTCATCACAGATTAAACTTGTGACTGGAGGCTGCAGGTACCTTGGTGATTTTGGTGAATGTAGTTGAGTTGAGAGACACTTTCCTAAAGTACTCATTGGGCTTCATGTTGTTCAGAAGAAGGACATCTCCGACTGAAAGGTCTTTGCTCTGCTTGGTGGCCTCGTCCCACATGGTGACGCTGATTTCCTCAGCTTCCTGTTTCAGTTGAACTTTTGCTGATTCGTCTTCTTCTCCTTGTGTTTCACCTTCACTTTGTACGGGATCAATCTGAAAAAAGCAGCAGAGAAAGCACAACAATTCTATTTCACAAAATGTTTAAACAAACTGCCTTTGTTTGATAAATATCATACCAATGACAGGTCCATTAGTTTATCTTTAGTTATCCGTCAATAAATAGGTTTATAAGATCTTGAAAAGCATTTAAAAAATCTAAAAGACACATTTGTTGAATGCATTACCAACCTAACCAGGCTCCATGAAGTAGGTCTGCAGTTTGAACTCACCTCGGTGACGGTTCCTTCGACGCTCACGTGTGTCTGGGGAGGAGATGATTTGATGTCTTTAATGGAGGTCAGTGGACTCTCAGGATAAAGCAGTCTCTCAGCTTCTCTCTCGACTCCTCCGGGACGATGACAGGTTTTGTTACTGACACTTTGCTCGATGCGTTAACCTTCACATATTCCATCTTTATTAGATCCTGAAGATGTAGGAGCTCCCCTCTTTGATTTGTCGATGGAGATCTTTTCCGTACACCATCAGTTTGACGCTGGCCGTCTCGTCGGCGACGTCCAGATAAAAATAAAACTTCCCTTTCTTTGTCTTGGTGTCGTATTTGAGCAGCCCGGATTTTTTAACAACTTTCACAACAATTGCTTCCGTCTCAAGAATTCCACTGGATTTTAGATCAAAGATGGATTTCTCCTGCACACAAAGAAAGAAAAGCATCTCAATGAACGTAAATACAGTAAATGTCTCAAAGCTGTAAGTCATAAATAAGAAATAAGCCTTTACCCATGGGTGTAACTTTGGTCTGAGAAGTAATTCCATTTCCTGCCTTTCTATACATATATTAGGGACTATGGTGTTAAAAAATCCAAGAAAAATATGTAGTGTATATGATGAGTGTGTAGATTGATCTAGTGTCCTCTCCATGTGAACCTGCTCTATTTGTGGGGGGACCTCACCTCCTCTAGGGGGGTCCGAAGATTTTTTTCTTTTAATTGAAGTTAAAGGCATCAATCTGGTGACAGCAAAATTAAGAGAGTTATGCATACAACTCTCAACACTCATATGAAACAGAACTGTATATATTTCAATAATCAATAAACCATTAGAATATGCTCACAAGCAATAACACATCATTGATAAACTCCTCTCTCCTATCTTTATCTTACCTAGTCTGCATCCTATCTTTTTATTTATGCATATTTGACTAATCACTCCCCTTTCAAACTGTGTCTTTTATTTTTTACTGACCTATAGCACACATTGGAATGATTTCTTAACTTATTTTTTACAATGTTATTAAATAGATGGAGATATTTGTTTACATAGATGACCAAACCGTTTGAGACCCACTGAGATAATTTAGACTAAAGTTTACAATCTAATCACTCAGAGAGTCCTTTAGCTCAGGGGTTCCCAACCCCCGGGCCGCGGACCGGTAGCTGTGAGTTTATCGTAATATTTGCAGAAATTAAAATATAAAAATATATTTATCATAATGTTTTTCTTTAATTTTCGCACCGATACCAGTGATATTATTTCATCCAGTAGCTAGTTAAACTTCCACCAGAAAAGCGTTGAAAATGGCTTTTATGATGTTCCGAGGGATTCGGCGGCTCAGCCTCTTGTGCGCACGAGAATGTTACCGGTGCGCCAAGTAGGAAGAGGAGCGCACAGGAGACAACCGTTTGATTGCAGACTGTTATGTATGTGGGGAAATGGTGGTGCATACATTATTTGAGATATATTTCAAACTCGGACTTCATTTTAAGGACATGTCGGCCAGGGGTGTAGAGCTATTTGTTTAAGCACCGGATTGGCAAAACAGGAGAGTAAACCAGTCTGCCTTGATCTATGAATTAATGTCCGGGACTCTCACGGTATCTGCTGTCGTTTTATCTGGCTGCAGCATCAGGAGGCAGCGGGACGTATACTCCGCCTCTGAGAAGTGCAGCACCAGCGCGTAAAGAGCTGTGCCTTTACTGTGTTTACCTTCATCAGAACAGCTTAAGAGTGACTGCAGGCTGCTACGTGTTAACCACACACACCTCTATACACACACGCACACACACACACACACACACACACCACACACCCACACACACACACACACACACACACACACACACACACACACACACACACACACACACACACACACACACACACCTCTACGCACATCGAACTGCCCGATTATTCCCCCTATTACTCGTTTTATGAAGGAGTCCGGTCACCAAGGCGCATGATGTGTGTGTGTGTGTGCTCTGCTCAGCTCAGCCAACCCAGTCTCACATCTAAACGTGTAATAACTACGTTGGTCCACAACTTGGGACGTGATATTTCTACAAAAACGCCTCTGAAATTGTAGTATCCCTACGTTTTTTTCACCATTCATTTCCAATGGCTGGCGTCTATGTCACGTGATCTTCAACTTTCTCTCCGCAGAAATAAAAAACATGGCCGACCTTCGTTTTATTCTCGGTAGAAAATGCCTATTTTAAGGTTAGTTTGGCCATTAAAATGCGTTTTGATGTAATTTGATGCGAGAAATATGAGTTGTTATTTCAGATTATGTGTGCAGTGGATGGACATGATCTTTAGTTTGCTAGTTATTACGAAGAATACTTCAGGAAATTGTGTAAATACAACGTTTTCATTGTTACCAAGGTGGTTGCTAGGGACGCTGCTATCGATATTATGTCTGTTATGTTGTGTAACTGTTTAATGGTGTTATCTTTATTGCTACCCGGCATCTAAAAGTGTGGCATAGATACGTTATTTTCCATTATGCTCTCTATATATTGTCTTTATTATGCTTTAAACAGTGTCTCAGGCTTTGGCTATAGGGCGGCTCAAAGTATTTTGTCCGGCCGTTGTGAAGACTGCTTTGTTTATTGTCCTTGTTTTGTTTTAAATAAGCATATTCAATCGAGACATGCCAAACATGTGACGTCATATGACCAAGCCCCCAGGAAGTGCGCCGGACTCAGATGAAAATATTCGTGCTGGCCAAACGGCGGTACTACACTTCCTTTTGGTTGCCAGGCCTGGAAACACTTTTTCCCATTGACTTACATGGGGAAAGAGTGGTCTGTAAATCGTTGGATAATTTTTTTTAAACTAAATAAACTACCCAGTATGAACACTTGTATAGCCCTTATTAAAAACATTCGTTCCTCAAGTTGTAAAAATGTGCTAATAACGTTATTCTGAGAGTTATTTCCCTCTGCATTATGAACGCGCATCTAACCCACGGGACCGCGCCGCCCGGCACGTTCATGTTACATGTTCAGCACTACATGCGTTTATCTTTACCCATGGATGCACAATAAGAACGGACCCATATCGCCTTACTGCCAGCCCACGGAGCTGTAATAATGGATATATTGCACATGTTTGCTGTAATTCATCATTTGTAAAATATTATACTACATGGGCTGTATGATTAAATCTTGTACCGTAAATGTTGTATTAAATAAAGTTAATATTACCGACGTAGATTAACGTCCCTGTCGCTTCTTATTGCACTAAGAAGCTTATTGCACTGTATATATATATACATATATATATACATATGTATATATATATATACATATATACATATATATACATATATATATATATGTATATATATATATATATATACATATGCATAATATATATACATATATATGTATATACAGTGCAATAATTCTTTCATGCTAAATGAAGCTCTGTTGCTGGATATCACTAGATCCTGTTACAGCGTAATATAAAAGTACATAACGATTGATGTGTAAATTAGCATAATTACTAGCTAACCGCTAGCTGCTAACTGCCGCCTCGTTAATATCAAATCTATCATAATAACAAACCATTACCATGCTGTCATGAACGTGCGGTGCTGTTACGTGTACGCAAATTGACGTGCTTGATGTGAACGAGCATTTTGGGGGGCATGGTTAAAGTTGCGCATGCGCTATGAGCGCACATACGGGTACTTCTCAGGCATGCCGGGTAATCTGTGACGTTTCGCTCTCTCAAAAGTTGGGCCATTTTATCATCATGCGCGAATGAGCAACTCTCATAGGAATGAATGAGGCCCCGCTCCCACGCTGTATCCAGTTCTTATTATACATCCATGCATATGACACGTCGCATCTGCGCACAGGGAGCAGGGAGACCCCGAATCCGTATTCCCCGTATTTTTTATATAAAGATTTTCAATCACGGGCGCGCATCAACAGGTGACGTAATGTGGTATTAAAAGTATTAAAAGAGGTGAAAATCACTACAAGTCTGGGCATGTTGAGAGCTGTACATACACACACATTTCATAGTCTTATATTTCAACAGTTTTACGACAAACTGTGACTTTTTTGACATGGAAATGATTATTTAAGATTAACAAACATCATATGTGTAATTCGTGGCACAATTCAAACGGGATCGAAAGATAATCTTTCTCTCTCCATTGACTTCAATGCATACCTTTTCCGAAATAAGGTCCCATGGAGGAACCCGGAAGTTTGACGGACATTACCCACAATCCTCTGTAGCAACCATAGACTGTATACAAAAATTAAATAATACATTATTCCGAGTGTGCTTGCTTTTCTCTTTGAAAGTCATCACATAACGGCATTGTAATACACGTTTCGGCTGCATTAAATATGACATATCTGCCGTAGTTCTCTATGTATAGAGCCCTGATGACAAGACTTCTAGACAAACAGGAACTGCCGCCAAAACTGAAAACTGACGTGGATCTTAAATATATAAGCAATTAAACAACATCTTACATTTCTTTTCACACAATACGTCTCCTTGCAGTATCAACACTAATTCGGTTGACTTTTATATTTGATCCAATTGGTAGATAGGCTTACACACCATAACGGTGCACAGCTGATAGAAAGGGACACCTACTGGTTAAAGCACGTTATTGCATTTTATAATTTTATTATTAGATATGAATAGGATCCTATAAAGTATATTCTTTACTCGTCGTTATTCTCTACTAATAGTTAATTAAAGACTGTATATAATACTATTTTGCACATCCCATTCAAGATTTCAAGATTTCTAAGGTTTATTGACATATCATATTATACACAACTACGGTGTAGTTATGCAATGAATGAAAAACTTGGGTCGCAGGTTCCTCAACAGTGCATTACAAGACATCTATCAATATGTGTGTACCTCCACCATTACATTGTCATATTCTGCACATTTCTTATACTATCTACATACATCTTATAAGAGTATAATACATATGTATAATATCAGTTAAAATAAGTGCTTCAACATAGTTAACATTGCTGGAGGTATATACACATATTGATAGATGTCTTGTAATGCACTGTTGAGGAACCTGCGACCCAAGTTTTTCATTCATTGCATAACTTCACCCTAGCTGTGTATAATATGATATGAGTGAGACTGTGTTGGCAAATGCGCTGCAGCTTCAGAAAGGATGCAGATATAAACTCACAAATGTTCCACATGAAGAAGCATCTTCAGCAACTTGACATCACATGCAGCATTTAGAGAACATTCAGCAACTTGAGGAGACATGCGCAGCGTTTACTAAAAGCTGCAGAAACCAAACGCTGAAGAAGCTCAAACACAATGGAGACCAGGGGACACTAAAGAGTGACGCACAAAGCTGGGAGACCAGGGGACACTAAAGAGTGACGCACACAGCTGGGGACCAGGGGACACTAAAGAGTGACGCACACAGCTGGGAGACCAGGGGACACTAAAGAGTGACGCACACAGCTGGAGACCAGGGGACACTAAAGAGTGACGCACACAGCTGGGAGACCAGGGGACACTAAAGAGTGACGCACACAGCTGGAGACCAGGGGACACTAAAGAGTGACGCACAAGCTGGGAGACCAGGGGACACTAAAGAGTGACGCACACAGCTGGGAGACCAGGGGACACTAAAGAGTGACGCACACAGCTGGGACCAGGGGACACTAAAGAGTGACGCACACAGCTGGAGACCAGGGGACACTAAAGAGTGACGCACACAGCTGGGAGACCAGGGGACACTAAAGAGTGACGCACACAGCTGGAGACCAGGGGACACTAAAGAGTGACGCACACAGCTGGGGACCAGGGGACACTAAAGAGTGACGCACACAGCTGGAGACCAGGGGACACTAAAGAGTGACGCACACAGCTGGAGACCAGGGGACACTAAAGAGTGACGCACACAGCTGGGAGACCAGGGGACACTAAAGAGTGACGCACACAGCTGGGAGACCAGGGGACACTAAAGAGTGACGCACACAGCTGGAGACCAGGGGACACTAAAGAGTGACGCACACAGCTGGGAGACCAGGGACACTAAAGAGTGACGCACACAGCTGGAGACCAGGGGACACTAAAGAGTGACGCACACAGCTGGGAGACCAGGGGACACTAAAGAGTGACGCACACAGCTGGAGACCAGGGACACTAAGAGTGACGCACACAGCTGGGAGACCAGGGGACACTAAAGAGTGACGCACACAGCTGGAGACCAGGGGACACTAAGAGTGACGCACACAGCTGGGAGACCAGGGGACACTAAAGAGTGACGCACACAGCTGGGAGACCAGGGGACACTAAAGAGTGACGCACACAGCTGGGACCAGGGGACACTAAGAGTGACGCACACAGCTGGAGACCAGGGACACTAAAGAGTGACGCACACAGCTGGGAGACCAGGGGACTAAAGAGTGACGCACACAGCTGGGAGACCAGGGGGACACTAAAGAGTGACGCACACAGCTGGGAGACCAGGGGACACTAAGAGAGACACACAGCTGGGAGACCAGGGACACTAAAGAGTGACGCACACAGCTGGGAGACCAGGGGACACTAAAGAGTGACACACACAGCTGGGAGACCAGGGGACACTAAGAGAGACACACACAGCTGGAGACCAGGGGACACTAAAGAGTGACGCACTACAGCTGAGACCAGAGCTTGGTGACGTTCAGGATTATAAAGCTGGATTGGTTGGTGATTGGCTAATGGTAACACAACTCAAAGAAACATAGTGACATCATAAAGTGACCAAAATCTGATCAGCTGATTTCAGACACGTTTTTATACAGATGGATCAGGACAAAAAGAGAGGGGTCTTTGTTCCTGTTTCAGAGTCTCTGAACACATGTTGATGTATACGAGACATGAAGAAGATGGTCGTACACTTGACTGATGATTTCTAATTTATTGAAAACTCCAAAAACCAACGTAAGAGCCACACAAAGACACAAAACAACAAATAGATTTAAGCTACATCCATATAGCATTAATTTAGAATACCATTCAACAGGTGAACTTCAAATAGTTAGCAAAGTTATAATACAGTATATAAATGAAGACTCAAACCACGTGTTTATATTACAGTTAACACTAACCCTCTTGCCTCACACTTACATTTAAACTTTATCTTTTGATATCGCCATATTTAAATGTTGATATATCCGTTAATATCTGTACTTTATCTCCGTTCTCCGTCTTTGCTTTGTGAACAGTAACTTCCTGCTAATAGCGCAAAGTCGCCTTCAAAATAAAAGCATGTCTATATAAAACAGGAAGTTAAGACATGAATACGATTGCAATGAAAGCAACAAAAATAACTCCTTTTCAGGTTCAAAGAAACACATTGGGTTATTTACATAAACTATTCATATTGCAAATACATGTTTTAACCAGGAAGGGAAGACGCACATGGACATGACCCATGTGATCTGCAATATCGCAATATATTGTATCGCAATACTTAGCATATCGTAGAATCGCAATACTATCGTGTTGTGGCTTAAGTATCGCGATAGTATCATATCGTGGGAGCCTGGTGATTCCCACCCCTACTAAGTACAGTACTTGAGTCCTTGAGTAAACCACCATGGGGTTTTCCTGTTGTACCTCTTGAATGCAGCACTTTGGCAAACATAGTGGATCTGCCCATTGATTGTTAAAGACTCCAACATTGAATGGCTTCCTTCTTGGACACTTCAGATAATCAAGCCGGGTGTTTTTCCGTCATTGTGCTGACAGAAAAACAAACAAGTCCGAGCACATTTTCTACCTGTGGAGCCTGAGGGTTCAGGGTGAGTTTCCGGGTGGAGTCGATCAAGCTCTGGGTTTCACTGCTGGCGCCGGAAACCTCTGAACAAACAAAAAACTTTCCTGGTCCATTTCGCTGAAAATGATAAAACAATAATAATAATAATAATAATATAATAATAAGTGTGTGTGTGTGTGTGTGTGCGTGCGTGTGTGTGTGTGTGTGTGTGGTGTGTGTGTGTGTGTGTGTGTGTGTGTGTGTGTGTGTGTGTGTGTGTGTGTGTGTGTGTTTACCAGCTGCAGGTTCCTTCTCCTTGGGCACTGCTCCTAAGTCAGCTGGTTTGCTCATTGCGGCTAAACAAATACATTTAAAAAGTTTAACGCACTGAAAATGATCAAATAATAATAATATATGATAAATAACATTTATACTGTGTGTGTGTGTGTGTGTGTGTGTGTGTGTGTGTGTGTGTGTGTGTGTGTTGTGTGTGTGTGTGTGTGTGTGTGTGTGTGTGTGTGTGTAGCACAGCCTGAACTCAAGCCCTCCTCCTGGTCCGCATGGACCTAAACTGGGTGCTCTCTCGTGCGTAATCATGGGTGGGCCACCAAAAGGCTGAACAATTATCTGTCACAGCCAGTGAATTTAGCATATTGTAAATTGTCTGACTTTCAATACTCTTTTATTTTTCTAAAATTGATCATTGTATCTTGCTTCTTTACAAATTCAGATATTCGGGTCAGTGCCTACAGCATACCAAACGCTTTACATTTAGTATAGAATAGAGCAAAGTCAAATATATATAGTATATTTTTTAAGGAGCTCCGAAGTATGGGATCAGGTTTGTGCCGTTAAGATCAAGCAAAACTAAGAGTTTAAGAGAAAAAAACAAAACTCAGTCAAGTTAAATAAATGTCATCTCAAACGTAAATCTATAACTTGCAAACAAATAATTTGTGTAATCATGTAAACTATTCGTCTTTTTATAACATATCTTTTTGTTTGCAGTTCTCTTTGCTTCTTTCTCAATTATCAGACTTTTGCCCTCGCTGCGGGCTATAGTAACCCTTAAAGTAACCCTTAAGTAACCCTTAAAGTAACCCTTAAGTAACCCTTAAAGTAAGCCTTAAGTAACCCTTAAAGCAACCCTTAAAGTAACCCTTAAGTAACCCTTAAAGTAAGCCTTAAAGCTCCCATGTCATGCTTTTCCGGTTATTACCCGTCCCCTTGTGTGTTATGAAGGTTTTTATGCATGTAAACGGTGTGCAGAGTCAAAACCCTCAAAGTACACCCTGTAGCGAGTAAAACTCTAACACAGAAAATACCTCCCCAAACGCCTCGTTGGAGATACGTCACTGGCCATTTGATTCTTCCGGGTACCGCCTGATGTCATGCGGTACCCGGAACGAAATGGACCAATCCCGAAGAGCCGTTACGTTACGTCCGCGGAGCCGTTACGTTAAGCC
The DNA here is from genome assembly GCA_012861695.1 of Trematomus loennbergii. Classification (NCBI taxonomy): domain Eukaryota; kingdom Metazoa; phylum Chordata; class Actinopteri; order Perciformes; family Nototheniidae; genus Trematomus; species Trematomus loennbergii. Next base: position 78,739 of record JAAOOA010000161.1, on the reverse strand, counting down.
CCCGCTGATTGGTCCAAATTGACCGATCCACGGACTTCCTCACACACACATCTGTGTGCAGGGAGCAGGCAGCTCAGCTGATTTCTCCTCCCTGGCTGCAGGCTGATAACAGACAGTTGGGATCGCGGCAAAATTCTCTCTGCAGACCCATTCTCACAGCGTTTATCAACCTTTTTCTTACTCAATATCAAGCCACACTTATTGTTTTTACTTCGGATGTGAGTTTGTGTGTGCTCAGGATGAGTTTGGCTGTGTTTCGCTATGTATCCTAAACAAGGAAGCAACACCTCCACGGAGCTCAGCGCGATTCACAACGTCCCGACCAATCAGAGCACACTGTGCTCACAGGGAGGGTGGGGGCTGGAGCTTTTGGAGCTACAACGAGCCGTTAAAGGCAAATAGTGAAATTCAGTGAATACAAGTAGTTTACAGAGATGCTGTATGAGAAACCAATGTGAGTTTGGAAAAATGCACAGTATAAATCTATTTAGTATACCTCAACAATGGAATTATGATCAGTGGAAATGGCCATGACACCTCTCCTTTAAGTAAATGTATAATTACATGTATCTCACAGATAGATTTTCTGAACAAACTGAGTATGAACTTACTGCGTCTCTTCCTTCAACCTCAGCCCGGGTTTTCACACACGGTATATTTTTCTATCCGATTTATAAAGAGCGAGTCAGAGGAGAGGGAAGTCTGAACCTGTTTGGATCGTACCAACTGAAATCTTGAATTGCTGTCAATTTGGAATAGTACAAATATATAAGAGTTAAATAAAGAGAAATTATTAAATACATTTGAGGAAAAAAATTAACGGGAGTAAAGATTATGATGGAAATATTTATTTCTTATAATTTTTGTTAAATCGAATGGCATTTTATTTGCATTATTTGTCAGCTTCAGGCTTGGTGTTTTTGTTTATGAATAATAAATCAGACCAGATAAATACTAAAGTAAACAAAATAAATGACTGGGGGAACATGGAATAGGGGAACGTTTTAATTAGTTAATTACGTTATAATACATTTAAAAAAAGAGTTAAACGTCAAATAAATACATGTAAAAACACATTTCAAATACATGATAATTATTGTTAGTTAACATTGTTTTTCTGATTCTGGATCGCTGAACATTAACCGATTTATAAACACAACAATAACACCAGGTTCTTTATTAATGTAAAGTTAACCTGTTCCACCCTGAGCCTGTTTTTCAGGTCTCAGGCTCGAAAATGCCATTCCCAGAACAAATGACCATATCTTCACTTCTAAAAGGGTTAAATGAATCATATTTTTTCTCAAAGTAATGATAAACCTGTGAGTTGGATGTAGAAAAGTCAGAATCAATATAGATGTTTTTTATTTTAAAGAAAATTCAGATTGAACATAATAAAAAACTGTAAATTATAGTGTCCGTCCAAAAATTCTTTTTTACTTATAGTGAAAACCACCCTTGGATGATGGGTTAGTAGACTAAAAGCTTTAGGAATCCAAAGTACAACATATTATAAGTACCCTGTATCAAGATTGATGCAAAACAAGTGACATTTGACCTTTTTAGAGAGGTTTAGCAAAAAGAACCACTTCTGGGGTCATTTGGGTGGATTTGACCTATCTCTGGCCCCCCTTGCTCGATTTTGATGAATGAAATCTCTTTATAACCGCTAGAGCCAATGGAATCGAGGGAAAGTTATATACACACCAAAACGTTAACAAATAAGGAGTGAGAGTGACGCGTTACCAAAACCGGAAGCTGCATACACTCTGGTGGCTACCATTAGCAGCTAACTTTTTCTCTCCGAGTTTTTACATAAAAATGGAATTATGGATTTTAAATAATTTTTTCAAAGCCACAGATACATTATCAACCTATGGATCAACAGATTCAGCCGCGTTTTTTCTCGTTTTAATGCCATTGAACACGTCTTTTGATCAGATTGACAGCTACGGTGAGACGATCTCCCGTAAAAGCTCCGTAAAGGTACGTGTTGTGATGTCTGTGTTTGCTTCCCCTGTCGCGGGTTCGGATCGCTCAGTGATGATACTATACCTATATAATCTGTGGAGTCTCAGCTTTAATCGGATATATTTTATATGCAGTTACGATAAGTAATAAGGGTATCTTTATCTTGAGTTCTGTGCTAAGTGCGTTAGCATTTTTTCGCTTAGTGCTAATTCAGAGGCTTGGTATTACCCTTGTGTTTTGGTAAAAATGGTTCATATCTTCAGTTAGCTGAGATTCTTCCCGTTAATCTGGTGCTACACATTAATAGTTTCATAAATGTTAAAAAGCCCTGAGACACAGTCTCGAAAAAAAACGGTGGGGGGGGTCCACTGGGGGGACCGTCGTCCTTAAGAGGTTAATTAAACTAATAACTTCAAACATAAGCTATCAAAAACAGGGAGATACATTATTAAATTAAGATTGAGTTTTTTTAAAAGTCAGAATTTTTAGATTTTGAGAAAAAAGTCAGAATTTTGATATATTTAGCAAAAAGTCAAAATGTCGAAGTTTGAGATTTCGAGGAAAACATTCATTTGCAGAACTCCCCTTCAGATGTTCTCAGGGTCTGCCATTTTGATGATTCTGTTTCCTTGTATTTCAGCCTCCACTGAGAACGGTATTCTTTCAAGGAGATCTTTGTCAAAGCCGTCCTTCAGCTGGAAGTCGAGCGTGTTCGCCAGAAGTCGAGACGCCACGACGAGCGTGTGCAGCTTCGTGTCTAAATCCACCTCCAGTTCAGTCTCCTTCAGCGTGGCTTCCTTGATCCCTCTAATCTTGAGAGTCACTTTCCGGATGCCAACACTTTGAACCTGCATGAAGACACGTTAACGGTCAATGTTCAGGACGTGAGAAAACACGTGAGAAAACATCAAATAAAGTCTTCAGATTAAGGTGAGGAGCATTTTGTTTTGGGGCTATTTAGCTCCCATTAGGCCTGTCACGATAATTAATTTTGTTGGACGATACATTTTTACGGAAATTATTGCAATAAACGATAATATTGTCGGCACCGTAAGACCATTTTAGACCACTGACATAATGATAATATATAATAATAATTCAAGTACATCCTTTCAAACAGAACTTTTTATTGAACATTCAACATTGCAAATGAAATGTGAAATAATATATTTTTTTAATTAAGTAACAATATATAAATATATATATTGTTACTTTATTTTTTTTAAATAAATTAATGTATTTGTTTTATTTATTTATTTATATAATTTAAATATTATTTCACAAAACCACCATGGTTTCCACCGCTCAGAGCCCGACTGGTGCTGCCGCTGCTGCATCATGGCATCACCATTTACGTTTCTCCCAAACGCCGCTCACACAACAACAATAGGGGACTACGTCGGGTCGATGATCGTGTTTCTTATAATCATACGAAGCCAGATTAAATTAAATAACTACTAATCAACCCTTGTACTTTTCTCCTGAGTGCCGTGGTTAATTGTTTATTGATGTGGTTCAGCGGTATTTACCGACCGCTGCAGTGCTGCTGGTCCACCGGAGTTTATTCTACTTTTAACTCAAGGCAGCGGCCGCTGTAAAGTCTTCACTGTCTGACTGTCACACAAGCAGCTGATAAATATCCCCCATCCCCATAAGTGAATGTGTTTCAGTATGTATTGATTCCATCCGATAGCTGCTATAATACAAAACAAAACGTCTGCCTGCTCTCCACAATAATCAATAAGAGCGAACGGATGCTCAAAGTAAGGTAAAAATAAACAGAATCACATTAAGCCTGGTTAGTGTTGCCTGACTTTATAAAGTGTGTTTTTTTTATAAGTGTGTGGTCACGTTCTGGTAACTTTGCTCAGCGCTACTGCTTGTTACAACTTGTATTTGCCGTACTCGCCACTAACTGTTATTGTTCAGGTTAATCTCGCCCCCCTCCGAATTAAGCGTGAAGTATTGGTTCTTGGTTCTTGCCGGGCAGCCGAGTGGGGTCAGCTAAGAACCGGTTTTCGGTGCTTAGAGCCGGCTCCGCTGCGGTGGAAATAGGAAGAAACAGAGCTAAATTAGGCTGTAGCCTGGAACCGGCTCTGGAACCAACACATTCTCACTCCCAACTCGGCCTATGTTGATGTTATGTCAGGGTCCCTGTCGTCACTTTCCAACGCAGTGGGGGCCCTTTAGCTTCGAGTTTCAACTATCAGGGAGTCCCATTGACTTGCATAGAGCTCCCTGAACGTTGGTAATAGACGAGTTGGGATCGCGGCGAAATGCTCTCCGCAGATCCATTCTCACAGCGTTTATCAACCTTTTTCTAACTCAATATCAAGCCACACTTATTGTGTTAACTTCTTTATTTTAATTGAATAATTTCGGGCTTTTGTTGCTGTCAGTTATGGGGAGAGTAGGGGCTCAGAAAACTGACATCTGTATTGTTTCGTCGTTTTTTCCTTCTAATTTTGTATTCTTTTCTAAACCACACACTGTTATTTACTCAACAATAAGACACAATTATCCTTGTGTTTAATTATTTGTTTGATTGTATAATGTCGGACTTTTGGAGTCCGTCAGGACCGAGGGTCGGAGCAGCTCATTCGAAGACAGGAAGCTGTATTTTCAAAATAAGAGTTAATTTTAATATTATGTTTGATAATATATTTTTTATTAACTAGACCACTGGGTCATGTTAAGACCATCTTTTCTGTCGGTTCGGTGTTACAAATATAAAAACAATATATGTGTGGATAACAAAATACATCCATCATAAACTAAACTGGAAACAGCAGCATATTTTATTGTGTTAACTGTAAACCTGAGTGCTTTAACTGCCTAGTGGTTAAAGCACGTTATTGCATTTTATTGTTGATATGTTATATTTGATGAAAACATACAAATATTAAGAGTACATCCTTTCATAGGGGGAAAGTAGAAGCTCAATGATAGAAATATAGAATAGAAAATATCAAGAAGATACTGTAAATGACCTCTACAATAAAACAGTTTAGTGCAGGATGTACAAAGATATTAATAGGAGGATGTGCAAAACAGACAAACTAATAATGCTTTATTTAAACATTAAACAATACTTTAAGTTAAGGTCTTCTTTTGAATAAGAAAAAGCTTTGGGGGTATCTACAGATACATATTAAGCCTGACAAAGTACTTAACGTCTAATATATTGCATAATTTGTTTTGGGACTTGACAATCAACTTTCCTGCAACGTTAACTATGTTGAAGCACTGCATATTTACAACTGTTACACATGCTGCTGTAACGAACAAATGTCCAACTTGGGATGATGGGATAAATAAAGTATATCTTATCTTATCTTAAGACGATCGATGGCTACTGCCATATTTGCTAAATGTGCCTCTGAACCTTGACAAGTGCATGTTTCAGGCTTATCAATTGACAACAGGAGGGGTCACAGACATAAGACCAGCTGTTAAATAAAGCTCTTCTGACCTTAGCTGTCATGTGGGTATATATTAATGCTGCCCATTATGGACACAAGCAATTTTCACACATTTATTAATTATATGTTTTAAATTTGAGTGTTTCCTATCCCCTAAACCTCCAGGGATGTACACAGTTTAATACTGGCAACTTCTTATTGTGGGAAATATGAAAACGTCTTTTAAAACTACAATTCCCAGCAAAGACGTGCCATAGAACATGTTGCGAAACACACAATACACGGGGTGGGGGAGGGGGGGACGGGGTGTGTTCAAATCCAGTTTTGGACAGTCTGCCGTGGTTCCATCCCATTTCAAAGTGCTGTTTGACGCTCGGCGTAACCCTCGGCGCACACTCAAACATCCAATCACAGAGCTTGAGGACTAATCACAGGGTTTGAGCGAAGCGGAGAGAATACTTACTTCCGGGTGTAAAATTCTCTAAAGCAACTACTATGAGCTGCTCCGACCCTCGGTCCTGACGGACTCCAACTTGTGTTTATTAATCAAACAAATAAATAAACACAAGGATAAGTGTGTGTTATTGTTGAGTAAATAACAGTGTGTGGTTTAGAAAAGAATACAAAATTAGAAGGAAAAAACGATGAAACAATACAGATGTCAGTTTTCTGAGCCCCTACTCTCCCCCTAACTGACGGCAACAAAAGTCTTACATTATTCAATTAAAATAAAGAAGTAAAAACAATAAGTGTGGCTTGATATTGAGTTAGAAAAAGGTTGATAAACGCTGTGAGAATGGATCTGCGGTGAGCATTTCGCCGCGATCCCAACTCGTCTTTACCAACGTTCAGGGAGCTCTATGCAAGTCAATGGGACTCCCTGATAGTTGAAACTCGATGCTAAAGGGCCCCCCCTTGCGTTGGAAAGTGACGACAGGGACCCTGACATAACGTCAACATAGGCCGAGTTGGGAGTGAGAATGTGTTGCCACATCACACCTTCATTCCCTCCACTGGCTTCCTGTCTCATTCAGGATCGATTACAAGATCTCACTGCTCGCCCCTCAGTGCATCCTCCGTTTCACAACCAACCATCTGCTTCGCCCCCCCAGGACCAAACTCTGCACCATGGGGGGGCTTTCTCTGCAGCTGCTCCTCACCTGTGGAATTCCCTCCCAGACCACCTGAGGACTCCCAGACCACTGACGCCTTTAACCTCTTAAGCACGGCGGTCCCCCCATTGGACCCCTCCCACCGTTTTTTTTTCGAGATAATGTCTCAGGGCTTCTTAACATTTATGAAACTATTAATGTGTAGCACCAGATTAACGGGAAGAATCTCAGCTAACTGAAGATATGAACCATTTTTACCAAAACAAAACACTAGTCTCATAAGAAGCGTCTAAATGACCCCTGAGCGAAAACATTCTAACGCACTGCGGCACACAATTCAAGATAAAGATACCCTTATTACTTATTGTAGCTGCACATACTATATAGCCGATTAAAGCTGAGACTCCACTGATTATTTAGGTATAGTATCATCACTGAGCGATCCCAACTTGCGACAGGGGAAGCAAACACAGACATCACAACACGTACCTTTACGGAGCTTTTACGGCAGATCGTCTCACCGTAGCTGTCAATTAGGTCAAAAGACGTGTTCAATGGCATTAAAACGAAAAACAAAAATGCTACAACTGTTGATCCATAGGTTGATAATGTACCTGTGCCTTTGAAGAAATTATTTATAATCCATAATTCCATTTTTTATGTACAAATCGGAGCGGAAAAGTTAGCTAATGGTAGCCACCAGAGTGTATGCAGCTTCCGGTTTTGGTAACGCGTCACTCTCACTCCTTATTTGTTAACGTTTTGGTGTGTATATAACTTTCCCTCGATTCCATTGGCTCTAGCGGTTATAAAGAGATTTCATTCATCAGAATCGAGCAAGGGGGGCCAGAGATAGGTCAAATCCACCCAAATGACCCCAGAAGTGGGGGTTTTAGGCTAAATCTCTCTAAAAAGGTCAAATGTCACTTGTTTTGCATCAATCTTGATACAGGGTACTTATTATATGTTGTACTTTGGATTCCTAAAGCTTTTAGTCTACTAACCCATCATCCAAGGGTAGTTTTCACTATAAGTAAAAAAGAATATTTGGACGGACACTATAATTTACAGTTTTTTACTATGTAAAATCAGAATTTTCTTTAAAATAAAAAACATCTATATTGATTCTGACTTTTCTACATCCAACTCACAGGTTTATCATTACTTTGAGAATAAAGATTATTAATTTAACCCTTTTAGAAGGGAAGATATGGTCATTTGTTCTGGGAATGGCATTTTCGAGCCTGAGACCTGAAAAACAGGCTCAGGGTGGAACAGGTTAAGAAAGCCCTCAAAACCTTTCTATTACGCCTCTTGTAGCACTTTGGGATTGCTTTTAGCAATGAAAGGTGCTTTACAATTAAAATGTATTATTATTATTATTTACGTAAACATGTGCGGAAACGTGTGCAGAAACATTTACGGAAAACGTGTACGGGAACGTGGTTAACTGGCCCAGACCAAGCTCTCGTCCAACGTTTACGGAAACGTGTAAGGAAAACGTGTACGGAACTACTACGAAATAAGTTAAAGTGTTATTTAAAAAGTTTTGAGAAGGAGGTCTGGCTCTCGTCCAACATGACCCCCGCTGAGCTGACCTTTTTTTTTCTGCAGGAGTTTCTTCAGCTCGTCCTTGATGCCTCTGAGCGGCTGCTGCACGGCGGCGTCCAGCCTGGGCAGGATCTTCATCAGGCGGTCCATGAGTGCGATGGATCCCTCGGTGCCGTAGTGCTGGATGATGACGCTGGGCATGTCGCCCCGCGGCCGCCCCTCCTTCAACCCCTGAGGGATCTTCTCCAGGTTAAACAGAAGTTTCCGGAACTCGTCGCCCGTCAGCTGGTCCAGGATGGAGCTCAGCGCCACCCTCCACTTCGTCTCCAACGCCTTCAGGTCCATCTGAGCACAAACGGGAAGTGGTGGGAGGTAACAGTCTGTTAGAGCTTCCCTCTGCTAAACAGTGACACCAACAGCAGCAGTGGCGTTAGACTTTTTCGTTGTCCGTCATTTTGACGGAAAGGATCGTAACATTTCCGTTATAATCCATTATTACCCGTCATTTTACTTTTCATGTTTAAATGATGAGACATATTTAATGTTTATGTTTGGGTACTAGCAGATGCTAATGTTCATTCATTCATTTTTTAAATAATTCACACACAGAACCTTTAAGGGCATGGAGAGAAAAAAGATGAACAGAGACACCGACCGTGCGGTCACTTTTCATGTCAACACGAAGATGAATGATTTCTTTTTCCCTGCACTGACAGCAGAGGCCACTAAAAACACCGCGGCCATTGTGCCTAAACAGGCAAATATGAACAATGCCATTGTTTTAAAATTAGACAATTACAATAAGTATATGAACAAACGATTTACAATAAATGAACTGAATTGACCTGCTGTAGCCCAACCTGAACTCAAGCCTTCCTCCTGGTCCGCATGGACCTAAACTGCGTGCTCTCTCGTGCGTAATCAAACGCATCGAGAGAGATTGCTGCAGAGGCGATAGTCATTACGTTTTGCGTCGTTGCCTCGGACGACTTCTCATGGCCGTTTTGATATTGTTCTGAAGGCTGAACTCACGCTCTGCTGCTGTGCTGGAGACTGGAAGTACCAGCGCCTCTTCAGCCCCTTCAGCCCCTTCAGCCAAAGACATTTCTCCCAGGGAAGTGATCAGAAGTCGGCAAGACTCTCTGAACTTGGGACTTCCCGATCCTGCAAGCACTCGCTTCGCTGGGAGGAAATCCCTCAGCATGCGCTCCTTCTGCCCCTGAGGGCAGCTGCAGTCCTTCATGACCCGTAGCTCCGTTTGTTCTAATCTAATCTGACAAAATGACAGACTGCTTTCAGATTTGTCCGTCAAAGACGGTTAAATATTGAGTTAACGCAGCTACTGACCAACAGTGATGAACTATAACTGACCCTAAACTCAAACCTCGTGCCAGCATACCAAACGCTTTACATTTAGTATGAGAATAGAGCAACGTGACATATAATATATTTTAAGGAGCTCTGATGTATGGGATCAGGTTTGTGCCGTTAAGATCAAGCAAAACTAAGAGTTTAATGGCGCGTTTCCACTACACGGCCTCGCTCGGCCCCGCTCGGTATGGCTGGGCCTCGTTAGGACTGGCTCACTTTATGGCGCATTTCCATTACAGTTTAGGAACTGGGGTAGTATCTATAGTAACGCAGGGTAGGCGGAGCCGTGACGTGATCTTCAGAGAACCCCAGAAAAACAACACAGCCGTTAGCTGTTAGCACTCAGAGCTCACAGCTCCTCATATATGTTCAGAAACTAGACAAAAGTTAAACAAGTACAAACCACAGACTGCCTGTGTCATGGTGAATACAGACGCTGCTTTATTTATGTCTGTATAGGCCGTTGTTGTGAGTGTGGACGGTCGGAGCATATACTGCGTTAGCTTAGCCAATCTCCATTTAGAAAACACGCATTTTAAAAGGTTTTTCGCCTGCCGTCTGTCTGCAGACTTGACAAAGCATTAATTCATGGTTTTTACTAACCGGTATCAGTATGTTGTTACTTCGGCATCATTTTGAAACGTGTATTACAATTAAATCACGGTCAAATATGTCCATCTTGTTGTAGTTGTAGCCCCCTTGCCAGCGATTATCTCTCTAGTTTAGCATACTCAGCCCGACTCAGCCTCGTTGTCTCTGGCCCTAGACCCGCGATTTTATGAGGCCAGAAAAACTGTGAATTAGGACCCGCCGGCCGGTACTAGGCCAAGTGGAAACGCAACCAAAGACGGGCCGCTGACGTCACAGCCCTCTTAAACCGTGCTCCGCGCTGTAGTGGAACCGCGTCATAAGAGAAAAAGTCAAGTCAAGCAAAAATAAATGTAATCTCAAAAGTAAGGCTATAACTTGCAAACAAATAATTTGTGTAATCTATTCGTCTTTTTATAACATATCTTTTTGTTTGCAGCTCTCTTTGCTTCTTTCCCAATGATCAGACTTTTGCCCTTGCTGTGGGCTATAGTAACCATTAAAGTAACTCTTAAAGTAACCCTTCAGTTACCATTAAAGTAACCCTTAACCCTTAAAGTAAGCCTTAAGTAAATGTATGATGACATGTATCTCACAGATAGATTTTTCTGAACAAACTGAGTGTGAACTTACTGCGTCTTTCCTTCAACCTCAGCCCGGGTTTTCACACACGGTATATTTTTATAGTTTGGATCGTACCAAATGAAATCTTGATTTTTTTAAATCTGGAATAGTACAAATATATAACGGAAAGGGGGGGGGGGGTGGTTATATTCTCCAAACTGTCATTGTTAATCCCTCATGACATCCAGTCAGTCCCCCTCCAGTGAATAATGGTTTGGCTTAACCTCCTGCTGTGTTCGTTTCCCACCCCTTACTTAGCTGTTCCCGGAATCGTCCGGATTTCTTTTAACACCCTTTCAAACTGTATGGGGCACATGGGGATGGGCACATAAGTGCGTGAATCACATTTAATGTGTTTGTGTGTGAGGGTTTTATTTCCTGACACACCGGGGACACATAGTGATGTAGAAAAGACATCAAGGAGTGCGTTTTGCATGATAGGAGTCATTTTAATGAATCCAGTGTGTGTGTGTGTGTGTGTGTGTGTGTGTGTGTGTTGTGTGTGTGTGTGTGTGTGTGTGGGTGTGTGTGTGTGTGTGTGTGTGTGTGTGTGTGTGTGTGTGTGTGTGTGTGTGTGTGTGTGCCAGATGTGGTTAACATGGGGAGATGGGCACATAAGTGCGTGAATCACATTTAATGTGTCTGTGTGGGTCTATGTGAGAGGGTTTTATTTCCTGACATTTCACATTCATCGCAAGAAGTGTAGCAAAAGGCAAGGCCGCAGATTCGTGGATTTATACTGCCACAGAGCAGATTCGTGAAGTTGTAATGACTGATTTGAGAGGTCGTAATAACCAAGTTGCAGTTGTAATGGAAAATATATTTTTAAAAAATATGTTTTTCTGCAAATGAACATTTCATCACTAAGTTCATTTTTTTTCTACAAGCTACAAAACTTTTTTTTTTCTTCTGTGACTTCAAATGTAGTTCACAGATACGTGGATATGTTATACAAGTGTAAATGTATGCACACAAGCTCAGATTTCTTTTCTGCAAGTGCTCACATCAGGTTTTACACGCTCTCGCATTTTGCACCATATCTACCTTCATAGCAAAACACTCACTTCAAGTGAGACCTAACACACTTAGCTATTTTTTTGATCGTGTGACATGAATACAGGTGACACACCGGACACAACCCCGCGCTGACATTTACTTCAATAAACTTCCCCTTCATATCTTCATATTTTCACCACACTTATGTTGACGGATGTAAAGATATCTCTCGGCTGTGATTGGTTGTTCCTCGTCACATGACAAGCTGTGCACGCTGCTCCGACTATGGGAAAAAGTCAGAAGTTTGAGATCTGAGGAAAAAAATCATAATTTTCAGATTTTGAGGAAAGTCATAATTTTGAGAAAGTCATAATTTTGAGAAAGTCATAATTTTGAGAAAAAGTCATAATTTTGAGAAAAAGTCATAATTTTGAGGAAAAAGTCATAATTTTGAGAAAAAGTCATAATTTTGAGGAAAAAGTCATAATTTTGAGAAAAAGTCATAATTTTGAGGAAAAAGTCAGGATTTTTAGATTTTGAGAAAAAAATTCAGAATATTAAAATTTGAGAAAAAAGTCAACATTTTGAGAAAATGTCAACATTTTGAGAAAAAGTCAGAATGTTGAGATTTTGAGGAAAAAGCCAGAGTGTTGACTTCCATATTTGTTGATAACTGTGACGCGGCTCCTCCGTAGTGGCGAAGCAAAGATCAAAGATCGTCTCTGCTGAGTGCTGACAGGATGAGAGGATATTATATGAATGAATATTTTTTTTACCGATGCAAAGACGCTACAATCGATGCATCGCGAGTTCAACTGTAGCCGATGTGCACTCTTTCACCCGGGGCACTCACATTTTGAACGTTTATGCCGGTGCACCGATGCGAATCAGTGAATCTTAACATCCCTAGTGTGCATGTTTCCTGATCAATTTGTTGATATTTTTTAATAAAGTCAAGTAGAAATAAAGCTTTTTTCATGATATTTTTGGCTTTTCTCTTTGAAAGTCATCACATAACGGCATTGTAATACACGTTTCGGCTGCATTAAATATGACATATCTGCCGTAGTTAACTCTATGTATAGAGCCCTGATGACAAGACTTCTAGACAAACAGGAACTGCCGCCAAAACTGAAAACGTGACGTGGATCTTAAATATATAAGCAATTAAACAACATCTTACATTTCTTTTCACACAATACGTCTCCTTGCAGTATCAACACTAATTCGGCTGACTTTTATATTTGATCCAATTGGTAGATAGGCTGTATTTACACCATAACGGTGCACAGCTGATAGAAAGGGACACCTACTGGTTAAAGCACGTTATTGCATTTTATAATTGTATTATTAGATATTAATAGGATCCCTATAAAGTATATTCTTTACTCGTCGTTATTCTCTACTAATAGTTAATCAAAGACTGTATATAATGACTATTTTGCACATCCCATTCAAGATTTCAAGATTTAAGGTTTATTGGCATATCATATTATACAATGAATGAAAAACTTGGGTCGCAGGTTCCTCAACAGTGCATTACAAGACATCTATCAATATGTGTGTACCTCCACCATTACATTGTCATATTCTGCACATTTCTTATACTATCTACATACATCTTATAAGAGTATAATACATATGTATAATATCAGTTAAAATAAGTGCTTAAACATAGTTAACATTGCTGGAGGTATACACACATATTGATAGATGTCTTGTAATGCACTGTTGAGGAACCTGCGACCCAAGTTTTTCATTCATTGCATAACTACACCCTAGCTGTGTATAATTGATATGAGTGAGACTGTGTTGGCAAACGCGCTGCAGCTTCAGAAAGGATGCAGATATAAACTCACAAATGTTCCACATGAAGAAACATCTTCAGCAACTTGACATCACATGCAGCTTTTAGAGAACATTCAGCAACTTGAGGAGACATGCGCAGCGTTTACTAAAAGCTGCAGAAACCAAACGCTGAAGAAGCTCAAAACACAATGGAGACCAGGGGACACTAAAGAGTGACGCACAAAGCTGGGAGACCAGGGGACACTAAAGAGTGACGCACACAGCTGGAGACCAGGGGACACTAAAGAGTGATGCACACAGCTGGGAGACCAGGGGACACTAAAGAGTGACGCACACAGCTGGGAGACCAGGGGACACTAAAGAGTGACGCACACAGCTGGGAGACCAGGGGATACTAAAGAGTGACGCACACAGCTGGAGACCAGGGGACACTAAAGAGTGACGCACAAAGCTGGGAGACCAGGGGACACTAAAGAGTGACGCACACAGCTGGGGACCAGGGGACACTAAAGAGTGACGCACAAAGCTGGGAGACCAGGGGACACTAAAGAGTGACGCACACAGCTGGGGACCAGGGGACACTAAAGAGTGACGCACACAGCTGGGAGACCAGGGGACAATAAAGAGTGACGCACACAGCTGGGAGACCAGGGGACAATGAAGAGTGACGCACACAGCTGGAGACCAGGGGACACTAAAGAGTGACGCACACAGCTGGGAGACCAGGGGACACTAAAGAGTGACGCACACAGCTGGAGACCAGGGGACACTAAGAGTGACGCACACAGCTGGAGACCAGGGGACACTAAAGAGTGATGCACACAGCTGGGAGACCAGGGGACACTAAAGAGTGACGCACACAGCTGGGAGACCAGGGGACACTAAAGAGTGACGCACACAGCTGGGAGACCAGGGGACACTAAAGAGTGACGCACACAGCTGGGAGACCAGGGGACACTAAAGAGTGACGCACACAGCTGGGAGACCAGGGGACACTAAAGAGTGACACACGCACAAGCTGGGACGCAGCTGGGACACTAAAGAGTGACGCACACAGCTGGAGAGACCAGGGGACACTAAAGAGTGACGCACACAGCTGGAGAGACTCCAAAAAAACAGCTCCTAAGTTCTAACCCTATCGTCTATTCCTTGACCTCGGAGTGAAACGTCATGGGGTTAAGGGATAGTGGATAGGAGAATTCAAAAGGATTTAGGAGAAGAGACTGCGGCACTTTAGAGAATCCGACTGCACTTTCACTATCCAACGTGTTTATGATGCGCCAGCGGAGGTCATAAATGTGCGTCTGCTGCTGTGGGGAAACTATGGAAACTACAGTTTTCTATACAGCGGACTACAACATGGATGTTTAATAAGAACGAGGGACTACTGTAAACTCATCTAGAGACTCTGCACCGTGCTCTGATGCTGTTGTTTTATGCTTTATGAACGTGGACAACAGAGAAACATATTCTTCATGACCAAAGTTGGAATTGAAATAAAAAAGGAAAGTGAAACTTATGCTCGTCACCCTCTCCCTCCGGTCCACATTAATACAAATGATCCCAATACGTATGATTGTATGAAAAGATCTTAAAATCAATACAAATGTATTTATTATAAACGTTAGTCCTTAACATCTATCACTGTGTATATCACCATTCAAACATCTTTTAAAAGTTGAACAAACCCCACACAGCTCAGTAAAGACTGTGAAATGTTGACTTTATTTGATCATTTCAGTTAAAACTAACGTTCATATTTCTCTTTTTGATTATAATACTGATGAACGTTCAAAACAAAGCACTTTGGCAACTTACCACATACGTTTTAAAATGCTTAATAAGCACCGTAACTTTCATGATATCATTTCTCGTTCATAATCGGTTGTTTCTGTGAACGGCTGACTGTTGTGTGACGGCAAATGCTGCGGCTGCAAGGCATTGTGGGGCAGCATTTTCTCCTCTCCTTTAGGTTAGGGAGGTCCAGTGGTTCCTAAGCTAAAGGAGGTTATAAAGGAAGTTTGAAACCTCCTTTCCTTTTAATTTAGAGAATTCGAACGGCACTTATCATGGCTGCCACTGAGGGACTTCCGGGTAATTTCACTCCGTTAGGAAGGTTCCTAAGCTAAATGGACTATTCGAATGCAACCCAGAGCTTGGTAACGTTCAGGATTATAAAGCTGGATTGGTTGGTGATTGGCTAATGGTAACACAACTCAAAGAAACATAGTGACATCATAAAGTGACCAAAATCTGATCAGCTGATTTCAGACAGGTTTTTATACAGATGGATCAGGACAAAAAGAGAGGGGGTCTTTGTTCCTGTTTCAGAGTCTCTGAACACATGTTGATGTATACGAGATATGAAGAAGATGGTCGTACACTTGACTGATGATTTCTAATTTATTGAAAACTCCAAAAACCAACGTAAGAGCCACACAAAGACACAAAACAACAAATAGATTTAAGCTACATCCATATGAGCATTACTTTAGAATACCATTCAACAGGTGAACTTCAAATAGTTAGCAAAGTTATAATCATACTTGCCAACCTTGAGACCTCAGAAATCGGGAGAAATTAAAAACCACCGCGCCGGGGGGGGGGTTGCTAGTGGATCGCCGGAGAACTGTTAGCACCGGAGCCTCGCAGCGGGGAAACTGACTTTTAAAGATGAAAAGAACATCTACACATTCTTGTAGTTGTAAGTGCAATGCATTGCTGCCTGTAGCACCATCCTTGATGAGGACCAGGAAAGGAGTGAGCAGAGGGTAAAGTTGTCCATTCTTGTTCTGTGACTATCTTCCTCACCATGCTGAACACCCTCTCAGACTTTCAGTTGCGCGCGCTACTAAAGAGATGCGCTGCCATGGAAACCAAACAATGGTGTAGCTGTATTAAAGTCCTCAGTGGAAACAGTCGTGAGTAAATCTGATTTTGTCAGAAATCGGGAGAAATGCGGGAGAAATATGACCCCGGGAGGAAACCGGGAGAGGGCAGTGAAATCGGGAGTCTCCCACGAAAATCGGGAGGGTTGGCAAGTATGGTTATAATACAGTAAACGAAGACTCAAACCACATGTTTATATTACAGTAACACTAACCCTGAGCCTCTTGCTAACACTTACATTTAAACTTTATCTTTTGATATCGCCATATTTAAATGTTGATATATCCGTTAATATCTGTACTTTATCTCCGTTCTTTTTCTCCGTCTTTGCGTTGGGAACAGTAACTTCCTGCTAATAGCGCAAAGTCGCCTTCAAAATAAAAGCATGTCTATATAAAACAGGAAGTTAAGACATGAATACGATTGCAATGAAAGTAACAAAAATAACTCCTTTTCAGGTTCAAAGAACACACATTGGGTTATTTACATAAACTATTCATATTGCAAATACATGTTTTAACCAGGAAGGGAAGACGGACATGGACATGACCCATGTGATCTGCAATATCGCAATATATCGTATCGCAATACTTATCATATCGTAGAATCGCAATACTATCGTATCGTGGCTTAAGTATCGCGATAGTATCATATCGTGGGGAGCCTGGTGATTCCCACCCCTACTAAGTACAGTACTTGAGTCCTTGAGTAAACCACCATGGGGAAGAGAGGGGAATAATAATTAATAATCATTAGTATGAGAATATTTGCTGGTGTTGTACTCGAGACCAACGGTATTGGTCTCGGAATCGACTGCATTTGGTTTCGTATTGTCTCTGTATCGGACCTATAGGACTCGAGATTTTATGTCAAGACCGGTTAAGACCGGCTGTGGCTGGGATGTGATGAGGGTCGGGAACCGAAATCTGGTTCCGATTTGGAACAAATAACAATTGTCCGTACGGGGATTAATAAATTGTGTCTAGCAGCTCTCGATTGCCAGTTTGTGGCTTGTATGTCTTGTGAACGCAACGCTGGCATGATGTGATGTGGCCTGCTGACATGGCCTCTAATAACACAGGACTAAAATAATACGTGTTTAATTCAGCCCAGATGCAGTGACTGCAGGCCAAATCAATTAATGCGGCATATATTGAAGGTGTTCAAAGTTGCACCGGTATGAAGCGCAGTGAGAACCACGCACCTGTCAGACCAGACCTTTATATATACAGTCTATGTGTCAGACTAGCGAATGGGCACATTTACATTTCAGGAGAATAATGAAGATGTGATGGTTGTTCCACTCTCCGTTTCTCACGAGACCAGCGCACTGCTGCTAAGTTAGTGGCAGGCCCTGTGTGACTGGAGACTATAAGGCTACACAAACCCAAACATGTCCTTAATGTTACTCAAGGCAAATATTGTATATAACCGTTAGACTGCAGCTAACTGTGGGTCTACAACCCCTCATACTGTGAGTGAATCACTTGAGATGGTTATGTTGTCTAAAGGGGAGACAATCATTATGGTATTATGCCATGCAAATACAGGGTCAACTAAGTGATAAAATAAGTGTTGCATAATGTATGTTCTTGAATAATGTTATTTCATAAATAGTTGTTAATGTAATGATTACATATTCTCCTTATTCAGTTCCACTATCAGATGATGCTGATGGTGATGGCCCTGAGGGAGAGATGCAGAGCTCAGTGGACAGAACTGGCAGGTACAGAGGAAACTGTTTCAATAGGCTATGTCTATGAAAACACTGAACAAAACAAAGGAAATGTAATGACAACAGTATAAGCAAGCTATGTTCATGTTCTCTCAATAAGTTACTATAGTTATTGATCAGAGTTTAATCCATTTGAGGTCCACCCCCAAATAAAACATGTTCACATGGAAAGGTTCCCAAATACATATGCACACTTTTTTTAACAATATCCTATGTCCATATGTTTCTATTTAAGTAGTAGATTCAAACTGTAGGGCTATCACTACGGGCAGCAACGTTGTAAATATTGATGATACATCCAGCAAAACGCCCCCAAACAAAACTGGTAGTGGCCTGGCTAGGTGTATAATTCCCGGCCTGACCTATGGTCCCAGTCCGGCCCTGCTGACACATCACACACCCGTACACTACACACATCACTGATTAACTGATATCACAATTGAGTTACTCTCTTTAAATAAATATACTGTAATTGGAAAATAATCATGTCCTTGTTTTGTCCGTCCTTGAGCCAGGGCTCCCTATTGTTGTATGTAGGTTATTCTTGGTTTTAGAATGAATTCAGTAATGGTGTGTGTGTAACACAAACATAATAAATCATTGGATAGTGTTTCTATATAATAGAAATAAAGTAATGTACTCAGTGCGAGTTATTACTTTCTTCCTTTACTTGGCATTCTTCAAAAATACACAGACATTGCAGCACATCGTTTCACGTCTTTGTACTTTCTCAGCATTAAAGTGCAATGTGTTGGCGAACCTTTGTTTCCTCCCGACAGCTCACTTAAAGGTATATTCAATTCAATAGCTTTATTAGCATGACCTCAGTTACATATAGTATTGCCAAAGCTCTGTATAGTTGCAACATCTATACAAATATTATATATACAATATATATATACTCCACCTTGTGGCCAAAGGGGGACACAACTCTTGTCTTCAGATGTATGCTTGAGTGCAGCAAAATGTAGCACAGTGACTATTTTGTCAACTAAACATCATAAAACAATACATATTTTAGTAAACGAGACATTATAATCTCCGCACAGTAACTCTATATTTGCCTCTGCCATGGTGCCAAAATGAAATGAAATAAAATAAACAATATAGGGGTTGCCTCTTCTCTGAACTTCTATGTATACTGCATCCCTCCAAATCAAATAAACCATAAACAAATACATAAAGTCGTGTTCACTGCAGCGATCTATTTCACACACAAAACTATATGAAAACTTGGTGATATGCAGTGGCGTTTTCTCCTGGAGACCAAGGGAAGACAGGCTTCTCCTGTTTTTTCAGACTTTGTTATCATTTTGATAATTAAAAATATATATTCTTGTCTGTGGTTGTTTTTGCATTCAGGGCATACAAGAGGTGTAACATTATTTGAATACCAAAACTATATTGAAATAGAGTCTAGCTTGAACAGCAACGTAGCTGTAACATTACTGGGTTATTTGGTGATAACTACCAAAGTAAAGTAACTTCAGACGCAGACGTCACGTAGCTTCTCAGACGAGAGGGGTGGGGACGAGAGTGTCAGGTTACTTCTCTCGCGGCATAGTTCACGGCATGGTAGGCGACGATCGACACGATTGTCTGCTCAGTGAGTTCGTTCTTTGGCCCAAATCACACCTCATATATGTGTGTCTGTAGCACAGCCTGAACTCAAGCCCTCATCCATCCGATGTATGGGATCAGGTTTGAAAATGATAAAAATAATAATAATATATGATAAATAACATTTATACTGTGTGTGTGTGTGTGTGTGTGTGTGTGTGTGTGTGTGTGTGTGTGTGTGTGTGTGTGTGTGTGTGTGTGTGTGTGTGTGTGTGTGTGTGTTGTAGCACAGCCTGAACTCAAGCCTTCCTCCTGGTCCGCATGGACCTAAACTGGGTGCTCTCTTGTGCGTAATCATGGGTGCGCCTGGGTGCGCCTGGGTTCGCCCAGGCCCACCAGGCGCACCCACCAAAAGGCTGAACAATTATCTGTCACAGCCAGTGAATTTAGCATATTGTAAATTGTCTAACTTTCAATACTCTTTTATTTTTCTAAAATTGAACATTGTATCTTGCTTCTTTACAAATTCAGATATTCGGGTCAGTGCCTACAGCATACCAAACGCTTTACATTTAGTATAGAATAGAGCAAAGTCAAATATAATATATCATATATTTTTTAAGGAGCTCCGAAGTATGGGATCAGGTTTGTGCCGTTAAGATCAAGCAAAACTAAGAGTTTAAGAGAAAAAAACAAAACTCAGTCAAGTTAAATAAATGTCATCTCAAAAGTAAAGCTATAACTTGCAAACAAATAATTTGTGTAATCATGTAAACTATTCGTCTTTTTATAACATATCTTTTTGTTTGCAGCTCTCTTTGCTTCTTTCTCAATTATCAGACTTTTGCCCTCGCTGCGGGCTATAGTAACCCTTAAAGTAAGCCTTAAGTAACCCTTAAAGTAACCCTTAAGTAAGCCTTAAAGTAAGCCTTAAGTAACCCTTAAAGTAAGCCTTAAGTAACCCTTAAAGTAAGCCTTAAAGTAAGCCTTAAGTAACCCTTAAAGTAAGCCTTAAGTAACCCTTAACCCTTAAAGTAAGCCTTAAGTAACCCTTAACCCTTAAAGTAAGCCTTAAGTAACCCTTATAGTAACCCTTAAGTAACCCTTAAAGTAAGCCTTAAGTAACCCTTAAAGTAAGCCTTAAAGTAAGCCTTAAGTAACCCTTAAGTAACCCTTAAAGTAAGCCTTAAGTAACCCTTAACCCTTAAAGTAAGCCGAAAGTAAATGTATAATTACATGTATCTCACAGATAGATTTTCTGACACAAACTGAGTGTGAACTTACTGCGTCTCTTCCTTCAACCTCAGCCTGGGTTTTCACACACGGTATATTTTTCTATCCGATTTATAAAGAGCGAGTCAGAGGAGAGGGAAGTCTGAACCTGTTCGTACCAACTGAAATCTTGAATTGCTGTCAATTTGGAATAGTACAAATATATAAGGGAGGGGGGTGGGGGTGGGGGTGGTTATATTCTCCTCATGACATCCAGTCAGTCCCCCCTCCAGTGAAGAATGGATTGGCCCAAAATAAACCTTCCTTAAGTTTCATTTATTGTGAACAGGATCTCATTAACATATTATAAAAATGTGTCTTATATAAAATAAATTCATTTAAATAAGAGTTCAATAAAGGGAAATTATTAAATACATTTGAGGAAAAAAATTAACGGGAGTAAAGATTATGATGGAAATATTTATTTCTTATAATTTTTGTTAAATTGAATGGCATTTTATTTTGCATTATTTGTCAGCTTCAGGCTTGGTGTTTTTGTTTATGAATAATAAATCAGACCAGATCAATACTAAAGTAAACAAAATAAATGACTGGGGGAACATGGAATAGGGGAACGTTTTAATTAGTTAATTACGTTATAATACATTTAAAAAAAGAGTTAAACGTCAAATAAATACATGTAAAAACACATTTCAAATACATGATAATTATTGTTAGTTAACATTGTTTTTCTGATTCTGGATCGCTGAACATTAACCGATTTATAAACACAACAATAACACCAGGTTCTTTATTAATGTAAAGTTAACCTGTTCCACCCTGAGCCTGTTTTTCAGGTCTCAGGCTCGAAAATCCCATTCCCAGAACAAATGACCATATCTTCACTTCTAAAAGGGTTAAATTAATAATCTTTATTCTCAAAGTAATGATAAACCTGTGAGTTGGATGTAGAAAAGTAAGAATCAATATAGATGTTTTTTATTTAAAGAAAATTCATATTTTACATAGTAAAAAACTGTAAATTATAGTGTCCGTCCAAAAAATTCCTTTTTACTTATAGTGAAAACTACCCTTGGATGATGGGTTAGTAGACTAAAAGCTTTAGGAATCCAAAGTACAACATATAATAAGTACCCTGTATCAAGATTGATGCAAAACAAGTGACATTTGATCTTTTTAGAGAGGTTTAGCAAAAAGAACCACTTCTGGGGTCATTTGGGTGGATTTGACCTATCTCTGGCCCCCTTGGTCGATTTTGATGAATGAAATCTCTTTATAACCGCTAGAGCCAATGGAATCGAGGGAAAGTTCTATACACACCAACACATTAACAAATAAGGAGTGAGAGTGACGCGTGGCCAAAACCGGAAGCTGCATACACTCTGGTGGCTACCATTAGCAGCTAACTTTTTCTCTCCGAGTTTTTACATAAAAATGGAATTATGGATTATAAATAATTTTTTCAAAGCCACAGGTACATTATCAACCTATGGATCAACCGATTCAGCCGCGTTTTTTCTCGTTTTAATGCCATTGAACACGTCTTTTGATCAGATTGACAGCTACGGTGAGACGATCTCCCGTAAAAGCTCCGTAAAGGTACGTGTTGTGATGTCTGTGTTTGCTTCCCCTGTCGCAAGTTCGGATCACTCAGTGATGATACTATACCTATATAATCTGTGGAGTCTCAGCTTTAATCGGATATATTTTATGTGCAGTTACGATAAGTAATAAGGGTATCTTTATCTTGAGTTCTGTGCTAAGTGCGTTAGCATTTTTTCGCTTAGTGCTAATTCAGAGGCTTGGTATTACCCTTGTGTTTTGTTTTGGTAAAAATGGTTCATATCTTCAGTTAGCTGAGATTCTTCCCGTTAATCTGGTGCTACACATTAATAGTTTCATAAATGTTAAGAAGCCCTGAGACACAGTCTCGAAAAAAAACGGTGGGGGGGGTCCACTGGGGGGACCGTCGACCTTAAGAGGTTAATTAAACTAATAACTTCAAACATAAACTATCAAAAACAGGGAGATAAATTAAGATTGAGTTTTTTTAAAAGTCATAATTTTGAGATTTTGAGAAAAAAATCAACATTTTGAGATTTTAAAAAATAATCAAGATTTTTTGATTTTTTGAAAAAGTCAACATTTCGAGCCTTTTACCAAAAAGTCAGAATTTTGATATATTTAGCAAAAAGTCAAAATTTCGAAGTTTGAGATTTCGAGGTCCAAATTGACCAATCCACGGACTTCCTCACACACACATCTGTGTGCAGGGAGCAGGCAGCTCAGCTGATTTCTCCTCCCTGGCTGCAGGCTGATAACAGACAGTTGGGATCGCGGCGAAATTCTCTCTGCAGACCCATTCTCACAGCGTTTATCAACCTTTTTCTTACTCAATATCAAGCCACACTTATTGTTTTTACTTCGGCTCTGACTTTGTGTGTGCTCAGGATGAGTTTGGCTGTGTATCCTAACAAGGAAACAACACCTCCACGGAGCTCAGCGCGATTCACAACGTCCCGACCAATCAGAGCACACTGTGCTCACAGGGAGTGGGGGCTGGAGCTTTTGGAGCTACAACGAGCCGTTAAAGGCAGATAGTGAAATTCAGTGAATACAAGTAGTTTACAGAGATGCTGCATGAGAAACCAATGTGAGTTTGGAAAAATGCACAATATGAATCTATTCTAGTAGACCTCAACAATGGAATTATGATCAGTGGAAATGGCCATCACATGGGCCCTTTAATACATTTAAGTCAAGCTAAGGTACAGTACATGTGATGGTAGCTAGTTAGTGCTCTTACCTGTGAGGCCTCCTCCAAACAGCATTATAACCAGACTGTATCATTAAAACTAGAAGTACCAGTTCTAGATCCTTGACTTTAGACAAACAATTCAAAAGAGAAAATGTATTTAAAGACCAATCTTTATTTGAAGGTGCCTCTTAACCTGAGATATTAGTTATACAGTAATAGTATTGACAATCTAAAAAAACTGAGCAACTCAACAGTTAACTTTATATTTCTTATTGTCTAAAGCATTTATTATTTTCATTTTTCCCCTCTCATATTCAGTGTGGATGGATTGAGACAGCGTGGTGTCCAGAGAGCTGCAGAGACTTCAGGGAGAAACCTCTGTGTGATGGACGTCCTGTCTGTTGGTTTGGAGAGGACTGAGGGTCTTTCCTCAGTGAGGAGGACCAGACCTGATGGAGGAGCCCATGCTGGGCATAGCTGATACCAACTGCACAGGCCTAGTCTGTCACTTTATTTGACTAAATGTGTTTACTTATACATTTAATAGGTTTACAGCTTCTGTCCATATATGCTTTTTATTTCAAATGAACTTTTGGTTAACATTTCAATAAATTGAATTTGTATTTGCACTCCTTTTGTCCATTATTCTTACTGAAAATGTTAGATTACACATTTACATCCGACTGAAGATTGGCCCCATTTATTTGTGACGTTGCAAACTCTGCGGTACAAGGTACATGTTGTGAAGCTCATAAAGTGAGGCAAATAGAATTAATCAGCTGATGGAGTGTAGATGTGGAAATAGGTGCATTCGATCAGCTGACTGTGTTTTCACAATAAATAGTTTCTTAGTGAATGTCCTGTACTGGTCTTAACATCTCATAACATCAGCTTTAATTTCCCTCTTGACCTTCAGAGAAGGAGAAAATGTTGAGTCGTGTCTTTCAGGCATGTCCTTTCCTAACAAAAATTACAGGAAACATAAAACATATTATTGCAGAACAAGTGTGTTATTTATGAAAGATGTGTGCTTGTGTTTAGGGGCTGTAGATATAATTATTTTGTAATGGTAATGTTTTTTTTTATTTCAACAGTGAGCTACAAAGACAATCAGATTATGAATGAACAGTATGAAATTCATCAACATTGAAATATATTTTATTATCAAAATAATATTTAACTGTTATCAAAACTCAGTGCAACTGTAGAAGCTTGCTCTGTTGTCTCACTGAAATAATCACTTTTACCACGTTTTTTACAGACAATATTGAGAGATAAATAGTAGCAGTTCTCACTATGTGTTAAATAGCTTTGCCTTCAATACATTAAAGTGGACCTATCATGCTATATTTGAATAATATAGTGTAGGACCATACCTATATAAGGCATATTTATACTTTTTTTTTTTCAAAATACCAAACAGATCATGCATTTTAGCCATGCCTCATTTCGCTCAATTTGAAAAATGTTAGCTCTGTTTTTGCAAGGGTTGATTCTGTGAGCAACAGCACCATCTACTGGCCTGGCATATGTACTACAACGTCTCCAGCGCTTTCGAACGGCAATGGCAATGTCTCCTCCTGATAGGTGGAGAGTTGGCCCAATAGCCGTAGCGCCACCGTCCTGACGTCAGGACAGTGTTCAAATCTGGATCAGTTTTTATCAGATCCGTTGCAGCCCCTTTTTTAGAGATTTGGGTATGGAAGAAAATAGAGAGGGTTGTGTTTTCTGACACTTGGTGAGTTCCCTGGAACACCGGGGACACATATTCATGTATAAAAGACGTACAAAAGTGCATTTTGCATGATAGGTCCCCTTTAAATTAGAAAGCTGACAAAGTCATATTGCTTGTTAACATCTAAATGTAACCCTTTGCATGGAAAAACCCTCAACTTCACTGATGTGTAGGTGATCTAGTATTTAGTATTGTTTAATGGAATGTATATCAGTGTATTAAAGTCAATACTTTATTTATTTAAACCAATATCTTTCTTGATTCTTTATACAGTAGGAAAAAATAGTATTTGTACCTGTGCTGAAGTTCACTGCTGTGAGGAGTCCAGTTCTGTCTCTCACTCTCTGGTCCAGCCTGTCTGCATCACCTGGACACTTTAAACAAACAGATATATATGTAAAGTACCATGTGTACAAACAATATAACTTATTCTCTTCTGTTGAACATGTTGGATTGTGTATTGCCCGAGTCAGGGTCCTTTTTATTTTACTGTAACTTTGGAAGTTGTGTTACCAATGCTTACTGTTTATTTGATACCAATTTGGTAATGCAATTAATAAAAACAACAAGGTTTGGGTTCGTTCTTCAGATGACTGTGACGTTAACGTGTAAGCTCAATAATGAACTCCAGCTCAACCAACCATATTGTAATATCTAAGTAATCATCTTGAAATATGACATTAATAATTGTAATATACACACATCTTATTGTGAGGTTGATTTCACATACACTACTTCAACGTTAGCTTGTCTACATACTCGAGCATAACGGATTTAAATTAACCTTAGCGATGCATACAGTTACTACCTACATAATAAAATATCTCTAAGTTACAAGGATGACCTTATTTTATCAACCTCAAATAGAAGCCGTTTGTTCTACAGTATTATCCACTTAACGCTTAACACTTGTCTATTTCGTTTTAACCTTTATATATACAGTCTATGGTTTTAACTTGCGGGCTACGATTAGCATCGTTAGCACAGATGTAGCTACCACTCGCTTACACGCTAACCCCAAGCCTTAACATTCATTACGTAGCTGATTAAAATCATAAACACATAAATAAGTGCTCGAATTTCACTTACCGCAAAACCACATTCATGCACCGTCTGTTTTAACCGCAGAGCGAGTCACAATAATCCAATATAAGCATGAAGACACGGACCGTTAGCCCCGCAGTCATCCGGTTCGACCTGACTATGGCTGTGACTGTGTGACTGACCCGAGCCTCGTCGTTCTGATAGCTCCGCCCCTTCGCTCCAACCCCCCTCCCTCCCCCACATCTACAGGTGAAAATTACTTTTGCGACACATTCATCGCAAGAAGTGTAGCAAAAGTCAATGCCGCAGATTTGTCGATTTATACTGCCACAGAGCAGATTCGTGAAGTTGTAATGACTGATTTGAGGGGTTGTAATAACCAAGTTGCAGGTGCAATGGAAAATATATTTAAAAAATATATTTTTCTGCAAGTGAACATTTCATCACTAAGTTCATTTTTTCTACAAGCTACAAAACTTTTTTTTTTCTTCTGTGACTTCAAATGTGGTTCACAGATACGTGGATATTTTATACAAGTGTAAATGTATGCACACAAGCTCAGATTTCTTTTCTGCAAGTGCTCACATCAGGTTTTACACGCTCTCGCATTTTGCACCATATCTACCTTCATAGCAAAACACACACTTCAAGTTAGACCTAACACACTTAGCTATTTTTTTGATCGTGTGACATGAATACAGGTGACACACCGGACATAACCCCGCGCTGACATTTACTTAAATAAACTTCCCCTTCATATCTTCATATTTTCAGCACACTTATGTTGACGGATGTAAAGATATCTCTCGGCTGTGATTGGTTGTTCCTCGTCACATGACAAGCTGTGCACGCTGCTCCGACTCCGACTATAGGAAAAAGTCAGAAGTTTGAGATCTGAGGAAAAAAATCATAATTTTCAGATTTTGAGGAAAAGTCATAATTTTGAGAAAAAGTCATAATTTTGAGGAAAAGTCATAATTTTGAGGAAAAAGTCAGGATTTTTTGATTTTGAGAAAAAAATCAGAATATTAAAATTAGAGAAAAAAGTCAACATTTTGAGAAAAAAGTCAACATTTTGAGAAAAACTCAATATTTTGAGAAAAACTCAGAATGTTGAGATTTTGAGGAAAAAGCCAGAGTGTTGACTTACATATTTGTTGATAACTGTGACACGGCTCCTCCGAATATTTTTTTTACCAATGCAAAGACAATACAATAGATGCATCGCGAGTTCAATTGTAGCCGATGTGCATTCTTTCACCCGGGGCACTCACATTTTGAACGTTTATGCCGGTGCACCGATGCGAATCAGTGAATCTTAACATCCCTAGTGTGCATGTTTCCTGATCAATTTGTTGATATTTTTTAATAAAGTCAAGTAGAAATAAAGCTTTTTTCATGATATTTTTGGATCTCTTTGGATTTATTGTTTCCAGTTGCTGCGAGGAGAATCTCAAAACTGAGATAGGAAAAAAAGGGTCATAATTCCCTTTTTAATATCTATTTTAAACTGCTGAGAGAACAACCCAAGTGTTACCCACCAATTAGAAAATAAAAGGACCAACTTATTGAAGCACAGGATTAACAGAATCTCTTTATTAGTAAAAAAACCATGAGATTGGAGAGGATTGAAACCTCTCAACATGACTCAAAGCAAACAGCGTTTCCCAAACTAAACGACGTGTCAGATCATTCTCATCTCCAGGATCCTCTTTCCTTGCATGTTCGCCTTCACAGTGAGCGGCAGCATGTAGGGAAAGCCTTTGTTGAATTCCTCCACGGTTTTGAAGCCCATTCCCTCAGAAAGGACTTGAGTCGTTCCATAAACTTTCCGGGGACGACCCCCAAACTGCACCTTCAGGTGAGTGTTTGTGTTGTTGGTGCGGATTAATGTGACTACTTTAATCTTATTCATCTGCACAGGAGCAGCACTCTGATCCTGGACAAACACACAAATCACATTCATACCAAAAGATGATCAGATAAAGGTGTTCAATCGTTCAGCCAAATGTGATCTCAAATGTGATCGGGACCAGTAAAATAATAACCCATAAATACTCCAAACTGTTCCCTTTGTTTTAGTGCAAAAAACGACATTCTGATAATGTTCACATCTACTGGACACTCTTCTTACACGACATCATGAACAACCTGACATTTCTGTAGAACAATAACTGATTTCCTACCTTTGGCTTCTGTGTGGCTCCGGCTGGTTCCTTCTGTTGAGGCTCCACAGCTCCGACTGGAACCTTCTGAATAAAACACCAGATTTAAAAAAGTACCAAAGACTTTCCAACGTTAGATTCTTTCTCCCACCAAGTTTCAGAAACATCGGTTTTTATAAAAATGGATCAGGACCAAAAGAGGAGAATCTTTGTTCCTGAAACTTTCAGAGTCTCTTTCCACAGAGGGGACACATGTTGATGTAGAAGAGACATGAAGAAGAGGGGACACATGTTGATGAAGAAGAGACATGAAGAAGGGGATTTTAAATAATAGGGGACCTTTCAATTATATACATTCTTTCTTCCAAATTCCAAACATCTGAAATAGCATAAAATAAGTACCTCCAAAATGTACTGAGTACAGTACTTGAGTACATGAGTAAACCACCATTGGGGTTTCCTATTGCACCTCTTGAATGCAGACCATTGGCAAACATATAGTGGATCTGCCCATTGGTTGTTAAATTCTCCAACATGTAAAGAATGGCTTCCTTCTTGGACACTTCAGATAATCAGGCCGGGTGTTTTTCCGTCGTTGTGCTGACAGAAAAACTAACCAAGCCGAGCACATCTTCTACCTGTGGAGCCTGAAGGTTCCGGGTTGAGTCTTGATTCACGATCTGGGTTTCACCGTTGCCGCTGGGAACCTCTGAATAAACACGAGATTTAAAAAAAAAATCTTCCTGCTCCATTTCCTGAGCTTGGAATCCTGTGTGTGTGTGTGTGTGTGTGTGTGTGTGTGTGTGTGTGTGTGTGTGTGTGTGTGTGTGTGTTTACCAGCTGCAGGTTTCTTCTTCTTGGTTGCTGCTCCGGAGCCAGTTTGTTTGCTCGTCGCCGCTAAACAAACACATTTAAAAAAGTTTAACGCACTGAAAATGATAATAATAATAATGATATATATGACCCGCTCTATCGAAATCAACGGCTCATTTCAAATAAATGTGGATTTGTGTAAAAAAATAGTTTTTCGGGGTTCGGGTGTTTTGTTTGATTTTAAATAAACAAAGTCTTGGCTTTCAGAATATGAAACTTTTATTTCCAACATCACACGATAAATACTTGTTTGAAGCTTGTGAAGGGAAAAAGACAGGCACCTCTCACTCACACTATGCTCTTCCGCAGCGCCGCCCCCCCTCCCTCCCGCTGACATTATGAATGTAAGGCGTAGAGTAATCATAGATAACACGGCAGGGTCCGTTACAGTTTGTTTTCATCTGATTTCAAATAAACAAAGTCTTGGCTTTCAGAATATTAAAAGAGTGTGTGTGGGGAGTTATAGTCCAGGGGGAGGGAGGGGAGAGGGGGGGGTAGGGGAGAGAGTTCAGCCTCCTGACAGCCTGGTGGAAAACAACTGTTCTTTAGTCGGGTGGTGCTCGACCTCAGGCTGCGGAACCCTGAAGGCAGGAGGGTGAAGAGGCAGGTGGAGGGTGAAGAGGCAGGAGAAGGGTGAAGAGGCAGGTGGAGGGTGAAGAGGCAGGTGGAGGGTGAAGAGGCAGGAGAAGGGTGAAGAGGCAGGTGGAGGGTGAAGAGGCAGGTGGAGGGCAGGTGGAGGGTGAAGAGGCAGGTGGAGGGTGAAGAGGCAGGTGGAGGGTGAAGAGGCAGGTGGAGGGTGAAGAGGCAGGTGGAGGTGAAGAGGCAGGTGGAGGGTGAAGAGGCAGGAGGAGGGTGAAGAGGCAGGTGGAGGGTGAAGAGGCAGGTGGAGGGTGAAGAGGCAGGTGGAGGGTGAAGAGGCAGGTGGAGGGTGAAGAGGCAGGAGGAGGTGAAGAGGCAGGTGGAGGGTGAAGAGGCAGGTGGAGGGTGAAGAGGCAGGAGGAGGGTGAAGAGGCAGGTGGAGGGTGAAGAGGCAGGTGGAGGGTGAAGAGGCAGGTGGAGGGTGAAGAGGCAGGTGGAGGGATGGGTGACCAGCGATGCTGAGTGCTCTGCGGGTGAGGCGGGTGTTGTAGAGGTCCAGGAGTGATGGGAGTGAGGCACCGATGATCCTCTCAGCAGTGTTCACGATGCGCTGCAGGGTCTTGCGGTTCGATGCTGTGCAGCTTCCGAACCACACCGTGATGCAGCTGCTGAGGATGCTCTCGATGGCGCCTCGGTAGAAGGAGACCATGATGGGGGGGGGGCTCCTGCTCTCTTCAGTTTGCGGACGAAGTAGAGGCGCAGTGTTTCAATGTTTCTGCGCCTCTCCTGAAACACTGCAGGAACACTAAAATACAAAATCCCTGTTATCAGATTACTGTTCAAAATTACATTTTGCAGCGCACTACACGATGCCATTTGATGTGTGTAAGGTTCACCTGGTTAAACAGGCAGACCCAGATCAGCAGAAAGTGTAGGATCTCTGCTTTGAATGTGACAAATGAAGTTCCTGCTCGCTCCACTCCGTTTTCCTCTTCACCATGTCAATGAGGCAGCGGGCCCTGTCTGCGCTGGTGTCGTTCTCCTGAAGAACAGAGTCTTTCTCCCTGTCATTCAACACTCCATCCATTAAAAGGTCAACCAGCAGCAGATTGATCAGTTCACTGGACATGTTCTGCACAAGTGCAGGGCTCAGTCTGGCAAGCTTCTCTTCTGGAAGAAAAAAGAAACAAAAACAAAAAAACTTGGGGCACAGATATTAAAAACATATTGCTAAACTGTAATAGTATGGCCAAGGAGAAAATCATTTATTAGAGCAATACTCATTTGTAAATCTTTTACTCACCCTGGGTTGGCTATAATTTATGAGGAAAACTTTGGCCAAGAAGACCCAAAAACAGAGAAATATCTGTTTGAATTTAAATAAATTGGAGACGTGTTAACAGCAAAACTATCAAAACATAATCTTACAGACTGTCACACAACTTGTGCAGTAGAATTCTAATTTCATTTAATGAGTCCTATCTTCAATAAAAGGGTGTCACGATTTCCATCAAAAATCCAAATCAACAAAGCTCCCCGTAAGCCTGTAGCTTCCCTTTCCAAACTGAAAAATATTTCTGAAGCAACTTTTTACCTTTTACCCTTCTACTGTTTGGGGGCTTAGTTTGAGTGAAGCTTACAGTTTGTGGTTCTGTTTTGTGATTTCATTGTCATTGTTTAAAATTGACCGTATTGCCTTGATGTTATACATTGCAAAAAAACATGGCGAATATATCAGCTTGATACCCTAAAGAGCCTATCTATGTTTATGTAAATGACGGTTGTCAGTTGTCAAACAAATGTTTAAATGTAATCAAAAGTCATTTAAAATCATGACGGGGGGCGGCTATGGCGCAGTGGGCGAGTGCATTGATCCTCAGATCAGGGGAGCTGGGGAACACCAGTTGGAATTCCGCCTTGACCGCCACTGCAGTCAACAAGCCGCTGTGTCCTTGGGCAAGACACTTCACCCTAATTTGCTTCTGTGGGTATTGTCCACAGTATTCATCGTTACATGTGATAAACGTAATTTATGTAATGTAAAGCGCTTTGAGAATTCGGAAAAGCCCTAATAAATGTATTTAATTATTATTAATTATTATGACCGTTAAACAAAAGTCAAATCAATCGTTGATATGAAGATTTGTTCGGCCGTTACTATTTAAAACACTTCTGCAACAGTACTGGCACGGACGGAGTAGCTGGCCTGTTAATGTGGGTTATTGTTTTGAGCAAACATTTTAGTTTTTAGGGAGATAGAGAGTAAATGACTGGATAAAAAAGACCTGGATTATACTGCTAAAGTTTTAATATATGGTTTTGCTGTTTTTAAACACAGACCCAATTTTTTTGTATTCATTAACCTGTTAAGCCCGAGAGACCCCGGTACCGGGGCACTGCCGCAACATCTTGCAGGAAACAGTGTCTGAGGGCATGTTCATTTAATAAACTATGAATGTTTTATATCCATGTAACGGGAAGAAACTCATCTAACTGATCATTTTTATTTTTTTTTCAAAAGAAAACCCACAATGCTAACACTGAGCCTCTGAATTAGCAACGAGCGAAAAATGCTAACAGATTACTGCACCGAAAATCACTCACAAAACCTTATTATTTATCTCTTCTTCACATCCATGACATCGTTTCACATTGTGAGGTGACACAGAATCTATGGGTACCCTCATTATCACTGAATTATACAAATGTGCGACGTTATAAGCAAAAACGGACATCAAAACAGGTGGCGCTAGGTAGCTAAAAATGCTAACATTTTTACCTTGGCTCTGTAGTCTCTCCAAAGTGGTCTTCAATGGTATTACAACGATAAAAACGCTGCTGAAGTTAATCCATAGGTTAATCCAATGGGTCTGTGTCCCTTTGAAATGATTTCTGATAATCCATGAGCATTAAAACTGCTTTTCCGTTTCCAGATGTCAAAGCTAGAGATAGGTTCACGCAAAACTGCATGCGCGAAGCCCCCACCTTTTCTCTTCACAATGAGTGTGTGTGGGGGACTCCCCTTCGATTCTGTTGGCTCTAACGGTCAGAAAGAGGTGTCAACCATCAAAATTGAGCAAGGGGGCCAGAGATATGAAAGATTCACCCAAATGACCCCAGAAGTGGTTTCTTTTTGCTAAATCTCTCTAAAAAGGTCAAATGTCACTTGTTTTGCATCAATCTTGATACAGGGTACTTATTATATGTTATACTTTGGATTCCTAAAGCTTTTAGTCTACTAACCCATCATCCAAGGGTAGTTTTCACTATAAGTAAAAAAGAATTTTTGGACGGACACTATAATTTACAGTTTTTTACTATGTAAATCTAAATTTTCTTTCAAATAAAAACATCTATATTGATTCTGACTTTTCTACATCCAACTCACAGGTTTATCATTACTTTGAGAAAAAAGATTATTAATTTAACCCTTTTAGAAGGGAAGATATGGTCATTTGTTCTGGGAATGTCATTTTCGAGCCTGAGACCTGAAAAACAGGCTCAGGGCTTAACAGGTTAAGAATGTTATCATTTTATATAAACGTTGTTTACCGTTGAGCCATTCCAGAAAAAGTTATTTCTCAACAAATCAACATAACAGGGTGATTAATGGATAAAGTTGTCATTTTGTGGGTGAAATATTCCTTTAATATAATACTGTTAATTCAAAATCTCAGGTCCTGTGAAGACACTGTATTAATTTTTTGTTTGTGGTGATAAACCACATTTTAACAGCATTTTACATCCTACCCACCATACCCTTATTAAGATGACCAATTTAGACAAGTCAAAATACTCATCATCAACAGTTTCTTACCATGCATCCTCTGAATATCACCAGTGTTTGTATAGTCCTCTGGAATGAAATACAGACCATCAGTGTATATATATATGTCTTTGATTAGGTGGGTTATGTTTTGTTATTGTAACATAAGATAGGATATTTTACATAAATAAGACTGGAACTAATGTGCAATATTTATGCAACCAATGATTTCCTATAAACACTGACCTTTTCGAATCATACACTTCCACACTGGCGCAGATTCATGGGTGAGAATGAGCTTGAAGTTACTTTCTGGATTTTCAATGAACACTTCATAAAAGTTTGGGTCACTTCCTTCATATACAAGCTTTAGATTCTGTGAAATAATTGATATAAAGTAAAAAGGCGGGGATTAGACTCTGTCCAGGGTTAGTGTTAAAAACTGCACCTGCTGAAGCTTTACATATTTCTGGAAAACAATCACAATTACCTCAGGAGTAATTTCTGCACTGTCCATGTTGGCGTTGAGATCTAAATGATTGCCCATTTTCAGGACTTCTGTGGGTATGGCTTTTCGATCATTTCGAATCCACTGGATAATTTCTTGCTTTTTATTTTCTGTGGAGGAAAAATACTTTTTTCAGCACAAAACGTTCTGCCACATGTGGTCTGGGTTTTTAAAGGAGAGGTGTCATGCTTTTCCGGTTATTACCCGTCCCCTTGTGTGTTATGAAGGTTTTTATGCATGTAAACGGTGTGCAGAGTCAAAACCCTCAAAGTACACCCAAAAGCGAGTAAAACTCTAACACAGAAAATACCTCCCCAAAACGCCTCGTTGGAGATACGTCATTGTCCATTTGATCCATCATGATGTCAAGCCGTACCTGGAACGAAATGGACCAATCCGTGGAGCCGTTACGCTACGTCCGCGGAGCCGTTACATTAAGCCCCCGCTGATTGGTCCAAATTGACCAATCCACGGACTTCCTCACACACGCATCTCCTCCCTGGCTGCAGGCTGATAACAGACAGTTGGGATCGCGGCGAAATTCTCTCTGCAGACCCATTCTCACAGCGTTTATCAACCTTTTTCTTACTCAATATCAAGCCACACTTATTGTTTTTACTTCGGATGTGAGTTTGTGTGTGCTCAGGATGAGTTTGGCTGTGTTTCGCTGTGTATCGCTAACAAGGAAACAACACCTCCACGGAGCTCAGTGCGATTCACAACGTCCTGACCAATCAGAGCACACTGTGCTCACAGGGAGGGTGGGGGCTGGAGCTATTGGAGCTACAACGAGCCGTTAAAGGCAGAGAGTGAAATTCAGTGAATACACGTAGTTTACAGAGATGCTGTACGAGAAACCAATGTGAGTTTGGAAAAATGCACAATATAAATCTATTTTAGTAGACCTCAACAATGGAATTATGATCAGTGGAAATGGCCATGACACCTCTCCTTTAAAGGAGATGTCATGCTTTTCCGGTTATTACCCATCCCCTTGTGTGTTATGAAGGTTTTATGCATGTAAACGGTGTGCAGAGTCAAAACCCTCAAAGTACACCCTATAGCGAGTAAAACTCTAACACAGAAAATACCTCCCCAAAACGCCTCGTTGGAGATACGTCATTGTCCATTTGATTCTTCCGGGACCGCATGATGTCAAGCCGTACCCGGAACGAAATGGACCAATCCGTGGAGCCGTTACGTTACGTCCGCGGAGCCGTTACGTTAAGCCCCCGCTGATTGGTCCAAATTGACCAATCCACGGACTTCCTCACACACACATCTGTGTGCAGGGAGCAGGCAGCTCAGCTGATTTCTCCTCCCTGGCTGCAGGCTGATAACAGACAGTTGGGATCGCGGCGAAATTCTCTCTGCAGACCCATTCTCACAGCGTTTATCAACCTTTTTTTACTCAATATCAAGCCACACTTATTGTTTTTACTTCGGATGTGAGTTTGTGTGTGCTCAGGATGAGTTTGGCTGTGTTTCGCTATGTATCCTAAACAAGGAAGCAACACCTCCACGGAGCTCAGCGCGATTCACAACGTCCCGACCAATCAGAGCACACTGTGCTCACAGGGAGGGTGGGGGCTGGAGCTTTTGGAGCTACAACGAGCCGTTAAAGGCAAATAGTGAAATTCAGTGAATACAAGTAGTTTACAGAGATGCTGTATGAGAAACCAATGTGAGTTTGGAAAAATGCACAGTATAAATCTATTTTAGTATACCTCAACAATGGAATTATGATCAGTGGAAATGGCCATGACACCTCTCCTTTAAGTATAAATCAAAAGCAATTACCTGTTGTAGAGCAGGATCCTTAGGGATCAGATACACATGTAGTGTGAGGAATGTCATGTTGGTCTTGAATATTAACACTTTACAGTTGATATTTATCAGAAAGCCAGCTCTGGCCACCAGGACTCCTATTGGAGAGACATGTGGCTGAGATAACTTGACATGGGATGGTGTAACCTCAGACACTGGCTCCACGACGTCTCCACAGGCATCTATGTGCAGGACTGAGAACTTGCCTAAGACTTCAGGGTTGTCTTCTGCATAAAGAAAAGGGCTTCAATGTTTTTTATGGACATACTATTAAACAAAGCTATTAAAAAAATGTTTAATGATATGTTTGTTTGCCTGTGCAGATCCAGTGAGGCAGATAAGCTTCCTCCAACTTTCCAGCAATGACAGTAACGTTGAGAAGGGGACCTCCAGGAATGAAGTGCAGAGCTTCCACCCTCTCCATGTGTTCCTCCCAAGAGCCAAACTGGTACTTCAAGCTGACCTTTTCCTTACAAACCCAGCGCAGTCCAGAGACACCACACTCAAAGCGACCTGCATCAGACTCTAGGCTAATTTATGGAAGGGAAGGTATTGTAAGAGTGGCGCACATTTGCAGTATTGTTAGAGAAAAACTGAGTTATTGATTTATGAAAATGTACTTGCTGATTATCGTAATAAAGCATTGGAATTAATGGTCGAGCTCAGAAAAAAATCGTAGGTTTTCATCGGAAATTGGTTCGCTGTGACACAGTAATTGAAGACGTTTCTTACCTGTAAATTTGAGTATCCTCGTCATCCCCACAGATCACTTCAGGTTTGAGTGTAATCCAGTGAACCTCAGGTACTTGAACTACGGTCAGCATCTTTATTTTAATTGTGTGAAATATGTTAAAAGGATGATTTACTGTAGATTCACTGTAACTTGTGTTAAGAACCAGTGTTGTAGTCAAGTCACCAATTCACGAGTCCAAGTCACTCTCGAGTCACCACTCTTCGAGTCCGAGTCCAAGTCCGAGTCACCCAAGGAGTGTCCGAGTCGAGTCCGAGTCATCATTACCTGTGTTCGAGTCCGAGTCCAAGTCCAAGTCACCTAAGAAGAGTCCAAGTCAAGTCCGAGTCACAAGTCTTCATGTATTAATCTTCGAGGATATATATGTTGAAATGTAGCTGCTCCTCTACATTGCTTTTATCCGGTCATGTTATACTAATCTGTCTATTGAACTGCTGTGAAGCCAGTTTGGCTACAATTCTTGTAATAGGTGCTATACAAATATAAAGCTTATTACTAATATTCATATTATTATTATATATAAATAAACTATTTTTAAAATGAGTTACCTTTTAGAGAAGTGATTATATTTGTATGCCAATATTTTCCTATGGTAAAGTTTTCGTTTTGCACTTTTATTTTGATAGTAATAAGATCGGGACTCTTATTTTGAAGGAACTTTTACCGGTTAAATCAGTTTACTGATAAAGATTTAGCCCCAGAAAGCACATCGCATGCAAAATGAAGTCATTCTGCATGCTAAGTAGCCATGTGCTTTCGTGTTATCGGCTAAATCTTTATGTATTGATTAGATCACGTTACTCTGATGATAGTGTTCAAGACAGCCTATATGTCTGAACTCGATGTTTAGAGTAATGTGTTACGGAGCCTTCTCTTCAATCTTTTTTCCACATAACGAGCATTTTGCGCTGCTCTTTTCCAATGTGGAAGCAGAATGTGTGAAAGCATACAGCACGATGCGGGGTGTGTCTCTAGACATCTTTAGACTGGAATAGCGGGGCCCAGTACGTGAACTCGCCTCGCAGGTGCACACGCCAGGATAGAGGACATCAGACTCCAGAGAAAATTAGCTCGAGTCCAAGTCGGAGCGTCAATGTACAAGTCGAGTCCGAGTCATCGTGGGAGGAAAAAATCACGAGTCCGAGTCCAAGTCAGCGTACGCGAGAATTCACGAGTCCAAGTCCGAGTCGAGTCACGAGTCACGAAAATTGGCACTCGAGTCCGACTCGAGTCCGAGTCCAGGACTCGAGTATTCCATCTCTGTTAAGGACGATTAAAAACAACCAACAAGTGATTAACTGCTTAGTGTTACATTTGGATTAAAAGAACTTCAAATATTTATGTTTTAAATATTGAATTTTTAATGTAATAATCAATTAATAAGTCTTCAGAGGATTTGCTGAGACAAAAAAACTACCCAATCCAGAGGTCAATGAGGATGATTTAGACAGCTTTACTCACCTCTGCTTTGACAACCTTTTGATATCCTCTGCTGCTGAGTTTGTCAACACTCTCTGACGAAGCCAATCTGAAATGGTAAAGGATAACTTTCAACGGATAACTTCACATGGTCCTTGCTGGGCTTAAGAAACATACAAATTGTTTAATAATTCATGTTTTTTTATACATAAATTAGCCTCACAGATCAAAGCAGATATGCCAGTGCAACACATTTGAACAGAAATCGTTCAAAGGAATGTTTTAGACAGCAATTTGCAAAAAAAGCCTTTCCTATTTTATTGTTTTTGTTATTTTCTTTTCAACGTTTTTGTTTATATATCTTAATGGCAATAAAAGACCAACCTTGGACCCTGAGCTAATGGTATCCATTTCTCAACAATGTTGTATAAGATGTCTTTGTCTTCTTCAGATTTTAGATGACCATCCAAGAGCTCCTTCATCTTCTCCTCCGAGGTCGGGAGAGTGCAGATTTGATCATAACTTTCCTGATGAATCACCCCCTTGGTAAATAGCTCATCCAAAACTGATTCACATCGGTCACATGGTGGATCAGCTGATGTCTTATTATATCCTCTAAAGGAAAACCAAAGGAAAAAATACTTATTAGTAATTCTTAATTAGTAGTTTTTAAAATAAAGTATATTTGAGAAACACTTTCCACATATTACATTAAGATTAGCATTTTCATTGTTTTACGTGTATCACATTCAAGCACTTTACAATGGACCAAAGAAGAGACAAAAGAAGTGTTGATGTTTGATTCACGCGATACCTTTGAAAGGACAGGTAAATATTTTTTTATTTGATATAATATTTGTATTTTTCATTTTCATTTAATTGTTAATTCTCTATTCCACCTTTTAAGTATGTATTATTTAATGTCTGAACACACTGCTGCTTCTGTACCGAAGAATTTCCCAAATGTTGATCCATAAAGTATCTATCTATCTATATCATGAAACATTATTATTCTTATATAGTATATCAAATACAAAATGCAATGTTTGTCTGGTTCTGTTTTCTGTCTTATAAGTTATTTTGCATCAAACTTATTTTGCGTCTGCCACCAGCGACTT
This sequence comes from Trematomus loennbergii, assembly GCA_012861695.1. Classification (NCBI taxonomy): domain Eukaryota; kingdom Metazoa; phylum Chordata; class Actinopteri; order Perciformes; family Nototheniidae; genus Trematomus; species Trematomus loennbergii. The sequence continues at coordinate 39,335 of JAAOOA010000161.1, read as the reverse complement.
CTTCTGATCCCGTTTCATTTCGTACTGCTACGAAATAAGTTAAAGTATTATTTTAAACGTTTCGAGAAGGTCGCCCCCCGCTGAGCTGACCAGGATTTTTTTTTTTACATGTATTTATTTTTTCTTGTTATTTCTGACCTTTGTTTTTCTCCTGGGGTTTCTCCAGCTCGTCCTTGATGTCTCTGAGCGGCTGCTGCGCAGCGTTGAAGACCTGCATGAAGACACGTTAACGGTCAATGTTCAGGACGTGAGAAAACATCAAATAAAGTCTTCAGATTAAGGTGAGGAACATTTTTATTTTGGGGGCTATTTAGCCTCTATATGATGTGTTCTGTGGAACAAGCCGCCAGGAAATATCATTTCAACACCTCTTTTCAGGTTGGCTTTAATCAGCAACATCACCTTTTCATTTGATTTCTAATCATTATTATTCTTATTTTCTTACTTATTCATTTTGTCTTATGTTGTCCTTTATTTTATCGACAGGGATCATTACTTATTTTATTGTATTTTTATTATCACAGTCAGAATTTTGAAGAAAAAGTCATAATTTTGTGATTTTGAGGAAAAAGTCAAACTTTGGAGATTCTGAGAAAAAAATTACATTTTGAGGAAAAAGTCAGAATTTTGATAATCTGGGAAAAAGTCAGATTTTTTTTATTTTGAGGGAAAAATCTACATGTTTTTTGAGGAAAAAGTCAGAATTTGACATTTTGAGGAAAGCTGTCATCACAGATTAAACTTGTGTACTGGAGGCTGCAGGTACCTTGGTGATTTTGGTGAACTTAGTTGAGTTGAGAGACACTTTCCTAAAGTACTCATTGGGCTTCATGTTGTTCAGAAGAAGGACATCTCCGACTGAAAGGTCTTTGCTCTGCTCGGTGGCCTCGTCCCACAGGGTGACGCTGATTTCCTCAGCTTCCTGTTTCAGATTGAACTTTTGCTGATTTGTCTTCTTCTCCTTCACCTTCACTTTGTGGACGGGATCAATCTGAAAAAAAGCAGCAGAGAAAGCACAACAATTCTATTTCACAAAATGTTTAAACAAACTGCCTTTGTTTGATAAATATCATACCAATGACAGGTCCATTAGTTTATCTTTAGTTATCCGTCAATAAATAGGTTTATAAGATCTTGAAAAAGCATTTAAAAAATCTAAAAGACACATTTGTTGAATGCATTACCACCTAACCAGGCTCCATGAAGTAGGTCTGCAGTTTGAACTCACCTCGTGACTGTTCCTTCGACGCTCACGTGTGTCTGGGGACGAGATGATTTGATGTTTCTTTAATGGAGGTCAGTGGACTCTCAGGATAAAGCAGTCTCTCAGCTTCTCTCTCGAACTCCTCCGGGACGATGACAGGTTTTGTTACTGACACTTTGCTCGATGCGTTAACCTTCACATATATTCCATCTATTATTAGATCCCTGAAGATGTAGGAGCTCCCCTCTTTGATTTGTCGATGGAGATCTTTTCCGTACACCATCAGTTTGACGCTGGCCGTCTCGTCGGCGACGTCCAGATAAAAATAAAACTTCCCTTTCTTTGTCTTGGTGTCGTATTTGAGCAGCCCGGATTTTTTAACAACTTTCACAACAATTGCTTCCGTCTCAAGAATTCCACTGGATTTTAGATCAAGATGGATTTCTCCTGCCACAAAGAAAAAAAGCATCTCAATGAACGTAAATACAGTAATGTCTCAAAGCTGTAAGTCATAAATAAGAAATAAGCCTTTACCATGGGTGTAACTTTGGTCTGAGAAGTAATTCCATTTCCTGCCTTTCTATACATATATTAGGGACTATGGTGTTAAAAAATCCAAGAAAATATGTAGTGTATATGATGAGTGTGTAGATTGATCTAGTGTCCTCTCCATGTGAACCTGCTCTATTTGTGGGGGACCTCACCTCCTCTAGGGGGGTCCGAAGATTTTTTTCTTTTAATTGAAGTTAAAGGCATCAATCTGGTGACAGCAAAATTAAGAGAGTTATGCATACAACTCTCAACACTCATATGAAACAGAACTGTATATATTTCAATAATCAAAAAGCCATTAGAATATGCTCACAAGCAATAACACATCATTGATAAACTCCTCTCTCCTATCTTTATCTTACCTAGTCTGCATCCTATCTTTTTATTTATGCATATTTGACTAATCACTCCCCTTTCAAACTGTGTCTTTTTATTTTTTACTGACCTATAGCACACATTGGAAGGATTTCTTAACTTATTTTTTACAATGTTATTAAATAGATGGAGATATTTGTTTACATAGATGACCAAACCGTTTGAGACCCACTGAGTAATTTAGACTAAAGTTTACAATCTAATCACTCAGAGAGTCCTTTAGCTCAGGGTTCCCAACCCCCGGGCCGCGGACCGGTAGCTGTGAGTTTATCGTAATATTTGCAGAATTAAAATATATAAAATATATTTATCATAATGTTTTTCTTTAATTTTCGCACCGATACCAGTGATATTATTTCATCCAGTAGCTAGTTAAACTTCCACCAGAAAAGCGTTGAAAATGGCTTTTATGATGTTCCGAGGGATTCGGCGGCTCAGCCTCTTGTGCGCACGAGAATGTTACCGGTGCGCCAAGTAGGAAGAGGAGCGCACAGGAGACAACCGTTTGATTGCAGACTGTTATGTATGTGGGGAAATGGTGGTGCATACATTATTTGAGATATATTTCAAACTCGGACTTCATTTTTTAAGGACATGTCGGCCAGGGGTGTAGAGCTATTTGTTTAAGCACCGGATTGGCAAAACAGGAGAGTAAACCAGTCTGCCTTGATCTATGAATTAATGTCCGGGACTCTCACGGTATCTGTTGCCCGCAGCTGTTTTATAGAAGGAAACCCTCCTTCACTTCATGAAATGGCTGCAGCATCAGGAGGCAGCGGGACGTATACTCCGCCTCTGAGAAGTGCAGCACCAGCAGGTAAAGAGCTGTGCCTTTACTGTGTTTACCTTCATCAGAACAGCTTAAGAGTAGAGATGGGCGAGTCCTGATTCATCCGGATCATTAACCCGGATCCTAGAAATGAGCTGGTCGTGACGAGTCTCCCCCTCTCCATTAACCCGAGTCCTTGAGTCCCACACTTGGTGTGACGTACAAATTAAAACTATAAATTGCGTCACTCGCTACTCTCTTTATAACATGTAAAATCACATTACAACGTACCCCAGTCCATCTACCTACCCTTTAGCAAGTATACAGGATAGCTGCCTGCCAGAAGTTATCGTTTGGCTCAGGGGACGCGGATCAGTGAAACTTCCTGCAGACTCGTGGGGACTCAGAGGAGCCGACGGCTCCTAACCGTAATAGCATAGCAGATCCAGCAATCCATACTCGTCATGTGCACGAGCATAGCCCCTCCTCCAGCACCCGGCTCCCGCGCTATCAACAGCAGACTCGCAGATTCGCAGAATCCTGACTCGCTGCAACACACAGCGGATCAGACTCGTGCGGACTCGGAGCCGTAACCATATAGCAGCAGATCCAGAGATCCAGCAGACTCGTCGTCATGCACGAGTCCACAGCAGACTCAGATTCGCAAATCCAGACTCGTGCGGACTCAGAGGAGCCGACGGCTCCTAACCGTAATAGCATAGCAGATCCAGCAATCCATACTCGTCATGTGCACGAGCATAGCCCCTCCTCCAGCACCCGGCTCCCGCGCTATCAACAGCAGACTCGCAGATTCGCAGAATCCTGACTCGCTGCAACACACAGCGGATCAGACTCGTGCGGACTCGGAGCCGTAACCATATAGCAGCAGATCCAGAGATCCAGCAGACTCGTCCTCATGCACGAGTCAACAGCAGACTCAGATTTGCCAAATCGCAAAATAACCCTTTTTTTTGTGATCACACATTTTTTATTAAAGCAAAATACACTGTGTAGCGGAGGTTAATATAACGTCAGTTTAATAGATAGATAGATAGATAGTACTTTATTGATCCCAAATTGGGAAATTGTTGTTACAGCAGCATAAAAGGCATTTTACAATAAAACAAAACTACAAAATTACAAGAATAGAAAGAAAAATAAAATAAAATATAAAATATAAAATATACATGTCGAAATAGAAAATACATGCAGATATTATATATATATATATACATAATTTATATATATTCAAAATATTGGAATAATATATGCTCGTGAAATGCATCAACTTTTCGGTTTCACCGATAGGATTTCTACGGTCTTGGTGATGCTGACTCATATGACTCAAATGACTCGTATGATCCGGATCTCTTCAATGACTGACTCAGAAGACCCTGAGTCCGTAAAAGGATCCGGATTTGCCATCTCTACTTAGAGTGACTGCAGGCTGCTACGTGTTAACCACACACACCTCTACACACACACACACACACACACACACACACACATACACACATACACACACACACACACACACACACACACACACACACACACACACACCACACACACACACACACACACACACACACAACACACACACACACACACACACACACCACACACACACACACACACACACACACACCTCTACGCACATCGAACTGCCCGATTATTCCCCCTATTACTCGTTTTATGAAGGAGATGTCCGGTCACCAAGGCGCATGATGTGGTGTGTGTGTGCTCTGCTCAGCTCAGCCAACCCAGTCTCACATCTAAACGTGTAATAACTACGTTGGTCCACAACTTGGGACGTAATATTTCTACAAAAACGCCTCTGAAATTGTAGGATCCCTACGTTTTTTTTCACCATTCATTTCCAATGGCTGGCGTCTATGTCACGTGATCTTCAACTTTCTCTCCGCAGAAATTAAAAAACATGGCCGACCTTCGTTTTATTCTCGGTAGAAAATGCCTATTTTAAGGTTAGTTTGGCCATTAAAATGCGTTTTGATGTCATTTGATGCGAGAAATATGAGTTGTTATTTCAGATTATGTGTGCAGTGGATGTACATGATCTTTAGTTTGCTAGTTATTACGAAGAATACTTCAGGAAATTGTGTAAATACAACGTTTTCATTGTTACCAAGGTGGTTGCTAGGGACGCTGCTATCGATATTATGTCTGTTATGTTGTGTAACTGTTTAATGGTGTTATCTTTATTGCTACCCGGCATCTAAAATTGTGGCATAGATACGTTATTTTCCATTATGCTCTCTATATATTGTCTTTATTATGCTTTAAACCAGTGGTTCTCAACTGGTGGGTCGCGACCCAAAAGTGGGTCGCGGACCCGTTTCAAGTGGGTCGCGGATGTGTGAGTGAAGAAAAAAAAGTTGAAAAAAAAATTGGATTTTTTTTTTTTTTTTGGGAAAAAATGCAAACTTTTATTTTGAAGGACCGATTTTCTAACGCTGTGCATGCAGTAGGCGTTGGACTGGAAGTACCGGAGACCATAAATGGTTTTGAAAACTTCTGTCACGTAGTGATCATCTTCTCAATAAAACATCTCTGCTGATGTTTTTTCGAGTCTTCTGGCCAATCAGAATCAAGATTGTTGCCGGAACTCCCCACGGAGAATAACTGAGGTAGAACTATTCTTTATACATCCATGGGTACAACTTCAGATAGAAATGAACACATAATGAAATATGACCCCCGGTTTGATGATCGACAGGTCACAGAACAATGGGGGCTATCTACCCTTACCCACAATTTAAAGTAAGTCACACAGAATCTCCTCTTTACTCTTCTCTCAGCAAGCTGTCAGAACTAAGTGAAAAACAAACAATGGCATAAAATATTATTAATATGTCGGGTAGTAATAGATTTATTTATTTCCTTCTCAGAGTGTACCAGAATGCGTAGTTTATGTTAGTATTTCTAAAAATCTCCTGGGGGAGAATCCCCCAGACCCCCCTGCTGGGGTTGGGTTTTCAGCATGTGTGCCTTTTATATAGTTCAGCTTTGATTCCATCATCTCATTAAACCTTTTTTAAAAGCATACTTTAGTTCTGTGAAGGGATATATGCACTGTACTTCACTTTTATTAATATTGTATTCTGAAAAGCGTATATATTACGGCACGATTTTTTGTTGAATAGATTTGAGTGCTTCAAAATGTTGGGTCACGATCTATTGACCAAGTAAAAAGTGGGTCCCGAGGCCTGACCAGTTGAGAACCACTGCTTTAAACAGTGTCTCGGGCTTTGGCTATAGGGCGGCTCAAAGTATTTTGTCCGGCCGTTGTGAAGACTGCTTTGTTTATTGTCCTTGTTTTAGTTTTAAATAAAGCATATTCAATCGAGACATGCCAAACATGTGACGTCATATGACGCGTCGCATCTGCGCACAGGGAGCAGGGAGACCCCGAGATCCGTATTCCCCGTATTTTTTAAATAACGAGATTTTCAATCACGGGCGCGCATCAAACGTGTGACGTAATGTGGTATTAAAAGTATTAAAAGAGGTGAAAATCACTACAAGTCTGGGCATGTTGAGAGCTGTACATACACACACATTTCATAGTCTTATATTTCAACAGTTTTACGACAAACTGTGACTTTTTTGACATGGAAATTATTATTTAAGATTAACAAACATCATATGTGTAATTCGTGGCACAATTCAAACGGGATCGAAAGATAATCTTTCTCTCTCCATTGACTTCAATGCATAACTTTTCCGAAATAAGGTCCCATGGAGGAACCCGGAAGTTTGACGGACATTACCCACAATCCTCTGTAGCAACCATAGACTGTATACAAAAATTAAATAATACATTATTCCGAGTGTGCTTGCTTTTCTCTTTGAAAGTCATCACATAACGGCATTGTAATACACGTTTCGGCTGCATTAAATATGACATATCTGCCGTAGTTAACTCTATGTATAGAGCCCTGATGACAAGACTTCTAGACAAACAGGAACTGCCGCCAAAACTGAAAACGTGACGTGGATCTTAAATATATAAGCAATTAAACAACATCTTACATTTCTTTTCACACAATACGTCTCCTTGCAGTATCAACACTAATTCGGCTGACTTTTATATTTGATCCAATTGGTAGATAGGCTGTATTTACACCATAACGGTGCACAGCTGATAGAAAGGGATCCTACTGGTTAAAGCACGTTATTGCATTTTATAATTGTATTATTAGATATTAATAGGATCCCTATAAAGTATATTCTTTACTCGTCGTTATTCTCTACTAATAGTTAATCAAAGACTGTATATAATGACTATTTTGCACATCCCATTCAAGATTTCAAGATTTAAGGTTTATTGGCATATCATATTATACACAACTACGGTGGAGTTATGCAATGAATGAAAAACTTGGGTCGCAGGTTCCTCAACAGTGCATTAAGACATCTATCAATATGTGTGTACCTCCACCATTACATTGTCATATTCTGCACATTTCTTATACTATCTACATACATCTTATAAGAGTATAATACATATGTATAATATCAGTTAAAATAAGTGCTTAAACATAGTTAACATTGCTGGAGGTATACACACATATTGATAGATGTCTTGTAATGCACTGTTGAGGAACCTGCGACCCAAGTTTTTCATTCATTGCATAACTACACCTAGCTGTGTATAATATGATATGAGTGAGACTGTGTTGGCAAACGCGCTGCAGCTTCAGAAAGGATGCAGATATAAACTCACAAATGTTCCACATGAAGAAACATCTTCAGCAACTTGACATCACATGCAGCATTTAGAGAACATTCAGCAACTTGAGGAAACATGCGCAGCGTTTACTAAAAGCTGCAGAAACCAAACGCTGAAGAAGCTCAAAACACAATGGAGACCAGGGGACACTAAAGAGTGACGCACAAAGCTGGGAGACCAGGGGACACTAAAGAGTGACGCACACAGCTGGAGACCAGGGGACACTAAAGAGTGATGCACACAGCTGGGAGACCAGGGACACTAAAGAGTGACGCACACAGCTGGGAGACCAGGGGACACTAAAGAGTGACGCACACAGCTGGGAGACCAGGGGATACTAAAGAGTGACGCACACAGCTGGAGACCAGGGGACACTAAAGAGTGACGCACAAAGCTGGGAGACCAGGGGACACTAAAGAGTGACGCACACAGCTGGGGGACCAGGGGACACTAAAGAGTGACGCACAAGCTGGGAGACCAGGGGACACTAAAGAGTGACGCACAAGCTGGGGACCAGGGGACACTAAAGAGTGACGCACACAGCTGGGAGACCAGGGGACATAAAGAGTGACGCACACAGCTGGAGACCAGGGGACACTAAAGAGTGACGCACACACTGGGAGACCAGGGGACACTAAAGAGTGACGCACACAGCTGGAGACCAGGGGACACTAAAGAGTGACGCACACAGCTGGAGACCAGGGGACAGTAAAGAGTGACGCACACAGCTGGGAGACCAGGGGACACTAAAGAGTGACGCACACAGCTGGGAGACCAGGGGACACTAAAGAGTGACGCACACAGCTGGGAGACCAGGGGACACTAAAGAGTGACGCACACAGCTGGGAGACCAGGGGACACTAAAGAGTGACGCACACAGCTGGGAGACCAGGGGACACTAAAGAGTGACGCACACAGCTGGGAGACCAGGGGACACTAAAGAGTGACGCACACAGCTGGAGACCAGGGGACACTAAAGAGTGACGCACACAGCTGGAGACCAGGGGACACTAAAGAGTGACGCACACAGCTGGGAGACCAGGGGACACTAAAGAGTGACACACACAGCTGGGAGACCAGGGGACACTAAAGAGAGACACACACAGCTGGGAGACCAGGGGACACTAAAGAGTGAGGCACACAGCTGGGAGACCAGGGGACACTAAAGAGTGAGGCACACAGGGAGACCAGGGGACACTAAAGAGTGACGCACACAGCTGGGAGACCAGGGGACACTAAAGAGTGACGCACACAGCTGGGAGACCAGGGGACACTAAAGAGTGACGCACACAGCTGGGAGACCAGGGGACACTAAAGAGTGACGCACACAGCTGGAGACCAGGGGACACTAAAGAGTGACGCACACAGCTGGGAGACCAGGGGACACTAAAGAGTGACGCACACAGCTGGGAGACCAGGGGACACTAAAGAGTGACGCACACAGCTGGGAGACCAGGGGACACTAAAGAGTGACGCACACAGCTGGGAGACCAGGGGACACTAAAGAGTGACGCACACAGCTGGGAGACCAGGGGACACTAAAGAGTGACGCACACAGCTGGGAGACCAGGGGACACTAAAGAGTGACGCACACAGCTGGAGACCAGGGGACACTAAAGAGTGACGCACACAGCTGGAGAGACCAGGGGACACTAAAGAGTGACGCACACAGCTGGAGAGACTCCAAAAAAACAGCTCCTAAGTTCTAACCCTATCGTCTATTCCTTGACCTCGGAGTGAAACGTCATGGGGTTAAGGGATAGTGGATAGGAGAATTCAAAAGGATTTAGGAGAAGAGACTGCGGCACTTTAGAGAATCCGACTGCACTTTCACTATCCAACGTGTTTATGATGCGCCAGCGGAGGTCATAAATGTGCGCCTGCTGCTGTGGGGAAACTATGGAAACTACAGTTTTCTATACAGCGGACTACAACATGGATGTTTAATAAGAACGAGGGACTACTGTAAACTCATCTAGAGACTCTGCACGTGCTCTGATGCTGTTGTTTTATGCTTTATGAACGTGGACAACAGAGAAACATATTCTTCATGACCAAAGTTGGAATTGAAATAAAAAAGGAAAGTGAAACTTATGCTCGTCACCCTCTCCCTCCGGTCCACATTAATACAAATGATCCCAATACGTATGATTGTATGAAAAGATCTTAAAATCAATACAAATGTATTTATTATAAACGTTAGTCCTTAACATCTATCACTGTGTATATCACCATTCAAACATCTTTTAAAAGTTGAACAAACCCCACACAGCTCAGTAAAGACTGTGAAATGTTGACTTTATTTGATCATTTCAGTTAAAACTAACGTTCATATTTCTCTTTTTGATTATAATACTGATGAACGTTCAAAACAAAGCACTTTGGCAACTTACCACATACGTTTTAAAATGCTTAATAAGCACCGTAACTTTCATGATATCATTTCTCGTTCATAATCGGTTGTTTCTGTGAACGGCTGACTGTTGTGTGACGGCAAATGCTGCGGCTGCAAGGCATTGTGGGGCAGCATTTTCTCCTCTCCTTTAGGTTAGGGAGGTCCAGTGGTTCCTAGGCTAAAGGAGGTTATAAAGGAAGTTTGAAACCTCCTTTCCTTTTAATTTAGAGAATTCGAACGGCACTTATCATGGCTGCCACTGAGGGACTTCCGGGTCATTTCACTCCGTTAGGAAGGTTCCTAAGCTAAATGGACTATTCGAATGCAACCCAGAGCTTGGTAACGTTCAGGATTATAAAGCTGGATTGGTTGGTGATTGGCTAATGGTAACACAACTCAAAGAAACATAGTGACATCATAAAGTGACCAAAATCTGATCAGCTGATTTCAGACAGGTTTTTATACAGATGGATCAGGACAAAAAGAGAGGGGGTCTTTGTTCCTGTTTCAGAGTCTCTGAACACATGTTGATGTATACGAGATATGAAGAAGATGGTCGTACACTTGACTGATGATTTCTAATTTATTGAAAACTCCAAAAACCAACGTAAGAGCCACACAAAGACAAAAACAACAAATAGATTTAAGCTACATCCATATGAGCATTACTTTAGAATACCATTCAACAGGTGAACTTCAAATAGTTAGCAAAGTTATAATCATACTTGCCAACCTTGAGACCTCAGAAATCGGGAGAAATTAAAAACCACCGCGCCGGGGGGGGGGGTTGCTAGTGGATCGCCGGAGAACTGTTAGCACCGGAGCCTCGCAGCGGGGAAACTGACTTTTAAAGATGAAAAGAACATCTACACATACTTGTAGTTGTAAGTGCAATGCATTGCTGCCTGTAGCACCATCCTTGATGAGGACCAGGAAAGGAGTGAGCAGAGGGTAAAGTTGTCCATTCTTGTTCTGTGACTATCTTCCTCACCATGCTGAACACCCTCTCAGACTTTCAGTTGCGCGCGCTACTAAAGAGATGCGCTGCCATGGAAACCAAACAATGGTGTAGCTGTATTAAAGTCCTCAGTGGAAACAGTCGTGAGTAAATCTGATTTTGTCAGAAATCGGGAGAAATGCGGGAGAAATATGACCCCGGGAGGAAACCGGGAGAGGGCAGTGAAATCGGGAGTCTCCCACGAAAATCGGGAGGGTTGGCAAGTATGGTTATAATACAGTAAACGAAGACTCAAACCACATGTTTATATTACAGTAACACTAACCCTGAGCCTCTTGCTAACACTTACATTTAAACTTTATCTTTTGATATCGCCATATTTAAATGTTGATATATCCGTTAATATCTGTACTTTATCTCCGTTCTTTTTCTCCGTCTTTGCGTTGGGAACAGTAACTTCCTGCTAATAGCGCAAAGTCGCCTTCAAAATAAAAGCATGTCTATATAAAACAGGAAGTTAAGACATGAATACGATTGCAATGAAAGTAACAAAAATAACTCCTTTTCAGGTTCAAAGAACACACATTGGGTTATTTACATAAACTATTCATATTGCAAATACATGTTTTAACCAGGAAGGGAAGACGGACATGGACATGACCCATGTGATCTGCAATATCGCAATATATCGTATCGCAATACTTATCATATCGTAGAATCGCAATACTATCGTATCGTGGCTTAAGTATCGCGATAGTATCATATCGTGGGGAGCCTGGTGATTCCCACCCCTACTAAGTACAGTACTTGAGTCCTTGAGTAAACCACCATGGGGTTTTCCTGTTGTACCTCTTGAATGCAGCACTTTGGCAAACATAGTGGATCTGCCCATTGATTGTTAAATACTCCAACAATAAATGGCTTCCTTCTTGGACACTTCAGATAATCAAGCCGGGTGTTTTTCCGTCATTGTGCTGACAGAAAAACAAACAAGTCCGAGCACATTTTCTACCTGTGGAGCCTGAGGGCTCAGGGTGAGTTTCTGGGTGGAGTTGATCAGGCTCTGGATTTCACCGCTGGCGTCGGAAACCTCTGAACAAACAAAAAAACTTTCCTGGTCCATTTCGCTGAAAATGATAAAACAATAATAATAATAATAATAATAATAATAATAATAATATTTATAGTGTGTGTGTGTGTGTGTGTGTGTGTGTGTGTGTGTGTGTGTGCTCCTAAGTCAGCTGGTTTGCTCATTGCGGCTAAACAAATACATTTAAAAAAGTTTAACACACTGAAAATGATCAAAATAATAATAATATATGATAAATAACATTTATAATGTGTGTGTGTGTGTGAGAGGTGTGATTTGTGCCAAAGAACAGATAACTAAGCTAACTGAGCGGAGAACTGACGTGTCAACGTGCGCCAACGCCTCCATCAATTGTGAATGGGTTGACGTAGAATACAGGCGACGTCACGACGATGTCAGACGTCAGACGTCACGGCGACGTACCATAGGTGCGCTCAAAGTACGCGCTCACGTAGCGGTGGCGTAGCTTAGAAAGCTCTATCTTAGATATGCGTGTTGATAACGTACGTGTGGATAAGCGTGTACATAAGCGCGTGAATAACGTACGTCTCGCCTCCGTTAGCATTGTATAGCATTATCCTATATTATATTTTTCGAATGATTCCGCTCCTAGTTTGGAGAGTGTTACAGGTAGCCTACAGTTTCTCATCGGCACAGTATTGGTATCAGAAGAGAGGGGAATTAATAATCATTAGTATGAGAATATTTGCTGGTGTTGTACTCGAGACCAACGGTATTGGTCTTGGAATCGACTGCATTTGGTTTCGTATTGTCTCTGTATCGGACCTATAGGACTCGAGATTTTATGTCAAGACCGGTTAAGACCGGCTGTGGCTGGGGATGTGATGAGGGTCGGGAACCGAAATCTGGTTCCGATTTGGAACAAATAACAATTGTCCGGTACGGGGATTAATAAATTGTGTCTAGCAGCTCTCGATTGCCAGTTTGTGGCTTGTATGTCTTGTGAACGCAACGCTGGCATGATGTGGCCTGCTGACATGGCCTCTAATAAACACACAGGACTAAAATAATACGTGTTTAATTCAGCCCAGATGCAGTGACTGCAGGCCAAATCAATTAATGCGGCATATATTGAAGGTGTTCAAAGTTGCACCGGTATGAAGCGCAGTGAGAACCACGCACCTGTCAGACCAGACCTTTATATATATACAGTCTATGTGTCAGACTAGCGAATGGGCACATTTACATTTCAGGAGAATAATGAAGATGTGATGGTTGTTCCACTCTCCGTTTCTCACGAGACCAGCGCACTGCTGCTAAGTTAGTGGCAGGCCCTGTGTGACTGGAGACTATAAGGCTACACAAAACCCAAACATGTCCTTAATGTTACTCAAGGCAAATATATGTAATATAACCGTTAGACTGCAGCTAACTGTGGGGCTACAAACCCCTCATACTGTGAGTGAATCACTTGAGATGGTTATGTTGTCTAAAGGGGAGACAATCATTATGGTTTTAGGCCATGCAAATACAGGGTCAACTAAGTGATAAAATAAGTGTTGCATAATATATGTTCTTGAATAATGTTATTTCATAAATAGTTGTTAATGTAATGATTACATATTCTCCTTATTCAGTTCCACTATCAGATGATGCTGATGGTGATGGCCCTGAGGGAGAGATGCAGAGCTTAGTGGACAGAACTGGCAGGTACAGAGGAAACTGTTTCAATAGGCTATGTCTATGAAAACACTGAACAAAACAAAGGAAATGTAATGACAACAGTATAAGCAAGCTATGTCCATGTTCTCTCAATAAGTTACTATAGTTATTGATCAGAGTTTAATCCATTTGAGGTCCACCCCCAAATAAAACATGTTCACATGGAAAGGTTCCCAAATACATATGCACACCTTTTTTTAACAATATCCTATGTCCATATGTTTCTATTTAAGTAGTAGATTCAAACTGTAGGGCTATCACTACGGGCAGCAACGTTGTAAATATTGACGATACATCCAGCAAAACGCCCCCAAACAAAACTAGTAGTGGCCTGGCTGGGTGTATAATTCCCGGCCTGACCTATGGTCCCAGTCCGGCCCTGCTGACACATCACACACCCGTACACTACACACATTACTGATTAACTGATATCACAATTGAGTTACTCTCTTTAAATAAATATACTGTATTTGGAAAATAATCATGTCCTTGTTTTGTCCGTCCTTGTGCCAGGGCTCCCTATTGTTGTATGTAGGTTATTCTTGGTTTTAGAATGAATTCAGTAATGGTGTGTGTGTAACACAAACATAATAAATCATTGGATAGTGTTTCTATATAATAGAAATAAAGTAATGTACTCAGTGCGAGTTATTACTTTCTTCCTTTACTTGGCATTCTTCAAAAATATACAGACATTGCAGCACATCGTTTCACGTCTTTGTACTTTCTCAGCATTAAAGTGCAATGTGTTGGCGAACCTTTGTTTCCTCCGACAGCTCACTTAAAGGTATATTCAATTCAATAGCTTTATTAGCATGACCTCAGTTACATATAGTATTGCCAAAGCTGTATAGTTGCAACATCTATACAAAATATATATATATACAATATATATATACTCCCCCTTGTGGCCAAAGGGGGACACAACTCTTGTCTTCAGACGTATGCTTGAGTGCAGCAAAATGTAGCACAGTGACTATTTTGTCAACTAAATATCATAAAACAATACATATTTTAGTAAACGGGACATTATAATCTCTGCACAGTAACTCTATATTTGCCTCTACCATGGTGCTGAAATGAAATGAAATAAAATAAACAATATATAGGGGTTGCCTCTTCTCTGAACTTCTATGTATACTGCATCCCTCCAAATCAAATAAACCATAAACAAATACATAAAGTCGTGTTCACTGCAGCGATCTATTTCACACACAAAACTATATGAAAACGTGGTGATATGCAGTTTTCTCCTGGAGACCAAGGGAAGACAGGCTTCTCCTGTTTTTTCAGACTTTGTTATCATTTTGATAATTAAAAATATATATTCTTGTCTGTGGTTGTTTTTGCATTCAGGGCATACAAGAGGTGTAACATTATTTTAATGCCAAAACTATATTGAAATAGAGTCTAGCTTGAACAGCAACGTAGCTGTAACATTACTGGGTTATTTGGTGATAACTAAGTAAAGTAACTTCAGACGCAGACGTCACGTAGCTTCTCAGACGAGGGGTGGGGACGAGAGTGTCACGTTACTTCTCTTGCGGCATAGTTCACGGCATGGTAGGCGACGATCGACACGATTGTCTGCTCAGTGAGTTCGTTCTTTGGCACAAATCACACCTCATATGTGTGTGTCTGTAGCACAGCCTGAACTCAAGCCCTCCTCCATCCGATGTATGGGATCAGGTTTGAAAATGATAAAAATAATAATAATATATGATAAATAACATTTATACTGTGTGTGTGTGTGTGTGTGTGTGTGGTGTGTGTGTGTGTGTGTGTGTGTGTGTGTGTGTGTGTGTGTGTGTGTGTGTGTGTGTGTGTGTGTGTGTTGTAGCACAGCCTGAACTCAAGCCTTCCTCCTGGTCCG
This sequence comes from Trematomus loennbergii, assembly GCA_012861695.1. Classification (NCBI taxonomy): domain Eukaryota; kingdom Metazoa; phylum Chordata; class Actinopteri; order Perciformes; family Nototheniidae; genus Trematomus; species Trematomus loennbergii. Next base: position 23,683 of record JAAOOA010000161.1, on the reverse strand, counting down.
CATGGACCTAAACTGGGTGCTCTCTCGTGCGTAATCATGGGTGCGCCTGGGTGGGCCTGGGTTCGCCCAGGCCCACCCAGGCCCACCCACCAGAAGGCTGAACAATTATCTGTCACAGCCAGTGAATTTAGCATATTGTAAATTGTCTAACTTTCAATACTCTTTTATTTTTCTAAAATTGAACATTGTATCTTGCTTCTTTATGAATTCAGATATTCGGGTCAGTGCCTACAGCATACCAAACGCTTTACATTTAGTATAGAATAGAGCAAAGTCAAATATAATATATAATATATTTTTTAAGGAGCTCCATGTATGGGATCAGGTTTGAAAATGATAAAAATAATATTAATATATGATAAATAACATTTATACTGTGTGTGTGTGTGTGTGTGTGTGTGTGTGTGTGTGTGTGTGTGTGTGTGTGTGTGTGTGTGTGTGTGTGTGTGTTGTGTGTGTGTGTGTGTGTGTGTGTGTGTGTGTGTGTGTTACCAGCTGCAGGTTCCATCTCCTTGGGCACTGCTCCTAAGTCAGCTGGTTTGCTCATCGCGGCTAAACAAATACATTTAAAAAAGTTTAACACACTGAAAATGATAAAAATAATAATAATATATGATAAATAACATTTATACTATTTGTGTGTGTGTGTGCGTGTGTGTGTGTGTGTGTGTGTGTAGCACAGCCTGAACTCAAGCCTTCCTCCTGGTTCGCATGGACCTAAACTGGGTGCTCTCTTGTGCGTAATCATGGGTGGGCCTGGGTTCGCCCAGGCCCACCCAGGCCCACCCACCAAAAGGCTGAACAATTATCTGTCACAGCCAGTGAATTTAGCATATTGTAAATTGTCTGACTTTCAATACTCTTTTATTTTTCTAAAATTGAACATTGTATCTTGCTTCTTTACGAATTCAGATATTCGGGTCAGTGCCTACAGCATACCAAACGCTTTACATTTAGTATAGAATAGAGCAAAGTCAAATATAATATATAATATATTTTTTAAGGAGCTCCGAAGTATGGGATCAGGTTTGTGCCGTTAAGATCAAGCAAAACTAAGAGTTTAAGAGAAAAAAAAAACTCAGTCAAGTTAAATAAATGTCATCTCAAACGTAAATCTATAACTTGCAAACAAATAATTTGTGTAATCATGTAAACTATTCGTCTTTTTATAACATATCTTTTTGTTTGCAGCTCTCTTTGCTTCTTTCTCAATTATCAGACTTTTGCCCTCGCTGCGGGCTATAGTAACCCTTAAGTAACCCTTAAGTAATCCTTAAAGTAACCCTTAAGTAACCCTTAAAGTAAGCCTTAAGTAACCCTTAAAGTAAGCCTTAAGTAACCCTTAACCCTTAAAGTAAGCCTTAAGTAACCCTTATAGTAACCCTTAAGTAACCCTTAAAGTAAGCCTTAAGTAACCCTTAAAGTAAGCCTTAAAGTAAGCCTTAAGTAACCCTTAAATAACCCTTAAAGTAAGCCTTAAGTAACCCTTAACCCTTAAAGTAAGCCTTAAGTAAATGTATGATGACATGTATCTCACAGATAGATTTTCTGAACAAACTGAGTATGAACTTACTGCGTCTCTTCCTTCAACCTCAGCCCGGGTTTTCACACACGGTATATTTTTCTATCTGATTTATAAAGAGCGAGTCAGAGGAGCGGGAAGTCTGAACCTGTTTGGATCGTACCAACTGAAATCTTGAATTGCTGTCAATTTGGAATAGTACAAATATATAAGAGTTAAATAAAGAGAAATTATTAAATACATTTGAGGAAAAAAATTAACGGGAGTAAAGATTATGATGGAAATATTTATTTCTTATAATTTTTGTTAAATCGAATGGCATTTTATTTTGCATTATTTGTCAGCTTCAGGCTTGGTGTTTTTGTTTATGAATAATAAATCAGACCAGATAAATACTAAAGTAAACAAAATAAATGACTGGGGGAACATGGAATAGGGGAACGTTTTAATTAGTTAATTACGTTATAATACATTTAAAAAAAGAGTTAAACGTCAAATAAATACATGTAAAAACACATTTCAAATACATGATAATTATTGTTAGTTAACATTGTTTTTCTGATTCTGGATCGCTGAACATTAACCGATTTATAAACACAACAATAACACCAGGTTCTTTATTAATGTAAAGTTAACCTGTTCCACCCTGAGCCTGTTTTTCAGGTCTCAGGCTCGAAAATGCCATTCCCAGAACAAATGACCATATCTTCCCTTCTAAAAGGGTTAAATTAATAATCTTTATTCTCAAAGTAATGATAAACCTGTGAGTTGGATGTAGAAAAGTCAGAATCAATATAGATGTTTTTTATTTTAAAGAAAATTCAGATTGAACATAATAAAAAACTGTAAATTATAGTGTCCGTCCAAAAATTATTTTTTACTTATAGTGAAAACTACCCTTGGATGATGGGTTAGTAGACTAAAAGCTTTAGGAATCCAAAGTACAACATATTATAAGTACCCTGTATCAAGATTGATGCAAAACAAGTGACATTTGAGCTTTTTAGAGAGGTTTAGCAAAAAACCACTTCTGGGGTCATTTGGGTGGATTTGACCTATCTCTGGCCCCCCTTGCTCGATTTTGATGAATGCTCTATAACCGCTAGAGCCAATGGAATCGAGGGAAAGTTATATACACACCAAAACGTTAACAAATAAGGAGTGAGAGTGACGCGTTACCAAAACCAGAAGCTGCTACCATTAGCAGCTAACTTTTTCTCTCCGAGTTTTTACATAAAAATGGAATTATGGATTATAAATAATTTTTTCAAAGGCACAGGTACATTATCAACCTATGGATCAACAGATTCAGCCGCGTTCTTTCTCGTTTTAATGCCATTGAACACGTCTTTTGATCAGATTGACAGCTACGGTGAGACGATCTCCCGTAAAAGCTCCGTAAAGGTACGTGTTGTGATGTCTGTGTTTGCTTCCCCTGTCGCGGGTTCGGATCGCTCAGTGATGATACTATACCTAAATAATCTGTGGAGTCTCAGCTTTAATCAGATATATTTTATATGCAGTTACGATAAGTAATAAGGGTATCTTTATCTTGAGTTCTGTGCTAAGTGCGTTAGCATTTTTTCGCTTAGTGCTAATTCAGAGGCTTGGTATTACCCTTGTGTTTTGGTAAAAATGGTTCATATCTTCAGTTAGCTGAGATTCTTCCCGTTAATCTGGTGCTACACATTAATAGTTTCATAAATGTTAAAAAGCCCTGAGACACAGTCTCGAAAAAAAACGGTGGGGGGGTCCACTGGGGGGATCGTCGTCCTTAAGAGGTTAATTAAACTAATAACTTCAAACATAAGCTATCAAAAACAGGGAGATACATTATTAAATTAAGATTGAGTTTTTTTAAAAGTCAGAATTTTTTGATTTTGAGAAAAAAGTCAGCATTTTGATATATTTAGCAAAAAGTCAAAATGTCGAAGTTTGAGATTTCGAGGAAAACATTCATTTGCAGAACTCCCCTTCAGATGTTCTCAGGGTCTGCCATTTTGATGATTCTGTTTCCTTGTATTTCAGCCTCCACTGAGAGCGGTATTCTTTCAAGGAGATCTTTGTCAAAGCCTTTCTTCAGCTGGAAGTCGAGCGTGTTCGCCAGAAGTCGAGACGACACGACGAGCGTGAGCAGCTTCGTGTCTAAATCCACCTCCAGTTCAGTCTCCTTCAGCGTGGCTTCCTTGATCCCTCTAATCTTGAGAGTCACTTTCCGGATGCCGACACTTTGAACCTGCATGAAGACACGTTAACGGTCAATGTTCAGGACGTGAGAAAACACGTGAGAAAACATCAAATATAGTCTTCAGATTAAGGTGAGGAGCATTTTGTTTTTGGGGCTATTTAGCTCCCATTAGGCCTGTCACGATAATTAATTTTGTTGGACGATACATTTTTACGGAAATTATTGCAATAAACGATAATATTGTCGGCACCGTAAGACCATTTTAGACCACTGACATAATGATAATATATAATAATAATTCAAGTACATCCTTTCAAACAGAACTTTTTATTGAACATTCAACATTGCAAATGAAATGTGAAATAATATATTTTTTTAAATTAAGTAACAATATATATATAAATATATATATTGTTACTTTATTTTTTTAAATAAATTAATGTATTTGTTTTATTTATTTATTATATATAATTTAAATATTATTTCACAAAACCACCATGGTTTCCACCGCTCAGAGCCCGACTGGTGCTGCCGCTGCTGCATCATGGCATCACCATTTACGTTTCTCCCAAACGCCGCTCACACAACAACAATAGGGGACTACGTCGGGTCGATGATCGTGTTTCTTATAATCATACGAAGCCAGATTAAATTAAATAACTACTAATCAACCCTTGTACTTTTCTCCTGAGTGCCGTGGTTAATTGTTTATTGATGTGGTTCAGCGGTATTTACCGACCGCTGCAGTGCTGCTGGTCCACCGGAGTTTATTCTACTCAAGGCAGCGGCCGCTGTAAAGTCTTCACTGTCTGACTGTCACACAAGCAGCTGATAAATATCCCCCATCCCCATAAGTGAATGTGTTTCAGTATGCATTGATTCCATCCGATAGCTGCTATAATACAAAACAACAGGAAAACGTCGAACGTCGAATGCTCCAAATACCACCCCTTTCATGTGAACGCGCACCTAACTAGATAGGACACGCTGGCTTGAGCGATCCACTTGATAACCAGCGTCGTAGTACAGTTTAGCGAGAGCGCGTATGTTTTGGATTGGGCCAACCGGCTAACTCAAACATATCCAGGTTAGGAAAATCCGGCTTCGTAGTACAGGCCTCTGCTCTCCACAATAATCAATAAGAGCGAACGGATGGTCAAAGTAAGGTAAAAATAAACAGAATCACATTAAGCCTGGTTAGTGTTGCCTGACTTTATAAAGTGTGTTTTTTTTATAAGTGTGTGGTCACGTTCTGGTAACTTTGCTCAGCGCTACTGCTTGTTACAACTTGTATTTGCTGTACTCGCCACTAACTGTTATTGTTCAGGTTAATCTCGCCCCCCTCCGAATTAAGCGTGAAGTATTGGTTCTTGGTTCTTGCCGGGCAGCCGAGTGGGGTCAGCTAAGAACCGGTTTTCGGTGCTTAGAGCCGGCTCCGCTGCGGTGGAAATAGGAAGAAACAGAGCTAAATCAGGCTGTAGCCTGGAACCGGCTCTGGAACCAACACATTCTCACTCCCAACTCGGCCTATGTTGACTTTATGTCAGGGTCCCTGTCGTCACTTTCCAACGCAGTGGGGGCCCTTTAGCTTCGAGTTTCAACTATCAGGGAGTCCCATTGACTTGCATAGAGCTCCCTGAACGTTGGTAATAGACGAGTTGGGATCGCGGCGAAATGCTCTCCGCAGATCGATTCTCACAGCGTTTATCAACCTTTTTCTAACTCAATATCAAGCCACACTTATTGTGTTTACTTCTTTATTTTAATTGAATAATTTCGGGCTTTTGTTGCTGTCAGTTATGGGGAGAGTAGGGGCTCAGAAAACTGACATCTGTATTGTTTCGTCGTTTTTTCCTTCTAATTTTGTATTCTTTTCTAAACCACACACTGTTATTTACTCAACAATAAGACACAATTATCCTTGTGTTTAATTATTTGTTTGATTGTATAATGTCGGACTTTTGGAGTCCGTCAGGACCGAGGGTCGGAGCAGCTCATTCGAAGACAGGAAGCTGTATTTTTAAAATAAGAGTTCATTTTAATATTATGTTTAATAATATATTTTTTATTAACTAGACCACTGGGTCATGTTAAGACCATCTTTTCTGTCGGTTCGGTGTTACAAATATAAAAACAATATATGTGTGGATAACAAAATACATCCATCATAAACTAAACTGGAAACAGCAGCATATTTTATTGTGTTAACTGTAAACCTGAGTGCTTTAACCGCCTAGTGGTTAAAGCACGTTATTGCATTTTATTGTTGATATGTTATATTTGATGAAAACATACAAATATTAAGAGTACATCCTTTCATAGGGGGAAAGTAGAAGCTCAATGATAGAAATACAGAATAGAACATATCAATAAGATACTGTAAGTGACCTCTACAATAAAACAGTTTAGTGCAGGATGTACAAAGATATTAATAGGAGGATGTGCAAAACAGACAAACTAATAATGCTTTATTTAAACATTTAAGAATACTTTAAGTTAAGATCTTCTTTTGAATAAGAAAAAAGCTTTGGGGGTATCTACAGATACATATTAAGCCTGACAACGTACTTAACGTCTAATATATTGCATAATTTGTTTTGGGACTTGACAATCAACTTTCCTGCAACGTTAACTATGTTGAAGCACTGCATATTTACAACTGTTACACATGCTGCTGTAACGAACAAATGTCCAACTTGGGATGATGGGATCAATAAAGTATATCTTATCTTATCTTAAGACGATCGATGGCTACTGCCATATTTGCTAAATGTGCCTCTGAACCTTGACAAGTGCATGTTTCAGGCTTATCAATTGACAACAGGAGGGGTCACAGACATAAGACCAGCTGTTAAATAAAGCTCTTCTGACCTTAGCTGTCATGTGGGTATATATTAATGCTGCCCATTATGGACACAAGCAATTTTCACACATTTATTAATTATATGTTTTAAATTTGAGTGTTTCCTATCCCCTAAACCTCCAGGGATGTACACAGTTTAATACTGGCAACTTCTTATTGTGGGAAATATGAAAACGTCTTTTAAAACTACAATTCCCAGCAAAGACGTGCCATAGAACATGTTGCGAAACACACAATAGCCAGCATGTGTAGTTCTGGGACGGGGTGGGGGAGGGGGGGACGGGGTGTGTTCAAATCCAGTTTTGGACAGTCTGCCGTGGTTCCATCCCATTTCAAAGTGCTGTTTGACGCTCGGCGTAACCCTCGGCGCACACTCAAACATCCAATCACAGAGCTTGAGGACTAATCACAGGGTTTGAGCGAAGCGGAGAGAATACTTACTTCCGGGTGTAAAATTCTCTAAAGCAACTACTATGAGCTGCTCCGACCCTCGGTCCTGACGGACTCCAACTTGTGTTTATTAATCAAACAAATAAATAAACACAAGGATAATGTGTGTTATTGTTGAGTAAATAACAGTGTGTGGTTTAGAAAAGAATACAAAATTAGAAAGGAAAAAACGATGAAACAATACAGATGTCAGTTTTCTGAGCCCCTACTCTCCCCCTAACTGACAGCAACAAAAGTCCGACATTATTCAATTAAAATAAAGAAGTAAACACAATAAGTGTGGCTTGATATTGAGTTAGAAAAAGGTTGATAAACGCTGTGAGAATGGATCTGCGGAGAGCATTCTCGTCTATTACCAACGTTCAGGGAGCTCTATGCAAGTCAATGGGACGCCCTGATAGTTGAAACTCGACGCTAAAGGGCCCCCCCTTGCGTTGGAAAGTGACGACAGGGACCCTGACATAACGTCAACATAGGCCGAGTTGGGAGTGAGAATGTGTTGCCACATCACACCTTCATTCTCTCCACTGGCTTCCTGTCTCATTCAGGATCGATTACAAGATCTCACTGCTCGCCCATCAGTGCATCCTCCGTTCCACAACCAACCATCTGCTTCGCCCCCCCAGGACCAAACTCTGCACCATGGGGGGGCTTTCTGTGCAGCTGCTCCTCACCTGTGGAATTCCCTCCCAGACCACCTGAGGACTCCCAGACCACTGACGCCTTTAAGAAAGCCCTCAAAACCTTTCTATTACGCCTCTTGTAGCACTTTGGGATTGCTTTTAGCAATGAAAGGTGCTTTACAATTAAAATGTATTATTATTATTATTTACGTAAACATGTGCGGAAACATGTGCAGAAACGTGTGCAGAAACATTTACGGAAAACGTGTACGGGAACGTGGTTAACTGGCCCAGACCAAGCTCTCGTCCAACGTTTACGGAAACGTGTAAGGAAAACGTGTACGGAACTACTACGAAATAAGTTAAAGTGTTATTTAAACATTTTTGAGAAGGAGGTCTGGCTCTCGTCCAACACGACCCCCGCTGAGCTGACCTTTTTTTTTCTGCAGGAGTTTCTTCAGCTCGTCCTTGATCCCTCTGAGAGGCTGCTGCACGGCGGTGTCCAGCCTGGGCAGGATCTTCATCAGGCGGTCGATGAGTGTGATGGATCCCTCGTGGCCGTAGTACTGGATGATGACGCTGGGCAAGTCGCCCCGCGGCTGCCCCTCCTTCAACCCCTGAGGGATCTTCTCCAGGTTAAACAGAAGTTTCCGGAACTCGTCGCCCGTCAGCCGGTCCAGGATGGAGCTCAGCGCCGTCCTCCACTTCGTCTCCAAAGCCTTCAGGTCCATCTGAGCACAAACAGGAAGTGGTGCGAGGTAACAGTGCAGTTAGAGCTTCCCTCTGCTAAACAGTGACACCATCAGCAGTGGCGTTAGACTTTTTCGTTGTTTGTCATTTTGACGGAAAGGATCGTAACATTTCCGTTATAATCCATTATTACCCGTCATTTTACTTTTCATGTTTAAATGATGAGACATATTTAATGTTTATGTTTGGGTACTAGCAGACGCTAATGTTCATTCATTCATTTTTTTTAATAATTCATACACAGAACTTTTAAGGGCATGGAGAGAAAAAAGATGAACAGAGACACCGACCGTGCGGTCACTTTTCATGTCAACACGAAGATGAATGATTTTCTTTTTTCTGCACTGACAGCAGAGGCCACTAAAAACACCGCGGCCATTGTGCCTAAACAGGCAAATATGAACAATGCCATTGTTTTAAAATAAGACAATTACAATACAAATATGAACAAACGATTTACAAGAAATGAACTCAATTTAACTCAATTTAATTGAATTGACCTGCTGTAGTGTAGCTCAGCCTGAACTCAAACCTGGGTGCTCTCTTGTGTGTAATCAAATGCATCGAGAGAGATTGCTGCAGAGGCGATTTTCATTAGGTTTTGCGCCTTTGCCTCGGACGACTTCTCATGGCCGTTTTGATATTGTTCTGAACGCTGAACTCACGCTCTGCTGCTGCGCTGGAGACTGGAAGTACCAGCGCCACTTCAGCCAAAGTTTTTAAGTTTGGAGACATTTCTCCCAGGGAAGTGATCAGAAGTCGGCAAGACTGTCTGAACGTGGGATTTCCCGATCCTGCAAACACTCGCTTCACTGGGAGGCGCAGCCGCATTCCTTTATGACCCGTAGTGGTCACAGACGTGCTCCAAGGCCTGTTCCGAGATTGTTCCAATCTGACAAAATGACAGACTGCTTTCAGATTTTTCCGTCATAGACGGTTAAATATTGGGTTAACGCAGACACTGACCAACAGTGATGAACTATAATTTACCTTAAACTCAAACCTCATGCCAGCATACCAAACGCTTTACATTTACATGCCGTGTAAGGATGCACCTGGTAAGGATCCCACCTGGTAAGGATGCCACCTGTCAAGGATTCTACCTAGTAAGGATGCTACCTGGTAAGGATCCCACCTGGTAAGGATGGTAAGGATGCCACCTGGTAAGGATGGTAAGGATCCCACCTGGTAAGGATGCCACCTGGTAAGAATGCCACTTTGTAAGGATGCCACCTGTTAAGGATGCCACCTGTTAAGGATGCCACCTTGTAAGGATGCCACCAGTTAAGAATGCCACCTTGTAAGGATGCCACCTGGTGAGGATGCCACCTGGGCACCTCCCTAGGGAGGTGTTCCAGGCACGTCCAGCTGGGAGGAGACCGAGGGGCAGACCTAGGACCAGGTGGAGGGATTATATCTCTACCTAGGACCAGGTGGAGGGATTATATCTCTACCTAGGAGTTCAGTTAGCAGAGTGCTCACGCTCAAGCTAACTACTATTGTGCTCACTCCCCTCCACGGCATATTTGTTTCCTGGCCAGTTATTTACAGGCAGCTGAGTGCTCTAGCTATCGCTAGGTCTAACGGCTCTAACACCTGTATGGCTCCTCTTTAACCAGAGGATGGCCATGACCTTTGCCCCTCTTGTCTTGGCCTCGAGCATCTGAGGGAGGGCCTTTCGGAGGACCCGTGCATGAATTGCACCATCATGCCTCGTGCGGTAAGAGCTGCCGAGGTTGAACTACTGACTGAGGGTGGCCTTCCCCCCGCACAGTCGACTCCAGCCCAACCTACCCATCCTAGGCGTTGGGCCGCAGAGGCTGCGGGTGCACCGCCCAAGAAGAGGACTAAGCCTGATAGGCTGTCCTCCAGGGTGGACCTACTCACTACTGAGCTAGCCCAGATGAGGTCACTCCTCTTGGCTCTCCATTCCCGAAACAGCGCCTGCCAGTGCGTTCTTTAGGCGCACTCCGGCACCCGCCACCCGCACTGTTCCTCCCCCTTGTGAGTATCTGAGGGAGTTACATGCATGCTGGAGGGACACTAAGGCTCTTTACAGTCTTACGTCCGATGGCCGAGCCTTGGTAGCCATGCAGGATGCGGCGCCGGCTGTTGAGCCTACCATTGCTTCCCTCATAGTTTCCCCTGACGAAGCCCTGAGGTCGGAGGCCAGGTGCCCTCGACTCCAATGTCGGGTCACTGATGACCTGCTCACTAAGGTTTACGATGCAGCGGCGCGCATGGGCCGTGTAGGCACCTCATGCTCGCCCTCTCAGCTTCCCTGCAGCAGGATGCTCTTAGCGCTTCCTTAAATCAAGGGTACAAGCTTCAGTTCCGACGCTGGCCCCAGTCTTCAGCCGGGTCAAAATGACCACCATAAGCGACCCGGCAAAATAAATCGCCCTAAACCAGGAGCTGTCAGTCCTCCTTGCCAAGGGTGCAATCGAGCCTGTGGACCCCATCTCACAGCCCAGGCTTCTACGCGACCTACTTCCTGGTAAGGAAGAAAGGCGGTGGACTTCGCCCAATCCTCGATCTGAGGAGACTCAACAAGTTCCTAAGGATTTTACCTTTCCATGTGCTGAGCACAGCGGACGTTCTTCGTACCGTGGCCAGGGGGAATGGTTCACGTCCGTCGACTTGAAGGACGCTTATTGTCATGTGCCTATTGTGCCTCATCACAGGCAGTTTCTTCGCTTTGCCTTCAGAGGTCGTCATTTCCAGTTCAGGGTGCTCCCATTTGGACTCTCCCTCTCTTGGACGACTGGTTAATCTGTGCACCATCCCGGTTACAGACGATCCAGGACACGGCTCTCCTTCTCTCTCATGTCGCCCGGCTAGGCCTCAAGGTGAACATGGAGAGGAGTTGTCGGAACCCCTCTCAGAGCCTAACCTTCATTGGGGTGGCTCTGGACACAGTCACTCAACCAGCGAAAACAGTGTTCTCGCCCCCACTCCTGGTAGACGTGATGCTTTATTCTAGCAGCAGCCGACTGGATAAACCGTCCTGCTAAAACTTCTTGTTTTTTCCAGCTAGGTGAAGGCAGTGCTCTCGCTCCCGCTCCCTCTGCTGGTAACATGGGTGTAGTTACATCCCTTTTGTGTTCGGCGAGTAGGAGCGTTGCTCTACTCTTTCCGTTCAGCAGGTAGCTGGTGAAGGCTGTGTTGTCGCACCCCGCTCCCGCCTACGCTGCATCTGGCATTCGTTATTAACTCAACCAGTGAGGGCGGTGTTCTCGCCCCCGCTCCTGATAGACGCGCTGCTTCATTCTAGCAGCAGCTGCCTGGCTAGGCTGTCCTGTTAAACTTCCTTGTTTAACCCAGCTAGGTGCGGGCCTGTCCATCTGCTGCACAGACTCTGCTGTGGGACGCCTTGGCGTCTCCCCAACAGGAAGGACCTCTTGTCTCAGTTGGAGGGTCGGATGTGGCACCCCGACCCTGCCACCTCCAGCTGTGGGTCTGGCCACTGGGCCCGACCCACTGCTGAGCGACTGCATAGAGTCTGTCAGGAAGACTATTCTCAAATGCTAGGGCACAACCTACTCGTAGGCAGTACGAAAACAGGTGGAAACTGTTTTTTTGACTGGTGCCAAGGGCGAAATGAGGACCCAGCATATTGCTCGGTACCTACGACCCTTGAGTTCCTTCAGTCCCTCCTGGACGACGGCCGGTGTCCCGCTACCGTCAGGGTGTATGTGGCTGCTATATCAGCTCAACACGTAAGGGCTGACAACAGCACAGTGGGGAGCCATAGGCTGGTATCCCTCTTTTTAAAGGGGAGCTCTGAGGCTTCGCCCCCCGAATATCCCAAGGGCCCCTACATGGGACCTGCCCTTGGTGCTGGATGCCCTATGCTTGCCTCCTGTTGAACCTTTGTTACAGGCAGAACTGAAGTGGCTCTCAGCTAAGACTGCTTTCCCTCTTGCCATCACCTCAGCAAAACGTGTAAGCGAGCTTCAGGCCTTGTCTGTGAACAGCTCGTGTCTGAGGTGGAACTCAGATGGCTCAGGTGTCACCTTATGGCCGAACACAGCGTTCCTCCCTAAGGTGCTGGCACGCTCTCATTTTAATCGGCCTATCCAGCTGGCACGGTTTGACCCCCCATCAGGAGAGGGGGAAGAGAGGTCGAGACTCCTATGCCCGGTGCGGGCCCTTAGAGCTTATGTCCAGACTACCGCTGACATGCGTCAGTCTGAGCAGCTCTTTGTGTGTTACGGTGGTCCTAGGAGGGGCTGTGCGCTCTCAAAACAGCGCTTGTCCCACTGGATCGTGGACGTCATTGCCCAGGCATACAAGGCGAATGACCGTCCCTTGCCACCTAGAGTAAAGTGCCACTCTACCAGGAGTGTCTCCACATCATGGGCGACCTGGAGAGGTGTGCCCCTGGAGGACATATGTGCTGCGGCCACATGGGCATCTCCGAGCACATTCGCCAGATATTACAAGGTGAATGTTGCCGCCCCTCACCCGCTGGGTGTGGTCCTCCTGCAGAGTCCGTCTAGGCCATCCTTATAGGTGAGTATTCAGACTTCCTCGTGACTCTGTTGATATAGGTCATCCAGTGCTAAAGCACCGCCTCTGGCGGTCAGTAAGTATGAAATAGAACGATAGTTACGTATGTAACTACGGTTCTATGAATACTGGATGACCGCCAGAGTTCTTGGTCACTCGGAATTTCGTGTTTCTGCGAGAAGATTCCATAGGACTGAGCCCGTTGACAGCACCGGAACTTATACCTTCCGGTGTCATACGGGGTCACACGTGACTTTGTTGATATAAATATTCGACCTACGCATGCGCGAGACAGAAGATATCCAGTGCTAAAGCACCGCCTCTGGCGGTCATCCAGTATTCATAGAACCGTAGTTACATACGTAACTATCGTTTTAATACTTATGGATTATCAGAAATCATTTCAAAGGGACACAGACACATTGGATTAACCTATGGATTAACTTCAGCAGCGTTTTTATCGTTTTAATGCCATTGAAGACCACTTTGGAGAGACTACAGAGCCAAGGTAAAAATGTTAGCATTTTTAGCTACCTAGCGTCACCTGTTTTGATGTCCGTTTTTGCTTACCCGTCCCTATAGTAGTGTCTCTACTTTAAAGAGTCCTCTCCTGCTGATGTTCAAGTGTATATCAGTATGTAGTGTCTCTACTTTAAAGAGTCCTCTCCTGCTGATGTTCAGGTGTATATCAGAATGTAGTGTCTCTACTTTAAAGAGTCCTCTCCTGCTGATGTTCAGGTGTATATCAGTATGTAGTGTCTCTACTTTAAAGCGTCCTCTCCTGCGGATGTTCAGGTGTATATCAGTATGTAGTGTCTCTACTTTAAAGAGTCCTCTCCTGCTGATGTTCAGGTGTATGTCAGTATGTAGTGTCTCTACTTTAAAGAGTCCTCTCCTGCTGATGTTCAGGTGTATATCAGTATGTAGTGTCTCTACTTTAAAGAGTCCTCTCCTGCTGATGTTCAGGTGTATATCAGTATGTAGTGTCTCTACTTTAAAGAGTCCTCTCCTGCTGATGTTCAGGTGTATATCAGTATGTAGTGTCTCTGCTTTAAATATTCCTCTGCTGCTGATGTTCAGGTGTATATCAGTATGTAGTGTCTCTACTTTAAAGAGTCCTCTCCTGCTGATGTTCAGGTGTATGTCAGTATGTAGTGTCTCTACTTTCAAGAGTCCTCTGCTGCTGATGTTCAAGTGTATCAGTATGTAGTCTCTCTACTTTAAAGAGTCCTCTCCTGCTGATGACCAAAGAGACCAAAGTCAAAGCACATTAGAACATCAACAAGAAAAGCCATCTGTGTGTGTGTGTGTGTGTGTGTGTGTGTGTGTGTGTGTGTGTGTGTGTGTGTGTGTGTGTGTGTGTGTGTGTGTGTGTGTGTGTGTGTGTGTGTGTGTGTGTGTGTGTGTGTGTGTGTGTGTGTGTGTGTGTGTGTGTGTGCCATATGTGGTTAACAAGGGGGGATGGGCACATAAGTGCACACAACTATGTGTCTCGGTGTGTATCCGATTTAGAAAGAGGAAGTCTGAACCTGTTTGGATCGTACCAAATGAAATCTTGATTTGCTGTTAATTTCGAATAATACAAATATATAAAGTAGAGGGGGGGTGGGGTTATATTCTCCAAATTGTCATTGTTAATCCCTCATGACATCCAGTCAGTCCCCCCCTCCAGTGAACAATGGTTTGGCCCAAAAGAAACCTTCCTTAAAACAGGATCTCATTAACATATTATAAAAGTGTGTCTTATACAAAATAAATAAGAGTTAAATAAAGGGAAATTATTAAATTAATTAATGGGAGTAAAGATTATGATGGAAATATTTATTTCTTATAATTTTTGTAAAATTGAGTGGCATTTTATTTTTGTATTATCTGTCAGCTTCAGGCTTGGTGTTTTTGTTTATGACTAAAGTAAACAAAATAAATGACTGGGGGAACATTTTAATTAGTTAATTACGTTATAATACATTTAAAAGTTAAATGACAAATAAATACATGTAAAACACATTTCAAATACATGATCATTATTGTTGACGTTGTTTTTCGGAGTTCTGGATCGCTGAAAATTGACCATTTCATAAACACATAAATCTCAACACCAGCTTATTTATTAATGTGAAGTTTATTAAACTAATAACTACAGAAACAGGCTATCAAAAACAGGGAGATACATTATTAAATTAAGATTTTTGAGTTTCTTTAAAAATTCAGGATTTTTAGATTTTGAGGAAAACATTCATTTGCAGAACTCCCCTTCAGATGTTCTCAGGGACTGACATGTTGATGATTCTGTTTCCTTTTATGTCAGACTCCACTGAGAGTGGTATTCTTTTAAGCCCGCGCCACACTGTCCCGAAATTGACACCAGATGTACACACGATAAAGGAAATGTTCAAATTCGGCTCTGATCGTAACAACATCGGGCCATTCGTGAGGGCATCTTAAGCCATCGTATGACCGCCGCCCAAACTATAGCCGATGTGCACTCTTTCAACCGGTGCACTCGCGAATCGGTGAATCTTAACATCCCTAGTGTGCATGTTTCCTGATCATTGTGATGATTTTTTTTTCATGCTATTTTTGGATCTCTTTGGATTTATTGTTTCCAGTTGCTGGGCAGCGAGGAGAATCTCAAAACTGAGATAGAAAAAAAGGGTCATAATTCCCTTTTTAATATCTATTTTAAACTGCTGTGAGAACATCCCAAGTTTTATCCACCAATTCGAAAATAAAACGACCAACAGGATTAAAAAAACAGTCGATGCTTTTAGAATCTCTTTATTAGTAAAACAAATGAGATTGGAGAGGATTGAAACTCCACAACACGATTCAAAGAAAGGACTTGAGTTGTTCCGTAAACTTTCCGCAGACGACCCTCAAACTGCACCTGCAGGTGAGCGTTTGTCTTGTTGGTGCGGAGTAATCTGATTACTTCATATCGTCCTCATCTGGCGATCCTGGACAAACACACAAATCACAATTATTCTTTATTATTTGTATTTTGTATTATTTAGTTTAGTTTAGTCCTGTTAGTCTGTACAACACTCTTACATTTTGGCTCCATGGCCTGTTTTGGTAATCAGAATCAGAATACCTTTATTCGTCCCACAGAGGGGAAATGTACATAGTTACAGCAGAAAAGAGACAAAGACAGCTTGATGTTACCGAGAAGCATGCATACAAAGTATTAAAGTAAAAAAGTTACACAATTTACAAAATGCACATCCTGTAACAGTTCTGAAACGCTTTCTCTGTCGTGGGTTTATGTCTACGGAAAAATACAAAAATGTGTACTGAAACATGTTTGGAAAACGTGTACGGAATCCGGTACGGAAACTGGTACAGAAGCGCAACGTGTACGGATATTGTGTACAAAATGTGTTCAGGAACATATTAGGAAAACGCGTCCGGAACCATGTACGGAAACATGTCCGGAAAAGTGTAAGGAAATGTGTACTGATATGTGAATGGAAGCGTTATGTGTATCATATATATCAAATACAAAATGCAATGTTTGTTTAACAGTGTTTTCCAGGGTCTGCTCTGGTTCTGTTTTCTGTCTTATAAGTTATTTTGGATCAAACTTATTTTGCGTCTGCCACCAGCGACTTCTTCTGATCCTGTTTCATTTTGTACTGCTACGAAATAAGTTAAAGAATGATTTAAAACGTTTCGAGAAGGACTCGCCCCCGCTGAGCTGACCAGGATTTATTTCTACATGTATGTATTTTTCTTGTTATTTCTGACCTTGGTTTTGCTCCTGGAATTTATGCAGCTCATCCTCATGTCTTTGAGCGGCTGCTGCACGGGGGCGTCCAGCCTGGGCAGGTCGATCATCAGGCGGTCGATGAGTGTGATGGATTCCTCTGTGCTGTAGTACTGGATGATGAGGCTGATCATGTCGCCCCGCAGCCGCCCCTCCTTCAACCCCTGAGGGATCTTCTTCAGGTTAAACACAAGTTTCTTGAACTGGACCTCCGTCAGCTCGTCCAGGATGGAGACCAGTGTCGTCCTCCACTTCGTCTCCAATTTGTCCAGGGCCATCTGCAGCACAAACAGGAGGAGGTGTAGAGTAACTAAGTACATTTACTCAAGTACTTTACATAAGAACAACTTTGAGGTACTTGTACTTCTACTCCACTACAGTTCAGAGGTAAACGGTGTACTTTTACTCCACTACACTTTTTAATCCCTCTAGTTACTTCACAGATGTGGATGAATGATGTGAAATATAATCAAGTGTTAAATCAGACTTTAGTTCCACCTGGAGTAAATCCACAAGCTACCCTGCAGTATACAAAGTCATTCAAACTAGCTGCTCCTTTACCAGCTTTGAGAACACTTTCATGATCAATCATTATAAAACATATCATATATATTATTCTGAAATGGACCAATCTGCACAATGACTACTTTTACTGTCGCTACTTTCACTATATTTTGATGAGAATACTTTTCTACTTTCACTTGAGGAACATTTTGAATGCAGGACTTTTACTGTAACAGAGTATTCCTACACTCTGGTACTTCTACTTTTACTCAAGTACAAGATCTGAGTACTTCTACTTTTACTCAAGTACAAGATCTGAGTACTTCTACTTTTACTCAAGTACAAGATCTGAGTACTTCTACTTTACTCAAGTACAATATCTGAGTACTTCTACTTTTACTCAAGTACAAGATCCGGGTACTTCTACTTTTACTCAAGTACAAGATCCGGGTACTTCTCTCACCTCTCCAAACAGGCAAATAACAATTATAATAATAATAATGCATTTTATTTATAGAGCGTCAGTAGTAGTGTACTAACCCTAACCTCTCAGGATATATTTTACTTTTTCTTTTCCCATTTTTCAATACTGATAGGATTCATGGTTTTCACCGAACAGGAAGGAGATATACCTCTGAAGTGAAGTACAGTAACAGTTTAAAGTAGCAGGGAATACTAAAACACCTTAAAGTAACCCTTAAGTAAAATCATAATTACATGTTACTCACAGATTGATTTTCTGAACAAACTGAGTGTGAACTTACTGCGTCTCTTCCTTCAACCTCAGCCCGGGTTTTCACACACGGTATATTTTTGTATCAGATTTATAAAGAGCGAGTCAGAGGAGAGGGAAGTCTGAACCTGTTTGGATCGTACCAACTGAAATCTTGATTTGCTGTCAATCTGGAATAGTACAAATATATAACGGAGAGGGGTGGGGGGGTTATTTTCTCCAAACTTTCATTGTTAATCCCTCATGACATCCAGTCAGTCCCCCCTCCAGCGAAGAATGGTTTGGCCTTACTTCCTGTTGTGTTCGTTTCCCACCCCTTTTTTTAACCCTTTCAAACTGTAAACAATTTATCAGGTCAGGACTGGTAGACTTGAAAAACTGCATTAAATATACAAAGAATAGACACAGAACACAATACTTTTTTTGTATTTTTTCAAATCAGAACAGAGACCAAAGTCAAAGAACATTAGAACATCAACGAGAATACTCATCAACTCATCTGTGTGTGTGTGTGTGAATGCTGACGGGTGGCTGGAGCTAAACTACATTATAATAAAAGTATAAATATGTTTGATTATTGCTTTGTAGATAAAGGGCAGAGGTAGTAGAACCGGTTACCAGGGTGTGTGTGTGTGTGTGTTTACCAGCTGCAGGTTTTCTCTTCTTGGTCGCTGCTCCTGAGTCAGTTTCATTGCCCGTCGCCGCTAAACAAATACATTTAAAAAGTTTAACGCACTGAAAATGATAAATATAATAATATATGATAAATAATATTTATACTATGTGTGTGTATTTGTGTGTGTGTGTGTGTGTGTGTTTACCAGCTTTTATTTGTGTTGTATTGGTAAGATCTGACTTTCCTTAAATAAATAATAATCCACATAGCAGAACAATTGTGCGTAAATATTATCTAATTTGGATAAAGTGTGTGTGTGTGTGTTTGTGCGTGCGTGTGTGTGTGTGTGTGTGTGTGTGTGTGTGTGTGTGTGTGTGTGTGTGTGTGTGTGTGTGGTGTGTGTGTGTGTGTGTGTGCCATATGTGGTTAACATGGGGGGATGGGCACATAAGTGCACGAAACACATATAATGTGGTTGTGTGTGTCAGATTTAGAAAGAGGAAGTCTGAACTAGGGATGCCAGCGATTATTCGATTTTTTGAGTATTCGTTACAGTCTCCATAATCGAAAATTATTTTTAAAATTCGATTTTATTTATATATATTTGTATTATTATTTATGTTTCTCTTTTTTTTTTCCTGGCTTAGTTTCAACCAACATATAGACTAATGCTCATAATAGTAATAGTATTAATAATTGTAAATGGCCATTGGTCACACCACCAGTTTGTTTTACTGTAAACTTGGAGGAAGGGGGGGGGGGGGGTGCGGCGAATAATCGATTAATATTCGCCAGGGCTGTCCGATTTTCGAATTTGATCATGGTCAGTTTCTGGCATCCCTAATCTGCAGCAGCGGGTTGTTGCAGCGATGTTTGCAGTGAAGGACAGTTTGTTATCTAGGGTCACACCCAGATTCCTTGCAGTCTGAGTCGGGGAAACAACAGAGGGGCCGATGTTGATTGTTAGGTCAAGAGTGGACAATCTTTTCCCTGAAGGAAAAGCAGTTCAGTCTTGTCAAGGTTGAGCTTGAGGTGGTGAGCAGACATCCACTGAGAGATTTCTGCTAGACAAGCAGAGATGCGTGCGACGACCTGGGAAGACCTGTTTGATTATTGCTTTGTAGATAAATATGGGATTAGTTTTGTTTCATAAAGATAAAGCAACACTTTCTCAGAATCAAGCAAAACTAAGAGTTTAAGAGAAAAGAAAACTGAGTCAAGCAAAATAAATTTTATTTCAAAAATAAAACTATGAGTTGCAAACAAATCATTTGTATTTTGTCTTTGTTTTAACATGCAGCAAACTGCGGAGTCCACTCGGCCACGTTAGTGTTGGTGTCTCCTGGGGAGTTTCATGAATATATCGGACTTCTCTTATGGATTGCTGTGCATTATACTTGTGTTGTGTAGTTTATATTTTATTCCAACTTAAATATTTTAATACCTGAACACACTGCTGCTGTACAATTATTTCCCAATTTGGGATTGATAAAGTGTCTGTCGGTCTATTTATTTATTTTATAGATTAAAAAACACATCTATGTATTTTCAACTAAAGGTGATACACAATATAAACTGTATACTGTTATTTTTTCAAAGACATGTTACATTTCAAAAGCATATATTGCTATGTTTAGGACAAACAATTAGACTGCTTTAATTTAACAAATTCTACAATATAAAAGTGGCAGATTTGCTTTATTAAACAGACCAGACCTAGGCTGCATACCAACACAATTAGGAACATGCTCACATCTTACTATGTTGGTCTGAAGAGCTGAAGCATTCATACACAATGGATAAAAACGGTGTTGTCTCATTCTATATCCTGTGAGAAAATGATATGCATTTAGCATTTAAAAGTCGACATAGCCTACTATTCCTAGCCTGAGGAAGATCTGAATAATCAACAGAGTTGAATGGAATCTCTAACATTTTCATGTAGAATAAAGACAAAAGAGTGATTATACAAATTACATTTATTGAAATTTGAACCAGAAGATGAAGTCTCAAAGAATGTTTTAACCTCTTAAGCCCTGAGCCTGTTTTTCAGGTCTCAGGCTCGAAAATGCATTCCCAGAACAAATGACCATATCTTCCCTTCTAAAAGGGTTAAATTAATATCTTTTTTCTCAAAGTAATGATAAACCTGTGAGTTGGATGTAGAAAAGTCAGAATCAATATAGATGTTTTTTATTTTAAAGAAAATTCAGATTTTACATAGTAAAAAACTGTAAATTATAGTGTCCGTCCAAAAATTATTTTTTACTTATAGTGAAAACTACCCTTGGATGATGGTTAGTAGACTAAAAGCTTTAGGAATCCAAAGTACAACATATAATAAGTACCCTGTATCAAGATTATGCAAAACAAGTGAAATTTGACCTTTTTAGAGAGATTTAGCCAAAAACCCCCACTTCTGGGGTCATTTGGGTGGATTTGACCTATCTCTGGCCCCCCTTGCTCGATTTTGATGAATGAAATCTCTTTATAACCGCTAGAGCCAATGGAATCGAGGGAAAGTTATATACACACCAAAACGTTAACAAATAAGGAGTGAGAGTGACGCGTTACCAAAACCGGAAGCTGCATACACTCTGTTGGCTACCATTAGCAGCTAACTTTTCCGCTCCGATTTTTACATAAAAAATGAATTATGGATTATAAATAATTTTTTCAAAGGCACAGTACATTATCAACCTATGGATCAACAGTTGTAGCATTTTTTTTTCGTTTTAATGCCATTGAACACGTCTTTTGACCTAATTGACAGCTACGGTGAGACGATCTGCCGTAAAAGCTCTGTAAAGGTACGTGTTGTGATGTCTGTGTTTGCTTCCCCTGTCGCAAGTTCGGATCGCTCAATGATGATACTATACTAAATAATCAGTGGAGTCTCAGCTTTAATCGGCTATATTGTATGTGCAGCTACGATAAGTAATAAGGGTATTTTTATCTTGAATTGTGTGCCGCAGTGTTAGAATTTTTTCGCTCAGGGGTCATTTAGACGCTTCTTATGAGACTTGTGTTTTGTTTTGGTAAAAATGGTTCATATCTTCAGTTAGCTGAGATTCTTCCCGTTAATCTGGTGCTACACATTAATAGTTTCATAAATGTTAAGAAGCCCTGAGACATTATCTCGAAAACAAAATGGTGGGAGGGGTCCAATGGGGGGACCGCCGTGCTTAAGAGGTTAAATAAAAGGACATAAAACAAAAAGGTGGATATTAATAAAATCTATTAAATGTATATGTAAAGACATTTGGTCAAATGAAATGACACTGAGCAAGTGATAACAGCAACGCCAGCGTGGATGAAGATGGTGCGGGTCTTTCTTCATGCCCCCCTCCGTGCTGTCCCCTCAGAGGAAGTGGGAAAACGGGATAAGACCTCTGGACGCCACGCTGTCTAAATGATCCACACTGTTAATATGAGAGGAAAATAAATGTTTTAGGAAATGAAAAATATGAAGTTAACAAATAAAACACAGCTCAGGGGCAGTCATGGACGGTAGGTTTTCCTACAAAGAGAAGTAGTTAACTCAGCCTCCATTGATTTTCCTATCAAATTAGCGTGTTAATAAAATAAGCTATCATGGCTTATACTTGCATATCTAAACAGAATCATGAAAGCCTGTTGGTAGAGTCAGGCACACAAGTCTGTTTGAGTGTGTGCGCCGGTGTCTGAATGGTCACTCACTGGTAGCTATGTAGCTAACTTTCCCTGCTATTAGGCTACTTAGCTTGCATTGTTATGGATCTAAAGGTAGCAAAAGCTAACTTTCATAGCACAGCTTTTCTTTACTTCTCACTTAACACAATAGAAACAGACCGTATCGGTATAGTACAGTGCAAATGATCAATACTTACATATATTTTCACTTGTAGTATTATAATAATTGAAATGCTGGTTCTTCTGGGGGTGTTCTGTCCACGCTCAGCTACCGCACCGCAGCTGCACTGTACAATCGCTGGAGGACTGGGCTGTCACTCAAAAACTGAGTAGCCAATGGAGCACCCTGAAAGTCCCGCCTACCTGGGACGTTTGTGTCAGAATTGAAAACAACAAATTAGGGAGCGCAAACGAGGAGCTGCAGCGAGAGCAAAAGTCTGATCATTGAGAAAGAAGCAAATAAAAATATATGTTAAAACAAAGAAAAAATACTTATAGTTTACATGATTACACAAATGACTTATAGTTTTATTTTTTTAAATACATTTACTACAATTTTTTTCTCTTAAACTCTTAGTTTTGCTTGATTCTGAGAAAGTGTTGCTTTATCTCTATGAAACAAAACTAATCCCATAGGCCTTGAGGTTTATAGGAAAAAGTCAGAATTTTGAGGAAAAGTCCGGATCTCGAGATTTTTTTAAAAAATCAGGATTTTGAAAACAAATCTGGATTTGAGAAAGTCAGAATTTTTTGATTTTTGAGAAAAAGTCAGAATTTTGAGGAAAAGTCAGGATTTTGAGAGAAAAAAGTCAGAATTTTGACAAAAATACAGGACTTTGTGGAAAAAAATCAGAATATTGCGATTTTTTGAAAAAGTCAACATTTTGAGAAAAAAGTCAGAATTTTGGGGAAAAGTCAGAATGTTGAGAAAAAGTCAGGATTTTGGGGAAAAGTCAGAATGTTGACTTCCATGTTTGTTGATAACTGTGACGTGTATGGAAGCAAACAAGAGACAGAAGTATTTGAATTTTATCAGACACCGAATTTATAGCATTGAAATAATTACTTTGAAAATCATGCATCTGAATTTTTTTGCTCGGAATTAACCTATGTGAAATAAAAATGTAACAATTCATGTTAAAAAAATGTCGATGTCAAAAATGTCGATGCCAAAAATTCAAGTGAAAAAAATTTGAATGCACAATTTCGGTGTTTAAAAATTCGATGTCAAAAATTGCGATGCAGCATCATCCGGGCTACCCAGTCAGGATAAGCAATCGAGCCTAAATGCAGTCAAACCGATTTATGGCCTATCAGAGCCAAGCGGCGAACTCCGGGACAGTGCGGTGAAGCCCAATGCTGCAAACTGTAGGCGATGGATGCAGATGGGAGCAATTCCCGTAGACCCTATGTTAAAATGTCCAACTTAACATCAGAAAATGAACATGTTTCTAGCCTGGATCCAAAAAGCATATTCTGTATTA